>OX243812.1:38605814-38725287 GCA_945859605.1 Lumbricus rubellus
GTCAACAGCACGTGCGACACGCAGGGTCTCACGATTTTAGACGAATTGCAATGTAAACGTTTAAAATGTCTTACAAATGACCCTACGTATGGAGGAACATTTTGCACAGGTAATTATGTCTCACTTTAGCGCTCTTTATCGTTAAATTTAAGCATGGTTATAACACAGAAGACCTAGGTGTCGTTCGCGTATAGGGTATAAGGTTTCGCGTCGTGAGGGTCGGTTAGGGTTAGTGTTAGGGTTAGTGTCGTCATTAGATTCTTAAGATTTTTGCGTTGCTTGTTTAGCAGTTGTTGGCCAAGCTAGCCTAATAGCTTGACCATCAACTGCTAACATCAACTACCTTCTCCCCCCCTACGGTCTTCAAATCAAATCAAATCAAATCATTTTATTTGGCAACCAAATAATCAAGAAAACAAGAACAAATCGAATCAAGCATCAAAGAGAACAGAGTTAACAAATATAAAAAGCAATACTTAACTAATGATGCCAAAAAGTTAGATTTTGATTGCACAGGGGACCCAAAAGGGTCTTGCAACCCCGCTAGGCGAGTCCCCTGGGCGGTAGCATCAAGATGATGATGGCCAATGAGTTGCCATAGAGTGGTTCTGACATAGATTATGAAACAAAATAACTATGGAAAAAACAGCAAACACCTTAACTAAAGCAGCACAGTTACACACACAATCGATGATCAAAGAACCTGTTGTATGAGGTATAGGCACGGAGGTCATTGGATGGTCGAGAAATACACAAGTACATGTAATAGGGATTTATAATCTAATTTAGGTCGCCACCAAATTTACTCAATGCGGGAGATAGGATAAATTAGTCACAACGTGCCGGGATAATTCAACAGTTAATGTCGAGTATCAGGGAACGTAAACGTAACTTAAAAAGACAAAGACTAGGCAGCAGTCTAATGGAAATAGGAATCACATTCCAAGTTTGAACTCCACTGTATTTAACAGAGAAGCGTCGAGTGTTTGTGTGGGCATAGGGCAAATGGTAAGAATCAGCGTGTCTAGTATGGTATGAATGCACCTCAGTAGTATGGATAAAAAAATTCTTAAACACAGGAGGTAGTAGGCTATGGAAATATTTAAACATGAATTCACCTATCTGCATCTGTCTAATTTGGTAAACATTGAGAAGGCTGTATTCGTGGAATTTAGATTCAGTCGGAGCATAGGCGGAGACCTGGTCCGAACTTTGGGGGGGACGGACGAGCGGCCGAAAACATTGTGACGACAAAATAAAGGAATTTTGACGACTAAAAAATGTGTCTTCAGACATTTTTACAGACCTAAAAAAAGGCTCATTCAGAACTTTTTATGACTAAAAGGGTGTCTTTAGAAATGTTGATAGTTAAAAAAGTCCAGAAATTTTGACGACTAAAACAACGTGTATAGAAATTTTGACGACTAAAAAAGGTATCTTCAGAAAATTTATTTGGACGAATAAAACAAGGTGTATAGACATGTGGACGACTAAGAAAAGGTGAAAAGGTGTCACCAGAAATTGTGACAACTAAAAAAGGGTTTTTCAGTGATTTCGACAGACATAAAAAAGGTTTATTCAAAAATATTAATGATTAAAAAGGTGTCTTTAGAAATGCTGATAGCTAGTTAAAGAAATGTTCAGAAATTTTGACGACTAAAACAAGGTGTATAGAAATTTTGACGACTAAAAAAGGTGTTTTCAGAACTTTGGACGAATAAAACAAGATGTATAGGAATTTTGACGACTAAAAAAAGGTGTCTTCAGAAAAGGTGTCTCAATAAATTGTGACAACTAGAAACGTGTTTTCAAAAATTTTGACGACTAAAAAAGGTGAAAAGGTGTCTCCAAGAAATTGTGACTACTAAAAAAAGGTGTTTTCAGAAATTTGGACTACTACAAAATGGTCGTCAGAAATTCTACGCCGAAGAAACCCCCCACCCCCAAATCAAATCCTGGCTACGGCCTTGTGGGGGACGAACGAGATGTGAAGAATTTGATGGAAGTGGATGAATCCAACATTAGATGGTTTCAATGATTATAATATTAATTGGTTGTGATTGAATTATAGATCTCAATTAAACCGATCTTATATTGTCGAATCTACACTAGTTAAGTAGAAATTTATCTCGATTCATGATTAGATCGAGAAGGTTTTTCGAAGATTTGTTCAATTTATTCTAATAATTATTTGAATTCTGTAAGCTTACTACATTTATATAACTTCATGAAGAAAAAATATAAGGGTGTTCAAGTAATGTGTTTTCAAAAAGAGACGTTGCTGCATCCCGGTTCTGTTGTGGCATCTCTCTAATTGTGTTGAACAGGCCTTTTAGTTAATTGTTCGAAAATCTCCTTCTAACATTGTAACGTTGTCAGTCGCCTGCAGTGTGTTCATCAAGTGTCCATGTCCTGACACTTGACGATTGGGGGGGACGGATACATGGACCGTCCCCCCACCACATTCTTTGGGGGGGACCGTCCCCCCCTGTCCCCCCCTAGGTCTCCGCCCATGAGTCGGAGTTCCATAGGGCAAGTTTGCTATATATCTAATTGCTCGCTTTTGGAGCTTCATTAGATCCAGAAGACTAGATTTATAGGTAGAGGCCCATATTATATTACAGTTCGCCTCTTCCACACGGTTCCGTAGAAAAAGAATTACGGCACCGTCCGGACGGTTCCGTAGCCAGTGCCTATTTTATTACTATTATTATTCGACAAATTCTGGATGGACAAAACAACCGCGGAAGGCCACGAAATTAAAGCGCTGGATGGTGATTGATAAACTCTGGAAGAGATAGCATGTTTCTTTAGAGTCACCGGTAGTAAGGGAAAGACGTCTACCTAATTTTATCATTACTGATATTTATTTATGCATACCACTCAAGATCATACAAAAACAAGCAACAGGAAATCAAAGGAAAACAGTAACTCATTTGGACATAAGTTAATTCAATAAGCGTATCTATTAAATTATTACACTCGATTGAAATGGAAGGTCATACCAGCTTTCGTAAATTCTTTAAAATGAGACATTTTCGTTATCTAATGTTTTCAAAAAGTGAACATTTAAAACGAGTATCGCTTTCACTGCGCTCTCTCATCTTCTAATGTATAAACTAAAACCACGTGACTTGCTTCCTAGGCCTCGTTTTTACGGTTTTTTACTTTTAGAGCATCTCTTACAATTTTAGAAACCCGCCATCTCTCTGGCTGTGACAATTTCTTTCCTCTTCATATATACTGCACCAGTAGCCTAGAGTACAGTTTATGACCTTTTTTAGTCATCGGGTTGAAATCTCATAAAAAGCGTACTATTTTTCTCGGCCAAAAAAGTTGACGACCTTTTTTATTCATTCAATTGAAGTTTCGTTTGTAAAAAAGTCATTTTACGCGAGTCTGGGTCTTTTTAGAGGGGGGTTAACCACGGAAAAAGAGACCATTTTCACGATAAAAAAGCTGCGTCTGGGCCTTCTTGGGGGGGCTTAGACCCCCTAGCCTTTGATAAACTCCGCCCATGCCCATCCTCCATTGTAAATTACTTCCAATCGGACCCTCGGAGGACAATTACCTTTTGCTAGTTTTAACTGTACATAAGTGCTTAAACAACTGCACAAATCCATTAATTTAGAACTGCACATTTTGTGTACAACTGCACGTTTAAACAAGCCCTGCAAATTAATTTTGACCAAAAAATTAATGTAGGCAGCAGCGAAGTTCTTAGGCGCCTGGCGCCCTCTATGGAATGTTCACTACACATTTTCGTGAAAATATAGGCCTACATGGGGCCTAATCGAAATAACTTTTCCATAAAATGTTATTTACAACGTAATTAGGGGAAAGTGGTCTAAAACGGGCCCCTTAAGGGAAAACTAAAATTTCTCAAAGCTTCGTGAGGCTCAAATGACTGAAATATAACAAATGTACAGGATATTTATTATTATAATAAATGGCTATTATATATATTTGAGTAACCGGAAGTAGCTAGTGAAATTTTAGCTTTAAAAAAATAGGCAATGGGCCCATCTCACCCTATAGGTGTAGGTAAAATGGGCTCCCAGGTATGGGTAAAATGGGCCCTGGATGAATTCTGGCTAACCACGGCTCTGTTAATAGTCCAACGTCCTCGATTTTGTGTTTTTCTACTAGTCCGTAATTATCTGCTTTGGGCTCTGACCTTGTGGCTCATCAAAATCTTCTCTACTCAGCCAGAGGGGCTCCTAGCCCCAAGTGCTAGTTTTTGTGATAAAAAAGTGCTGGGGCTATTCGATTGCGGGGCTCTCCAACTTCGTATTAACAAACAGATCGCTCTGAATCCTTCCAGATGAATGAGACTGATCCAGGTGGTGCTGCATCTAGCAATTCAGGCTTCCAATTTCTTAGCTCCAGCTTCTACTTTTAAGTGTAGAATTGCTGCAGTGTGGTTCTTGGTTAAAAACCCACTTTGCACGTCTTCTTCAAGCTCATTTCTTCAATTTTATAACTCTCCGTACTGTCGGTTGGTCATTCTTCTATAAGCTTACAACGTCTCATATATATGCCTGTCAATGAAACAGATTTACTGCTCTAATGATTTATGATCTTTAACACACATTTCTATATGTGTCTAAAACGGGCCCTGGGGGCCCGTTTTAGACAGCACCATAGGTCATTGCAACAGACTAGCATTTTTAAGTGAAATGATAGAATATACTAAATTAATGATGACAGGCTTATTGTCGAGTAAATACTGCTTCAAATGATATCTTATGTCCACGGCAAATGTTTAATGCAAAACGCATACAAAAATATTTAACGCCAACTGAAATCGTAAGAAAATAGCGAAATTTAAACTTTTGGCAGTTTCCGCCAGAGCTATGCGCCGGCCGCGCCGCGCCGCCGCCGCCGACCATTCGTGGGCGCCGCCGCCGCCGAATTTTTTGGGTCAGCGCGCCGGCGTCGCCGCCGCCGAAAATTTATCGGCGCGCCGCCTATGCCACGTTGATTCGTCTATTTCTTCTTGTTGATTTCGCTAAAAACATTGTTGCGTCGGTGCGAAGTATTGTTTTGTTTTGTTTGTTTGTATGTGCACTTGTTATAGCGCCCCTTCAAGCTCACTACTCAGAGGCGCTCCCGAATGCAGAGCTGACACTGCATCGAAGTTTCACGCCAAAGCGCTGAGCAATTGCGAGTGAAGGACTTGCCAAAGGTCCTTACGCGGCGAGGTGGATTCGAACCTCGAACCTTCCGGCTCCAAGGCAACGACGCCACCACTACACCACCGCGCCCCACGGCGCGGTGGTGTAGTGTAAGTAGATTCTGTTTCTTGTGTACTTCGAATTTTTATGGCGATTTTGCGTCAACGCTATGTTACCTCCTCGTTTTGAGTTTTGGAACAATGCGCTTAACGTTTAAACTTTTGTTCATCTTGTGATTGATTTGACTTACGCCGGCAACAATGGTAAAAAGAACTGTATGTGTCTATGTATGTATGTATATATTTATGTATGTATGCATGTATGTATATATGCATATATGTACTATGCATGCATGTATGTATGTATGTATGTATGTATGTATGTATGTATGTATGTACGTATAATATGTATGCATGTATGAGTTTGTGTATGTATGCGTACTTGCATGCATCAATTAATCAATCAGCATGTGTACAGCTATACAATTTCAGCAGATCGCGTCAAGAAAAATGGGCCTCATTCGGCAGTTCAAAGAAATTAAGTGTAAAGAAGATAATAAAAATCCCAAAGTATTTTTGGAGGATCATAAGGCAGGCGAAGAATAGAATAGGCAGGTAGCACCGCCACTGCGCAAACAGTTCTTTAACTTCTATTAGTAGTTTTTTAAGCTGGAGTCCTGAATTTGAAAACGTTGTCAAGTTGTTTTTAATCCAGTCTTTGTATAATTTTCTATATGAACGTCTGTTCTGAGAATAATTGTTTCTCACGGATTTTGATTAAAGACCAGATAACTGCCAAAATAATGGCTGGGCACGCAACATTTTTTATTATAGGCTGCATGTGTAACAACTTTTAAAAAAGGTATGCGACACTTCAACACTAATCCCACGACGCCGCGCCGCCGACGCCGACAATTCGAGGGCGCCGCCGCCGCCGATTTCTGTTGGTCGGCGCGCCGCCGCCGCCGACCAAAAATGACCGGCGCGCCGCCGCCGACACTCTCAAGTCGGCGCATGGCTCTAGTTTCCGCCCATAGTTCGAAATTTATTTCTGTCTCAACGCTGATGAATATTCAACAGGACAGTCTGAAGACGTGTGTCACAGAAAACGCGGTCCAACACGCTAGATTAGCCCACTAAAGAGGGGGCCCATTTCACCCGCGGGGCCCGTTTTAGACCAAGTTCCCCTACTCATGATATGATTCCACATAGCCTAAAGTAGGTCATCCTTAAATTGTTCTTTATGTAATTTTCTACACTCATCCTAGTAAAAGTTCAATAGACAGGGATAGTAGGACAAGACAATATAGGCCTAGGCCTAATTAGGCGTATAGGCCTATACTCCATAATGATCAAGTGCTTTTTGTAGGCCTACCTGTCCTGACAGCGGTGCGTCTATCATTTTTTACCAGTACATAAATATACTGTTACTATTATAAAGTGGGTAGGCCTATGAATGTTTAAAAATGAATCTCAAAAGGGACCAAACTTGAGTTGCTCAGTCTGATGGCCAGAATAATTTCTATACGTGTCAAGTTCAGCAACTGATCAGTTCTGCTGCTGCTGGATTATTGTACTGAAGAATTTCAGACGGGAGTAGTTTTAAAATAGCCTAAATGTTATGTAGGCCAACGTTGTTATAAAATTATACTAGAATCAGCTTAGCCTGCTTATACATGTTGCGCAAGACAGTCCTGAAATGAAAACTAGGACACAAGATAGCAGAAATTGTTACAAATCGTAACACATGGTAGGCTACATATATAAATCAAGTAGGCCTAAGAACTACTAAACTACGAAAGTGATACTCATAGCGTGATAATATTATATATTTAATAATAAAAATATCATTATTATCATTTAATAGTAAATAAAATGACATCATGGCATTTTCATAACCGCTCATGTAGGCTTAATACAAATTAGGCCTATAGCCTACAGTAATGTACACACTGAACAGCATTACAGTAACATTACATAACATTAGAGTCTAGACTCTAGAGAGGACTAGGTCTCATAGCCCAGCTATGTAAGAGGGCTAATGTAGCCTAGTTGTAATGAAGTAGCCTGCGCCAAAAGCAGGCTACAAATAGGCCTAGCCGGTTTTACAAATTGGATATTTAAAAAATCTGAATATTAATTTAGGCCTACTCCAACAAAAGAGGATAAGTCAACCAGTCGACTTTATTGTTGAATGCAGACGAAGGCCTGCGGTAATAGGCCTACATATAATTAGAACGACAGGTTGCTTAGGCCTATGCAATTCATTGATAATATGGCAATGGATAGAAACAAGAGAATAACAATTCTGTTAACAGTTAACGGTGCGGCTTAAAAAGCCTACAGTAGGCCTACGTCAAACCACAGAATATCGCATCCTGATATGTTCTGTGGTCAAACGATAAAGTCTGTAGACTACAGTGACTTTGTAGAGAGCGCTTATTTATTTGCTTTTTCTAAATTTAGGCCTAATGTGTTTATTTCATAAGCATAATATTATTGACGCTATTGTAATAAACGTAATTTAAACGCATTAACGTGAAAAATTTGCTGAAGCAATTTGGGTTCCGTGAGCAAACGATCTATCGGGATCCGTCGGTACAAAATTAGTGTACATTGCAAGGTTGAAAACCACTGAAGTAATTTAACCTTCGCCATACGCGACCAAAAAAACTACGTCTTCTATGCTTGGGGGTCCAAATGACCCCCAAGGTATACCTGTTCCTGGGCATGGAATTTGATCATTTTTGTTTCGTTTCTAATGTTTTATGGGTCAGGGAATTCATTGCAGCTACTGCCAAATGCGTGACCTTCACGGATGACCTTGAAATTCAAGGTCACATGATTTTTCAGGTGTATCTCTGCTTCTTCGCATGCTATCTTGAATATTTGTTTTCAGAAATTCAAGGCCACGTGATTATGCACGTGACCTTACCTAGTATCTCAACTGGAACAGCCACTTTGGTTTGTTTATATTTTGTTGAGTTCCTTGTACCAAATAACCATAGAAACCAAAAAACTTTGTTGTTCTAACAGGTATAGTAGCAGAGATAGGTATGGTCATGTAAAAAAATCATGTAACCTTGAATTTCAAGGTCTTCCGTCAAGGTCAGGCATTTGTCAGTAGCTGGAGTGAATTCCTTGACCCCTAAAACATTGGAAACCAAAAAATAATCTTCAAGATACCTTGCGTAGAAGCAGAGATACACCTCATTGTATGGACACTAATGATATGGACATGAATTTCACTCTAAGATCTCACCAAAATGACGTCACAGCGTCAGGACTAAGCGTCAACGTATGACGTCACTCATACCATTTTGACAAGGAGGAATTTTTAGGAAAAGTCACCAAAGGAAACTTTTTTGTGCCCACATTTGAGAAAGTTGCAGATGAAAATATACCCCTGAGGGTCTATTTGACCCCCATACGTGTGGCGGTTGTAGGACAAACCCCCCGGACAAAAACCCCCCCGGACAAAAACCCCCCGGACAGAAACCCCCCAGGGTAGGACATAACCCCCCCTGGTAGAATATATTGCACATAAGTTGTCGTACTATAAAACGGTGTCCTAAGTACGCAAGTTGGATTGATGAAAAGAATTCTTGCTATATAAATAGAAGCCGGATTGATACAAATAAAGTTTACTTAAATAGAAGCTGGATTGATGAAAATGTTCTTGCTTAAATAGAAGCTGGATTGATGAAAATACTCTTTCTCAAATGGAAGCTGGATTGATGAAAATACTCTTTTTTTAAATGGAAGCTGGATTGATGAAAATACTCTTTCTCAAATGGAAGCTGGATTGATGAAAATACTTTTTTTTAAATGGAAGCTGGATTGATGAAAATACTCTTTCTCAAATGAAAGCTGGATTGATGAAAATACTCTTTTTTTAAATGGAAGCTGGATTGATGAAAACACTCTTTCTCAAATGGAAGCTGGATTGATGAAAATACTCTTTCTCAAATGGAAGCTGGATTGATGAAAATACTTTTTTTTTAAATGGAAGCTGGATTGATGAAAATACTCTTTCTCAAATGGAAGCTGGATTGATGAAAATACTCTTTCTCAAATGGAAGCTGGATTGATGAAAATACTCTTTTTTAAATGGAAGCTGGATTGATGAAAATACTCCTTCTTAAATGGAAGCTGGATTGATAACAACGATTCATGCTGTCCTAGATTACACCAACAGGTACTAGCTTCATATCGGAGTGACTGAATGACACTAACAAGCAGCGTTGCCACTCTAAAAAATGAAAAAACCCAAGTTGGAGGGTCGAAAAAACCCAAGAAAACCCAAGTTGCCCAAATCTTCGAAAATGTCCACAATTTCCCGTCCGAAAATTCTGATGACCTTTTTTTTAGTCATCCGGACCAAAAAATCTTTCAATTTTCCCGTCCGAAAATTCTGACGACCTTTTTTACTGACCAAAAAAATCTTCAATTTTCCCGTCCGAAAATTCTGACGACTTTTTTTAGTCATCCGGTCCAAATCTGTCAAAAATGTCCACAATTTCCCGATTTTCTAAAAAAAAAACAAGCAAAAAACCTTTGTTCTTCCCGAAAAACCCCAAGTTCGGATCGAAAAACCCAAAATTTTTTGGTCGAAAAAACCCAAGTAAAAAACCCAAGTTCTTTCCCAAAAAACCCCATTTCCCAAGTTCGGATCTTAAAACCCAAGATCTTGTGAAAAAACCCAAGGAGTGGCAACGCTGCTAACAAGTTATAAGTTCACGCCTGAATGACAGCGACAGATGTTTACCCGTACGACACTAATTAGTTGACACAGCACGGGAACTCGATAATTAGCCTAAGTTTAAACAAATTGTAGGCCTACCTGCACTTTGCCAGCAAAGGGGGGGGAATTGTCCGGGGGGGTTTATGTCCTAGGCTAAATCAGGGGGGTTTCTGTCCGGGGGAGTTTTTGTCCGGGGGGGTTTTTGTCCAGGGGGGTTTTTGTCCAGGGGGGGTTTTTGTCCAGGGGGGTTTTTGTCCAGGGGGGGTTTTGTCCGGTCACCACGTGTGGCGAAGGTTAAATTTAATTGTGACGTAGTAGTTTTCGCGGCCTTGGGCGGAGAGTTTGGTTTCCGTTCTTGAGTAGTGGGCAGGGCTGTATTGGTAAATTTTGAGGTGAGTACACGCTAGCCGGGAGGAAATCCGACCTTTTTGTGACCGAAATTTCTGACGACCTTTTTTAGTCATCCGGACAAAATCTCTGGAAAATTTCATCAATTCGTCTTCCGAAAAAGTTGACATTTTTTAGTCATTCGCTTAAAAACACGCATTGAACAGCCACATGCACCTTGATTTACTAGCGTGTACGGTGTTGTCTGATTTTTACCCGCGTGTACCCTACTTTTCAGGAGGTGAGTAGGCTAGGCTAGGCTATACGATGCCGTTTTTTCCGGAGGTGAGTATACGCCGTATACCCTCTTATACCCTTGATTACAGCCGGGGGGGGGGCTAAAAAAGAACTTGGGCATTGTTGGGGCGCAGACTTGGTCCAGAACGGGCGGCGCCGACAATATTTTGTTAGTCATCGGGTTGAAATCTCATGAAAAGTACTATTTTTCCGGACAAAAATTTGACCTTTTTAGTCATTCGATTGAAGTTTTGTTCGTTAAAAGAGCCATTTTCCCGGGGAAATATACCATTTTCACGGTAAAAAGCTGAATCTGGGCCTTCTTGGTGGGAGGGGAGTGGGGGGGGGGGGCTACCATATTAATACGCTGAACCCAACTCTCATGTCGTTTCTTTGTCTATTGTACTCATTTGTCCTCAGAATTTTAGATGTTTGAAATCACTGTATCATCATCAATGCGCGTGTGCGCGTGTGCGCGCGACACACGCGCACACGAGCGTATGTGTGTAGGTGTGTGTGTTTGTGTGCATGTGCGCGTGTGTGTTGTTGTTTTCGTCGTCGCTATTTTTGTTATTACACAATGGCGGTTTTGACTCCAGTAATCGGCGAAGTAAATTTCCATGATATATCAGAGCATTAATCATAATTTTAAATTGCGATGGCTAAAAGTAACGACATTCTCTCTATTCATTTAGGAGCTTTTATCCTTTTACTTCTGAAGCGCCCACAGTCCAAAGTTCGTCTCCACTCATAATGGACCGGTAGGTGTAACGTTCATGGTATTATGCTTTGTAACGTTCATCGTACGACGAGACCCGCACGCGCGAGCCGGTGGGCTACTTTTGGGCTGCCCTTGTAGTTGAATCTGCGGCTATATTTAGTAGGACCGCACCGCGGCCTGGAGGCCGGGTCCGCCACTTCTCCTTCACTCTCATATTATTCGCTGGCTATCGATCTACCGTCGCGCGTGGGCTCGTGCTCCATCCCCCACTCCTTGCACCGCCTCCACATGGCCGAGACAAAGACATAATGAGAGAGACAGACACACATAGGGAGAGAGACAGAGAGACAGAGCCTGCTGCACAAATTGGACCGGTCACGGCTTGCCTTGTATTATTGTCGGACGGATAGGCAACAACCAACGTGGCCGCTGTGCTGCTGCTGATACGACCGCCGTCTGCCATCATTAGCAGCGGGCGATGCTCCACATTCTCACCTATAAACACAAACAGATATCTACGCAGACCCACAGATACCGAAGCGGACGCACGTGGCTAAAAACACGCACGCAGCGAAACCGTCTGACCTGGACTGCGGCCCTGTTTTCGTTCGTACAACAACGCTACGTCTATTATTGATCAAGCGACTCGCCATACGCAGTCCCGCCTACCACCGCCGTCGCCGTCTTTAGTCGGGATGTCTGAGGAGCGTAATCTGGGCCCAGCAGCAGCTCTATGGAACGCCGCCGACGCCGCCAGCATTGATATTATGACGCCTAAAAAGTTTCCGTTGGCTGACGATGATGTCATAAGGCGTGCGACGCTCGAGTCATAGCGACTACCGGGTGAGTAATTGATATTTTTACGTGTCTTAGCATGTTGGTGGAAGGGGGGGTGACCTCTTGAAGATGTCCGGGAGGGAGGAGGGAGGGAGGCTGCGTGCTCACTGAACGGTCTGAACCCGGACGTAGTGATGATGATGATTATGATGACCGACCGGCTATGAAGTAGGCTATGAAGTAGATGGCGTGGCATTTAATTTAACGGAAGAATTAAACGCGTGACGAATCTACCTAGAAAACGCACTTTTATTAGTCTTAGTGTGGACTGTTGAAAATCCAAATTTATGCTATTTATTGGTGTTATTCGATGGGGAAGCGGAGGTCCGTGCGAGCAGGTCACCGTTTGTTGAACTAGTGGACCTCTGTTTTGTTGCTGACGTTACTCTTTTGATATTCGAGCATAGACACACGACGTGTGTCTTGTATGCGTGCGTGTGTGCGCGCCTGTGTTTGCATGTATATGTGTGTAGCTCGCACAGCCGTCTGAGTCTTACCCTTTGAAATATAGAACTACTGACCTGATGCAGCTGCTCATAAATACGCTGGTGCCCTGCAATTGTCTTCCAGTGGTGCTTTAGAAGTTTGGAGTTTACGATCACAATCTTTGTCTATGCATGTAAGTACAGTTGAATGTATAATTATGTGTGTATACAATACATGCTGGTTCAGGACTAATAGACTTTCTCTCAATGTAAAGAAATCATGCTTTATTGTATTTCGTTCGCCAAATAAGAGTCTTCAAGATCATCAGATAGACTTGTCAGTTGATGGGATTTCTCTTGTACAAACTCGTTCTGTAAAATTTCTAGGAGTCTATGTAGACGAGAGCTTAACATGGACAGAACACATTAATATAATTGCCAATAAAGTTGCAAGGAATATTGGAATCCTGGCAAGAATATCACACCTACTCCCAGTACACATCCGTAAAAACTTATACTATACGTTAATTAATCCATATTTTGATTATGGTAATATTGTCTGGGCTGCCAACTATTCGACGAGGTTAAAATGTCTTGTGCTCTTACAAAAAAGAGCGATTAGAGTTATAGCTGGTGATCATAGATGTGCACACACAGCGGATAGATTTGAAGAGTATAATATTATGAAATTTGAAAGCAAGAATTACTATCTGGTGGGCAATTTTATGTATAAGTTTGTAAAGGGTATGCTACCCGAAGTTTTCTCAAACTCTTTTAACAGAATTGTTGATATGCATGACCATAACACAAGAGGGAGCAAGGGTCTGAGTGTGTCTTATGCACGTACAAATTATCGTAGATTCTCAATATATTGCAGTGGACCAAAAATTTGGAATGCAATACCCATAAGTATCCAGTCTTTACCTACATACTCACAATTCAAGAAGCGCTGGAGAGACCATCTTAATCTAAGGGAACGTGATTGAATGCATCTAGCTTGTTTGCTTTTTCTATTTGTCGGTCTCATAGGATTGCATGTTGTTCTATTAAATGTCGAGTTATTATCATCTTCAGAATTAACAGCATAATTACTATGTTCTGTTTCTGTACAACCAACATTAAGCTGAGCTATAGGGTGGGCCCTTCCCAGCGGGGCTAGTGCCCCTTCTGGGTCTTCCCCTTTCCTGGTTGATACAATGAGATGTGCTTCTGATAATTTTCCTTTCAAATGTGTTACATTAATATGTTTGTCAGACAGTATGAACACGTTGTCTAGTTAAGTTGCACTATGTTCAGGTTGTGTTTGATATGCTCCAAGGAATAAATAAAAATATTTGAATTGAAAATATTTGATACATACACGTGCATACTTGTGGGGGAAAATGTATTTTATGTATGCAATCATGTACGTATGTGCATTGCCATATGCAGCATGTATGTGTATTCATTACATGTAGGTATATGTGTTTGTGTGCATGCATGCGTGGCATGCATGTATGTAGCCTATTGTATATGGACATTTATACAGCGCATTACAATAACCTCTCAAAGGGTGATTCTATAATATTGAGTTGCTATTGCAATTGTTACTGTACATGACAAGCCCAAGATCAATACAAGATTTGGATCTATGACTCATCATCTTTGGCGCCAGGAAACTCCCTCCGGAGTGATCACCTGACTATATATGCGCTGATCTAAATCAATAAATAGTGGGTTTGTACTGCTTGGCATTACATGGGACCTGATTGTCTTCACCTAATTGATAATATAGCAGTAGTTTGAAAGATATTCAGCTTAGACGATGTCTCAACTTTTAATCCAAGGCATTGTTTACAAAATTAATCTAGTGCTCAGTCAAAATATTTGTCTTGTATTATATAGTTTTTGTTTGCTGCTTATAAAAAAATCAATGCTTTTACGTTCAATTCAGCTGCTGAATTAATTATTAATATTCTGAATTATTAAGGAAACCCATTATTGTGGTTTGTCATTAGATAATTTATGGTTTATTTCAAAGAGCACATAAGTATCTAATGTGTCCAGAAGTTACATTGAAGAGTAATCTCCTTGTCTACTCTTCCGCTGATCGATTGTTCTCCACTTAACAATGGACAATAATCTCTCATTAACAATACAAAAATTTCACTCAATCTTTACTCTAACCGGCAGCCTATTGATGGTCTCGTGATACTTGATCTCTTATGCAAAGTAAATCACTCTGCATGCTCTACGTCATATTGTTTGATCACATCATGCAGCTGAGGTTGTGGAATTCTTGTCCATATTACTCATCTACTTTTCTTCATATTAACCTATCTTCTTTTCTTGTCTCTATTACTCTATTTCCTTTTCTTGTCTACAATACTTTATCTCCTTTTCTTGTCTACATTACTGTATCTCCTTTTCTTATCTACATTACTGTATCTCCTTTTCTTATCTACACTACTGTATCTCCTTTTCTTATCTACATTACTGTATCTCCTTTTCTTATCTACATTACTGTATCTCCTTTTCTTATCTACATTACTGTATCTCCTTTTCTTGTCTACATTACTGTATCTCCTTTTCTTATCTACATTACTGCATCTCCTTCTCTTGTCCAGATTACTCAAATCCCCTTGTCTTGTCTGCATTATTGTATCTCATTTTCTTGTCCTGATCGCTGAACATTTATTTAATTTTCTTCTCCAGTTTACTTTGCCTCCTTTTATTGTCTAGGCTACTCAGTCATAATTTTATCCAGTTTACATATCTTGCCCAAACTGTTAAATACTTTCGAAGTTAATTCGTATCACTTGGCATTAGTCAATTCTGACTAAATATACTTTATTAGATTATATTGTTTAGGATCAGATTCTTTGCTTTAGTGTATACAGGATGTTCGTTCTCATATTCTAGTCTATAATTTTTACACTGTGTTCAGACGGATCAGCCTCTTATTCATCTTGCATCATCTTCATTTCTAGCATGCACAATTGCACATGTAGGCTACTTGCCTTGCCTGCTGTGTAAAATTGCTCTTTAGCCGTGGCTGGGAGCGCCTCTGAGTAGGCTTCTTGAAGGTTTGCTGTATAAATTTATTGAATGAATGCATACATTTTGTGGGGCGCGGTGGTGCATGGGTATGTTCAGTGTCTTGGAGCCAAAAGGTTGTGGATTTGAATCCGCATCAAGGTGCCACATAGGGACCCTGAACAAGTCCTTCACTCGCAATTGCTCATGCGCTTCAACATGAAACTCCGATTCAGTGTCCGTGCTGTAGTCGGGAGTGCCTCTGAGTAGAGAGCTTGAAGGGGTGCCATAGGAAGTGCTCATACATGTATACATATATACATGCATACATACAATACATGCATGCATACATGCATGCATGCATACATCAACTAATACTACAAGACAAATGAATGCATGAATTCAGAAGTAATTTTGGCGAATGACAGAGCACCAATATCAGCTAACCTTGTAAGACATTACTTGCAATCTAAATATCACTTTAAAATGCTTTGCGTCTATTTGGTGGTGCTGGCACAGCACACATGCTTGCATATAATTTATACACACTTGCATGCACATCCATACATACATACATGCATACAGGCATACGTGCATACATACATGCATTTAATACGTTGATATGATGTTGATATGATATCATTTAAAGAGTATGACGATGCGGAATATTCATCATCGGCGGCAGCAGGTGATAATTTGTAGTATTGCTGGTGTAAGCAGAATCAGAATATGGGTGCACAAGACATGAAGTTAAGCGGGTGGGGGGTGGAGGATGGGGTGGGGTAGGGGGAAGGGCTGCTGGTGTGCACACAGTAGTTCCCTCCAGCTGTACGCCGACTTTGGGTGCATTAGGTGCTCGCTGGTAACATTAGCTGATGATCCTGACTTGCCTGCCAGGCTGTGCCAGCCAGCTGCACGAAATAGACACGAAACATTTCAATGTGATATTCATGCAAGTAATGTCTTACGGAGTTGTACACTGATGATCAGTGCTCTATACTATTGCTACTCTTCAATATGACTTGTCTTGTGATGTTGATTAAATTGTGATAATGTATCGTCGAGGATCTTCAACGTGTGACGTCGCCTCTGTTAGCTTATAGAAATACTTGAGAACGGGAGTTTGAATTAATTATTTTCAACAGCAGACGACAGCAGAAAAGTTGTGTTTTTGGTGAGATTCGGATTCAATGGTATTTATCATATTTTGTAATTAATCGAAATTTTAGTTAGTGTTTTACATCTGTTGCTGCCATATCTAGGTGTTTAATCTAGTAATAGTCCTCGTGCTTTGTTTATACGATGCATTCACTATGGAATTATGAGAGTAGGCTAGTTGCGCTGACTGGCAGTTATTCCAATGACACCTAGTCCGATGATAAGCCTGTCAGATGAGTTATGCACATGTGAATAAATTGATGTTAATGTACGCCAACGTACGGCAAAATAACGTACGCCCAGTGCTAAAAGTGTAAAAAAGGAAGTGCCTGGACGCCCCTTACCTTTCCAAAAGAAGTGCCAGAACGCCCCTTACATTTTCAGGTGTGCTGGCCAAATAAGTGGCAGGACGGCATAGAGATTTGAAAATAAGTGCCAGGACGCCGTCGACGATCGCCCTGCCGCAAGATATATATATTTAGGGGACTAGGTCTATATAACAAAAGCAGTGATATTTTATTGCTGTAGAATTGTCGCCCACCTGCTTTTGTCCACGCTTGGGACTGGCGCTGTCAGAATGCGAACGATGGTTAATTTTCAGTGATATTAGTTTATTGCTGTTTGATAACCGTAAAACGGGGTTACTTTGGCCCGCGGGGTGACTTTGGCCCAAATGGAAAAATTAGTTTGCACACCTCCCAGCTTCCGTAGTTATCACGTGGTTTTGAAATGCTTTACAGCTGACGATAGGTCATTATATAGCGAATATTTTAAAGTAATTTGATTGATTTCATTGTAATATTTGTTGAAATTTTCCACATTTGTTTGCAAGCCTTAAAAAAGGGAAAATTTTAAGATGTGCAAAATTATTTCTCTGGGAGAACTACCGTCAATAATACCGTGGGTGACAATTACACTTGTCAATGTACATTATAATGGCATGCGTATGGCGCACCGTTTGTTTTGCGATGTCGCTAGTAAGTAAGTAAAAAATGCAAGAAAAAATTTTGGGGTGACTTTGGCCCTAGTTGGGGGTGACTTTGACCCCTATTATAAGTTACTGCTGACGATGTATATGTTATGTTTTTGCCAAAATTAATAACTGTATTTGCTTAAACTTCCCTTTCTAAGATATTTTGACTGGTTTTTGGTTGAGCATACGGTACCACTGTCTTGAAAGGTGACTGTTATACTCACATGTACGAATGTGAACAATTTCATGGCATGGTCGAAGCACAAAATAAACGATGAGCTCATCAGCTGTTTAGCTAGAAGTGATATGAGCTGGAACTGGTCTTCAAATGTGGATAAGATAATTACCATACAGCAGTAATTTAGAAAATTCCACTATCAAAGAAAACATCTGCACCAGAATTGCACCAAATTTCTACGCCGGAAAGTAAATGTAATTCGTGGACATTTCATTAGTCAGTTGACTTCTCACTAATCTTTTTACAAGTCTTGTATAAGTACCAGTACAGTACCATAGTCATTTTGTGTTAATTTTCAGTGTAGACATCGTTCAAAATGATTAATTGATATTGAGAAGCAGATGGAGTTCACGAACATTTCAATTGTCATAATTATGACTTCTCAATAGTCCTTTACAAGTCTTTTACAAGTACCAGTAGCAGTACCAGTGTCATTTTTGTGTTATTATAAGTTTAAATATCTTTTAAAACATATTCCTTGGGCCAAAGCCACCCCAGCAATAGGTCCACTTTGTCTAATAACGGCAAAACCACTGTGGGCCAAAGTCACCCCGCCTGATGGGGTGACTTTGGCCCACCTGAAAAGTAAAAAAATAAAGGTTCAACTGTTATCATACATTTTTTTTTATTGGACACTTCTTCTCTCTAACCCTATGCACTCCTAATGAAATTGCTAGATCAGCCATATTCAGTCGCATTATCGTTTTATTATCAAAACAAGTTGAAAATGGGCCAAAGTCACCCCGTTTTACGGAATTATGCTTGTTGCTATTTAGCGAAACTGCCATTACAAAGATGATTAGTGTCGCCCTTCTCCTTATCCATTCCTGGGATTGGCACTTTGAAGTGCAAACAGGGTCGGTGTTCTGTTTGATATGTAGATCCATTAATAGGGATGAAGAAAAGCCCTTCCCCCGGCATCCCAGTCCTTGGCGTAGTGCCGATTTTTATCTACGTAAATGATGTCTGATAGACAATGATTGTGCAGGCCCTAAGCGGTAAAGGCATTTAGTTAATTTATTACGCCGTTCAGGGGCGCCATCTTTTTGATAGCTATCGCTTGAAAGCAATTTTTGTGTATAAAGAACTTATGGACGAAACGAAATATTCAAAATGACGTATATCGTTGCTGATACGAAGGCGTCAATATTATAAGCATATCATATTGTGTATATACAAAATGGGATGTATATATAATATATATATATATACAATATATGTATATATTTATGCCCAGAAAATGTTATATATATACACAATAGGCCTATATGTATATATATGCCCAGAAAATGTTATATATATATATATTTATTCCAATATATATATATATATATATATATATATATATATATAGGGCCTATACATACATACATACATACGACCTACATACATACATACAACCTACCATTGGAACTAAGTGGGCCTTTAAAAAAAATTTACACTGTGGATAATCAATCTATCTATTTCACTGCAAAACGGAGAGACTGATAAAATGAAAGTTTAGCAATTTTTACTGTTCAAGTCTATTTTGAGCTATATGTTTGATTCAGCATATTATGCCTAGTGTATCTCGGTCCAATGTAGGAATTCGTTGGAATTTCTTAAAAACATGGTAATTTTGCAAATATCATTTTCAGGAATAGGTCAAGAAATTTAGTCCTGTACGGCGTTGCACGCCAAACTATAGGCCTTCAGGTACTGACTCATTGTCAGTTTCTGACAACTTAGTCTATGAGTTTTATAGCTGCAACATTGGCATCGAACCAGTCTCTCGCTGTGTGTAGGCCTATATGCACCCCTTTGATGACGTGTGTACGCTTATATTTCATGTGCATAGAGTCATAGTATTGTTTCTGTATGCTATGTCTACATTTTGAAGGTGTGAATTTCTGAAACTAACATCTACAGATTCCACACTAGCAGCTCAAAGGCTATAAAGAATAGGATTGTTTCGTTAGCAGATGCGAGGAGAGAAGTGGCTTGAAAGCGAGAATAGAAGGAAGGAAGGTTGGGCCAATGGGCCGAGCAGAGAATGTCATTATTGACTTTGATCTATATTTGTACAGAACGTTAGGGTTTGAGATTCTGGCAGGGCAAAGTTGGTGTCTCGGTTGGATCAATTGACTTGCAGACAGTGGCGTCTAACTCATCCTCTACCTCGATTGGTAGAACAATCCACGCTGTGGGTGGCTTCGATTACTTTTGCATCGCGGGCTGTCATATAATTTAAGACAAACAGCCCCCTGCACGCAGGGCCGTCTTATCCATTAGGCACAGTAGGCACTGTGCCTAGGGCCTACGAACTTACCGGGGCCTACGAAATCCAGAAAAAATGTTTAAAAATAAATGCAGCATTTATCTCCCATTGAGCTGGGTCACTGGATTTAAATTTATTGTTATTGTTAATTTTCACATCTTCTAGTAGGCCTAATCTAGTTCTTCTACAGTAACTGTACTCATTGGTTTCGGACGACTCGGGCGAGTAGGCCTACTATCATAAGACCGCTGCATAGGCATCATAGCCCTACCGACGCTACCGTGGCACATCTGCTCATTTATATCACCTAGGCCTAGGCCTATTTCACTTTGTTCTGGATGGTCAGCGTCTGTCCGGATTATTTCCGGTACTGAGAGATGGGTTGTGATAGAAGAAGCGAGTGATGTCACTGACATGTCTTTGTTGCAATTTGTATTTATAAATTTGTTTAGTGCTTCATCTTTCTGTTCCTTTTTGTTTCGTTTCTCAAATCCAGACTCTTGTTTCCTGTTATAACATCATACATGATTTTTAAAAGAAATTTTATTAATAATATAACAAATTTGGATTTAAAAGCGATGGCGATTTTTCATTAGAATTTAGACCGAAACGCAGCTAGCCGAAAGTCGGAAATCGGAAACCGGAAATATTACATTCAGCGGATATTGAAAACAAATATTACAAAAGTATATTGAGATTTAAAATCAAAACTGAATGCGTTCACAAAACATGGTTCAGAATAATTTTAAGAAATAATGAAAGTGTGTTGCAATTTGAATTAGGCCTAATAAAGAGTTGAGTTGGACAGGCCCTAGGGGCCTACGAATAGATTAATATGCAAAAGTGCCTATAGGGCCTACAATGACCATAAGATCATGCACGTTTCAGCGTTAGACCTGTCCAGGTTGTCCACTCAAGATTCTTCAACCATGATCTTGTTCTCCACGTCTGGCGACCGTGGGAGATCGTCTCCCCCCCCCCCCAAAAAAAAAACTTCCCCTAAAAGTCGCCACTGCTTGCAGGTGACCAACCTGAGGTGCTGGCAACAGAAAGACGCGTCCTGAGACACGCACGCGGACGGACGGAAAGAGCAGCAGAGTAATTTTGGCATATAGCCTACTGCAATTTTTTGCATATGTACTGCATTCAAAGTGGGTTGAGCGATAGTAGGCCTATATAATTTCAGTCCAGAAGCAGACATAGCATATATGAAAAACTAACGCACGCTTCACGTAATGCACCCACGAAGGCGCACGCACGTGCACGCAATCCAGTGAACGCACGTACGCACGAATGATAACCTTCGCGATGTAGCCTACATAATTTATGTTTGGATATTCTAGATAGCCTATCAACATTCATATGCAGAGCTTTATTA
This sequence comes from Lumbricus rubellus, assembly GCA_945859605.1. Lineage (NCBI taxonomy): Eukaryota > Metazoa > Annelida > Clitellata > Crassiclitellata > Lumbricidae > Lumbricus > Lumbricus rubellus. Next base: position 38,627,361 of record OX243812.1, read on the forward strand.
AACATGCCTCGTATGCACCCTTAGAAAAATGCTAATTTAAATAAATGTGCATGCACTTTGTGTAAGAGTTTGTGGGAACTTGTAGGCTACGTGTCAAGAGTTTGCGGCTATAAACATAAATTAGTGCACATGCATGCAAAAAGCATACAGCTGATGACATTAGAGGCCTATGTAGCTATGCTAGCGTGAACGATTAATTAGAGGAGTAACCGGTTAGTGAGACTCTTCTCAAAATTCTCACTACTGTGTACTCGTGCGTCTGTGCGTGCGTGTGTCTGTGCGTGTATGTATGTGTGTGTGTGTGTGTGTGTGTGTGTGTGTACGTGTGTGTGTGTGTGTGTCACTGGTGGTAATTTATGTATTCCTGCTTGATTGCCGTTGTGGGGTCAACGGTCGATGAAGCGCATGTACGGAATCACGTGCGTCTTTCTAAACCGTAACGAATTGTGCACTACGTCTGTCCGTGTATTCGTGCACTGTGTAGACTAGCGTACAATAGCATGGCCTACTGCAGCTGCTGTCAAGTAACGCTTCTCGTTATTAATTTAATGTATTCGGTATGATCCATATTCGGCGCAGAATTTTAGAGGAGTAGGAGAGGGAGAAGGGAGGTCCCGTCCCCTCCTCTGACGTGACTGTGTTTGGATATATGCGTCTGTCTTCTTCAGTCGATGATCACCGGTCCTATCCGACAACGTCCGTCTGTCTGTCTGTCTGTCTGTCTGTCTGTCTGTCTGTCTGTCTGTCTGTCTGTCTCTCTCTCTCTCTCTCTCTCTCTCTCTCTCTCTCTCTCTCTCTCTCTCTCTCTCTCTCTCTCGACCGGTAATACGTCCACAACGACGACCGCTAACCCATCGAACAACGGACAGGACACAGACAGACGAAGGCAGACGAAGACATACAGACAAACAGACGAAAACAGACAGACAGCAGCATGGGTGGTGTTTGCTTTGCGTGTTGGGCCGCAGTGACCGGCGCATGAACCATTCATTTATACCTGCCTCGTTTTCTCGTTAACTCTCAGTGACGCTGCCTCCCTCTGTCTCTCTCCCTCCCTCTCCCTCCTCCTCCCTCCTCCTCCCACTCTCCACCGCCGCTGCATTGGTCGTCGCTCTGCGCGCACTGGGTCAGTGGGTCAGCCATAGTCCGACCGATTTCCCAATATAGAAACGACGGCTGCGCTGACGCACAGACGCACCGACGTTGAGCGACTTCTTTTTTAACAGCAGCACCAGCCTTGTCGTCGTCGTTGTGGTCGTCGTTGCTGCTGCTGCCGTCGTCGTCGTGTGTGGGTGTGGGCGTGCGTGTGTGCGTGCGGCGTGCATCCGACCGGTAACCTAACCTCCTGCGCTCGAGCAGGAAGTGACATGGATGGCTTGTACTCGCAGAACTACAACGTGGACGATGATAATATTGCCTCTCTCGACTGGCCGGACGAATCGCTCAGGTGAGAGTAAGATGAGTGCTTCAGTAGCCTACTAAGGAAACGTGGAACAACTGTTATAGTGGCCTACTTAAAGGAGGCATCTGGTCTGGTAGGATGTTGTGGTATCGCTGGAATGGAAAGGAACAAGAGGCGGTCTCCACCCCTCCCTCCCCCTACAGCTCAGCGACAGTGTTTCATCAAATGAAGGGGCGGCCAGGGTATCCTCTTCCATCGCTTGTTCACACGGTACGTTGTTGCTGGTCGTTGACCTAACCTGGTCCAGATGTTCACTCTGAAGCCCCGCTTTTTCTTGGAATCCGTTGTGACCGTTACAACAATGTCTTCATTCCCGTTGAAGTTGAAATACGCAGAACACACCGTTACACACGACCCATCCGTCGTCATCTTTGCCCTTAACTTGACAAGTAACTGCATTGCGGAATTTTCCAAACATAAATTTTAGAGTTTAGACTAAGTTTTCATGATATTGTATCGCGCTAAGGTGTTTAGAGAAGGAAAGGAGGGATGCTATTAGGGAGGTAAAGACGCCTGTTTTGAATAGCTAGGTCATGATCACGTGATATCAGTCTTCAGCTGTGATCATTTTGTGTAAGGGTGGTAGTCTTTGTGGGTGCAGTGAATGATGATGATGCCACTACATGTCGAGATTAGACCTTTGTGAACTCAATTGTGATCAACGACTGTACTCGGTTACAGAAGGCTAGTAATCCTATCTATGTAGGCCCTACTATGTTGAATTTTCCGAAGAGACGTTGCCTAGCAGCGACAAGGTTTTCGATAAACTGGGAATGATCAGTGTTTAAAAAAATAAAATAGGGTCTACTGATAGGGGAAAGTTATGCAAATAGCTCGAATGGCTTTTGTAGCTTGATACTGTCAATGGGTGTGGTGTGAAGTTATGCAGCCCGTGGCCCAGCATGTAGGCCTACTTCGATCGGTGATAGTGCAAGAAATAGTAGGCCAATAAGGTCTTCTGTGAGTAGGTCAGTGCATGCAAGCACATGCTAAGTCTCGCTATGCAGATTATGGTAATTCGCATATCTAGAGGGAAATCCCTCAAAGTCCTGCGGCTTGCGGGGAGCCCATGCTTCGGAAGCAGCGTTTCTTAAGTGGCCTGCAAACAAGTTGTAGGCCTATCCCCTCACCTTATTACCGCAGCAAAGATCTCGTGTAGCGCTGTGTGAGTTAGAGAGCAGGATCCATTATCCAAACTATTATCGGCTCGGCTTGTTTTGCGATATCAGATTGCAGATCTGCAATTAACATCCAGGCCATGTTCAGCATCGTTTTTGAAAGTCGTCGTCTGCGCATCGCATCGTGTAATTTTTCCAGCTACTGTCTGTTGTTTTCCATGCTCTTCTGAGCGCTTGTTTTTCTTCGTGTGGTCCTGCTACCGTCATTTATCACGGAAAAAGACAAAAGGGCATTCAGAAGAACACTGAAAACAACTGACTGTAGCTGGAAAAATTGCACCGGCTGGATAAATTTTGGTATGCTGACAGTTTGAAGGTTTAATTTTTATGGAAGGTTGACTTCTGCCGCACAATAATTGTTGAAGATTGTAGGCTATAGGCTATATTATCATAATCACAAAGATTTTCACTATGAAAGTTTCTGCAGAAGTTGAATCATCTCGAAGGTGAACATTTTTAATTGAATTTTCTTAACGTATTATTGCGAAATTTCGTTTATAAAATTAGAGGAAAACTGTCGTTTCCGTTAAGTTCAACATCATTTGCAAGCTTGCAGTCTGTTATAATTTTACGACTATTCTAAACACGTAGGCCTACAAATTCTTCTGACATTGAGCACATACAGCTAGATTTCCGATTTTGACCAAATTAATTTGTAGGTGATCTGTTTGGCACTCCACTCTCGTTCTCGATTTTTTGTATTTTTCTATAATGCTGTCGTTGGTCGATTTCGATTTCCTTATCAATGTGATCGTGTAGAGAGCCCAAAATTTAAAAATTGTTATCACTGGCGGGAAAGTAAACTTGTCTCAAGAGAGGCGATTGATAAGGAAGGCAAAAACAGGTTGGATGATATAGGACCTTATAGGCTACCTAGGTCATTTAAATGTGGACTGAAGACCATTATCAAGGACTATAAAACATCGTCTATGTAGGCCTGTTATAGCAGAATGTTAGAAGCTGTGTAGAGTCAATTTCTTTGCAGATTGCAGGCGATCTGATCTGTCTTGTGGATCGCCTATTTATGCTACTTCGGCATTCAGCATATTCTTTAGGCTTACTTGGTAGCTTAGGCTACTTGGTAGGCTACTTTTAAACATTTATTTAGAAGACCCAAAATAGAATCAAAGCCTACTGAGCAATCAAAGAAATCCCTGGAAGGCTAGACTCGAAGCTTAGAATTGATTTTCAATTTTACACAATTATAGGCCTACAACGACTCATAGTAGGCCAATTAATACCATTTAGCAGTTATTAATAATATAGCATTAATAATGATTATGCGTCAATGGGACCAAGAACTGTTTAAACAGAGCGGTAATTTTTAATAGGCTAACTGTTGCACGCGAAGGCTCTGTCGTCAATGGTAAGTTTGACGCCTACACGACGGAAGTTGTTACCTCGTCTGTCCAGGTCTCTAGGATATTATAATTATCATCAAAAGCATGACGAGGATCAGCGGCTTAGTGCAAGTATTAGAAACTAGAAAGAAGTAGGCCTGGAGGACTGGGTGAAACTGGGGCGGTGAAAAATTGTCGGACGAAATTAAAATGGGAATGGGAGAAGAAAATCGAAATAAATGATGAAAGTCAAGGAAGTTGTTTTGTGTCGGATAAACAGGGAAAAGCACCCTGGCTGTTGGATTAGAGCGTCGTAATATAATAGCGCAAACCTATCAAGGTTTCCGATATGCTGCAAAGTAGGCCTGTTGTATCACATTCATTAAGTAACGTGCGGACTGTGACCTGCGATGTAGATAAGGAGGCTAAAGTTCCACGCAGGAAACAAGTTTTAGACCAACGACCATCAGCGTTGTCACTCTCAAAAATAAAAACCCCAAGTTGGAGCGTCGAAAAAACTCAAGAAAACCCAAGTTGCCCAAATCGTCCGAAAATGTCAACAATTTCCCGCCCAAAAATTCTGATGACTTTTTTTAGTCATCCGGACCAAAATATTTTTCCCAATTTCCTGTCCGAAAATTCTGATGACCTTTTTAGTCATCCGGCCCAGATCTTTCCGAAATGTCCGCAATTTCATGAATTTTTAGCAAAAACCCGTTTCCCTAAAAAAACTTAATTCCCAAGTGTTCGGATCGAAAAACCAAGTTTTTTTGTAGAAAAACCCAAGTTCTTCCAAAAAACATTTCCCAAGTTCGGATCGAAAAACCCAAGATCTTGGGGGAAAACCCGAGGAGTGGCAACGCTGACGACCATGATGGTCTCGCCAGATGTGCAGAAGGAGAAAGAGGGTGAGAAAGGAAAGAGAGATTGAGAATATTCATTGGTAGTTTTTTGCTGTTGCCATATTTTCTGTTAGGGTCATAGATTGGCCTACAGGGCCTTGGACCTCTTGACCTCTGACCATTTTATTACACTAGAACAAAGTCGGTCGACAGAAAGTCCTGAACAACGGGACCATTGGCGACATATGTTTAATAGGACAGGCTACTATGCTCCCACTGTTCCTTTCCGCGCAGTCTTGTCAACAGTGCGCCAGTAGGCTACAGCTGCTGGTCCAGACGTCTGTTTACGTTGTGAGAATAGGATTATAAAACTGCCCTTCTGCGGCACTCTCGCTGGCAGATCTGTCTGTTCGTCAACGGCATGAACTGTAGGCAGTTTATGTTGCTCATCCATTTCTTCACCGTTTAATTCAATACAAGACTAACATCGTACCCTTCAAAGGCTCCTTTAATACTTTCCCCCACCTTCCAGTTACTGCAGGCCTATCGCTTTCTAGGCCTTATTTTCCTTCTCTGACCAGGCAAATCGATTGGGCTCATAGAGGAATCTGAAATGAGCCAAAACTGAATAAAACCGGACCGGGAGGAAGTCATACCCGGGGGTTGGGGTGGGAAAGGAGAGGAATTGTTTAGCTCGATAGAAGCCACTGTCTTCATTCAACTCTTCTAGAAATCACCGCTCAACTTAGGCCTACAGGTAATCGTAAGCTCGAAATTTCTACAGCGCCAACAAAAAGCCAAGCCAAGTCGCTATCAAGATATCTGTCAATTGGAGAAGGAATCGTGTGATAGTTAGGGCTACAACAGAAATTTCCGTGCTTGCACTGACGATTGTGTTCCATGAGTGTGAACGTCGGTGAGACCTTGTGAGTATTCGGCTCCGACGGCCGGTAGGAGGCGTAAACATCGGTGTTTACCGATGAACGTCGTCATTCGATGTCAATAACAACATCATTCGTGAATGATCTAATTTACGACGATGAGGTGCGGCAGGCAGCCTCTAGCAACGAAGACGACGATGGCCGGCGGCGGCGTAGAGTGACTGTGCCGCGGGCGAGAGATGCATGTAGCTCATAGTGGGAAGGACAGAATAGTTGGCCATTGTTACCCGCCACTAGCTACAGTTTCTCCTTATTACGCAACTTTGTAGAGTTACACGTTTACTCATAGGTATTTAAACAGTAGACAGGTTAGCCTAGAATGCATTAGCCTACCTGGTAGAGTCGTTTGATTAATTTTACTGTAGAGGTGAGTTTTTAAGAGACGGCGGCTTGAATGGTTATTTACGCGACAGTTGTGTGGACTTGAGTTATTTTGTTGCGGTACTTTGGATCAGTTGAATATGAATGAAGATTTATTGCAATTGTAAATGGGTCTGAAAAGAAAATGGATTTGATTTATAAGTTTACAATTCACGAAATGGATTCGGCTAACTAGCATGCTTAGGTGTTTATTTTAATTGCACAGGAGAGTGAAGTTCATTTCCTAGCCCACAATATCAATAACAATGTATAGAGGATTGTGTACTTGAAGTTTTCCATGCAAGGAGTTTTCATTTTGCAGTTGTTCATGTGGACACGAATTGTATTGTAGGACTGTAGCACTTTAGCAGTTGGTTTAAGGAGAGAAAACAGGTTTTAGTTTAGTATTTGGGCTGAATCTTGTTGAAATTGAAGCATTATGCAATTGTAAGTAACATAAATCAGTTTTGCAGTTTATGGATTTCATATTTGCTGTGGAAATCGTTGACTCTTTTGGCTTTCCTTCTAACAGTTTTATGGAAAATACTTTCTCTATTGTCATATGGGTAAAGAGTGTGGCAAAAATAATTCCTGCTAAAGTACTATTTCATATTCAGTTAAAGCAGTCAATTAAAGTTTTGAGTCAGCATGTATTTTCAGTGTATAAAACTGGAGATAGGCAAGCTTTTTTCATCGTAATTTCAGCTGCAGATCTTCAATAGAAAAAGTTAATGGACTAATGCCTGCTTTTTTATGTCAACAGTGTGGTATTGCTAGAAATTAATGCATTATTGGATTATGTCCTGGTTCTGGTTTTGCACCCACCCATTTAGTACAACACTTGCCAGTCGATGTGTGAGAATTTGATCTGAATTCTATACGAAATACAGATATGGGCCTTCAGTACTTTGGTACGTTTGTGTTTAGTATTATGCTCCAGATACATAAAACAGACATTTTAGCAGGGCCAGCGTACAGCAGTTCATCGAGGCTTTTGCTGTTTAGATACTGGATTTTTCAGTCAATGGCTGTAAGATTCTGGATCACTGCGAGTCCTTCTTGCACTGCGTAGCTGGTGTCTGGATTTTATTGACAACATGCTCAGATTGCTGAAGGCTGTAAATCATTTAGTCCTGAGTTCAAGTTCATTGAACGGACTGTGAACATTGAACACGTCTTTTTAGTGTATATAATACAGACATACCAATGCATGCAAACACACGCACGCACACACACATACACACACAAACTTGTGCAAGATGTTCTGGACAAGCCACATGTGTTGAATGGCTTTGTAATCCACTTGAAAGGGAAATAAAACTCAACCAGAATAGATGCTGTATAACATAATGCCTAATGCAAAAATTTAGACTGAGCTATTGTGTACTGTAAAAGGCAGTTTTTGTATGATATTTCGATCTTCACCAAAGTACAATGCACAGTACCATTGACCCTGATTTAAACATATGTGAAAAATTAAAAAGTAGTGGTAAGTGGGAGCCAGCGCCTGTGTCCAGGCAGGGAGCAAGGGAGAGGGAGGGCTTAGGGAGCCTGTTGCTTCCTCCACAAACTTCCTCTGAGGCATGTCATGCCCCGGATGTGCCCACATCACCTGTCCATTTGTGTGTGCTTGTAATACATATATAGATATACAATACATATACATATATACACATATATATTTAGCATACATTGTATATGTACATAATACTACATATATCATACGCATAGCCATCTCATTGCTTCTACATACAGGTATAGGATCCTATTGATTGCAGATCCATGTCTTTATTCCCTTATATGAAATTATGAGTGTCTTGGAGATCCGAATGCTGCACATAGATCTTGATATCCATTGTGCGTGTGTAACTGTGTAATGTGTGTATATATATATTTATTGCTATACATTGAGATATTCACATCGTATATACACTCAATGAAGATTTACATACAGTATCATATACACAAATATATATATATATAATATATAAATGTATGCATATTATTAATAATGCTATTTTGTATGCATTTATATAATGGGCCCCAAGGGATGTTCAAAGGTGGTGAATACTTTGCTAGTGGTATGTAGTGTATCTATACAGTATTACAGCATGGCTGAGTTACGGTGCCATAGAAATTGTCATTGTTGTTATTATTATTATTATTATTACAACAGGTGTTTTATATGTATGCCTGTAACAGGCTCCTTAACATGATGGGGGTAAACAGCCTTGTAGGCAACCCTATGATGGTTGAGACCAGAATGTCATGGTTGAGACCAGAATGTCATGGTTGAGACCAGAATGTCATGGTTGAGACCAGAATGTCATGCTTGAGACCAGAATGTCATGGTTGAGACCAGAATGTCATGGGAGACCAGAATGTCGTGGTTGAGACCAGAATGTCATTGTAGAGACCAGAATGTCATGCTTGAGACCAGAATGTCATGGTTGAGACCAGAATGTCATGGGAGACCAGAATGTCGTGGTTGAGACCAGAATGTCATTGTAGAGACCAGAATGTCATGGTTGAGACCAAAATGTCATGATTGAGACCAGAATGTCATGGTTGAGACCAGAATGTCATGATTGAGACCAGAATGTCATGGTTGAGACAAGAATGTCATGGTTGAGACCAGAATGTCATGATTGAGACCAGAATGTCATGATTGAGACCAGAATGTCATGGTTGAGACCAGAATGTCATGATTGAGACCAGAATGTCCTGGTTGAGACCAGAATGTCATGGTTGAAGTAGTTTTCACATCACCATTCATGTATCTTTCAAAATCTACTACTGTAGTGACAATTTACTAATTATAGCAAATTATTACCGGTTTTCAGTACTATATTACCAGTGGCGTAGCCAGGAATTTCTGAAGGGGGGTTTTATGGCCAGATGATTGTTTTTTCTTCAATATATAAGTGGATAAAAACCCTTAAAAACCGTTTTTCCGTAAGCCAATGAGGGGGGTTAACCCCCAGACTCCCTTGTCTACGCCACTGACTATTACTTATATCTAAAGAATTACGTTTATTTATGTTTATTGCAGACGAGACGATGAACGGTTTGTGAACGAATTAATCGGAGACTCGTTTATATCACTGAACGATATTATGATACAGTGCGCTCAGTACAGAAGGATCGGAGGAGACTCTCCGTCCTCTTCCATACTACGTCAGAGGATTCCTCCTTCGGTTGCCATGGACAACCATTCCAGCCCGACGACCTTCGACGGGTCAAGAGGTCTGCCTCAGCTGGCCGACTACAGGCTGGAAAAAACGGACATTGACGGATCGATGAACCAGGTGGACTGGAACGATTCGAAGGGAAAGGCGGCTGGCGTCGGGAAGCGAGCGGCTGGCGAGAAAACGAAGCCTGGAAATTGTAAAGTCTGTGGTGATGATGCCACCGGAATGTACTTTGGTGCTTTGGTCTGTGTTCCGTGTAAGGTAAGCTGCTGCTGGCATCTGCTGGAAATTTATTTGTTTTTCTTAGTTTTTGTGTGTTTTTATGCTCACTTCCGCATACGTAGCCTTTTGAAAGCCTCTCGAAGACGTTGTTTCAGCGCTCATTTTGCCTCGGTTTGTCTGCAAAGGCTGACCAATTGATGAGAATGTACAGGTTATCGCTTCCACTTAATTAGCCATGTGTGTGCAGTTCTAAACACAGTGCTTCATTCCATGTTTAGATTTATTGCCATGCTTTGAAGCACTTTAGAATGGCAATGCAACTTTCATTCATTCATTCATTCACTCGAAATTTATATATTACTCGTCAAGAAGCCTGCTCAAAGTTTTTAGCCATGAGAAGTCTTGAGCAACTGGTAGAAAGCAGGCAAATTATTTTGAGGTGGCAAGAGCCCATTCCAATTGGAGGGACCAAGAACCCAGTCTGGCCGAAGAGAGGGCCTGAAGGACCAGGAGCTCTCCTTTAGTCGAAGAGCACAAGGCTCAACGAGGAGGTTAAACCTGAGACCAGATAAGTATGAATGAGCACTGTAACCAGTGAGATACCAACCAGACAATGCTGCTCTTCTGTGGGAGATGCATTGTGATATTTGTAAGTGCAACAATGCAGCCACACTTGTCTACAGCCACACTTGTCAATTGCTGGAGTGCTGTAGCTTTTAGCATTGCTCCTCTTTAACCAAGATACACGTGGTTTGATCATTGTGTTTTGATCTGAGAATGATCGAATAATATCGCTCATCATCTGTTGACTGTATTCAACACAAGCGTGTAATCATAATAGCAAGCCTTCTCTTACTGGTTGTGTTTATGTGTGTGTGTGTGTGTCTGTGTGTATGTGTATGTGTGTATGTCTGTGTGTATTGTGGCTTTTGATCATCCTACCAGCTGCTCAACATGTTTACCACCGGTGGCGGCCATTTTTGGTCCTTTGCCTGAATTGCGACTTAACAAGTGTTGACAATAATACTAAAACTGCAGAGAAGAAGGAGGATGAGCAGGACAAGGAGGAAGAGGAGAAGAAGGAGGAGGAGCAGGAGAAGGAGGAAGAGGAGAAGGAGGAAAAAGGGGAGGAAGGAGATTTTTAGTTAATAGTTTCTGATCAACAACACCATTTCACAGCCATGTACTCGAGCTGCTGTATAGATTGTAAACAGTTTTTCAATTAGTGCACGTGTGCAAAGTTGTGTGCTTCTATTGTTATGTATATATATTGCTGTGATTATTTATTGTGTACGTAAGTTATAGGAATGTCAATGTGACGCCTGTAATGCAATGAAAAAATGGATGGTAATGATTCATTTTTCAGTAAACAGAATTGAATGAAGTTTGTATGTATGTACAAATTGTTTTTATGTAAGTTTCCATTCACGTTCCATCGCGTGCATTTATCACATGTGTATATATTTCTATATAATATGTATTTTCATATGTATATTCGCATATAAATTTATACTATGCGTTGGTTATATAATCTATATGCTGTGTGTGCGTGTCTGTATGTGTGCACACATGTAGGTTTGTATCATGGGACTGCGTTGGAGTGTAGGTATGTAGGCCACAACACCTCGCATGTATGTATAATTTTGTATATATGTATGTATGTATGTGTGAGGATGTAAATTTGTGGATGATGTTGATAGGGTAACCATGCATGACACTTGGCCTGGATATTAATATTACAGTAAAATGATTAAGCCTATCATGATATCAGTGAGGCAATCATGGCGATTCATCCGAGGTCCACTTGCAAAGCGTGCGCCACACACGACACGTGGGTCACTGGTGCTGCATTGCTGCCGCCGCTGTGTTTGTTTGTTTGTTTGCGAGTACGGGTCAGAGTGATCTCCTCAAAACGGAACAACAAGGTTATGCCTAATAAATAAGCGGCCCGGAGAACAAAGTGGACCGGCGTGTTCGCCCCCACTCCCACCCCCACCCGCCCCCACGCAAACACGAAAACAGCGGCTTAATAGGTAATTGAAACGCCAGGGACCCGTATTGTGTTTACAGCCGTGGACATGAAGATGACTGTGCAAACAGTTTGCAGTCGTCGTGTACAAGAAGGGCAAAACAGGTTAGGATTTATATGCAGCGCCTTGAATGGAGTTGTTGTTTACTTTGTATGAATTCCTTGAAATATTGCAAATGGAAATCACCTAGTGTCGTTGGATGGGTGACTGACTGATCAAAGGAGGTTGGCAGGTACGGAGATGGATGGAGGGACGGTCACAGACAGACAGACAGACAGACAGACAGACAGACAGAGGATGATGGCCATGCTTTCTTTAACATGAAGCACATGGCAAGCAATTGAACTGTTGCATATAGATATGTGGACCTGTGCTACTCCTGCTAGATGGAATCATTAATAAAGAGAGAGACAGTCAAAAGCAGAGATGGACAAACACACGGACAAACAGACCGGACTGTAGACATGTGACAAGATTTACAGGAGGGGACAGACAGAGAGAGAGAGAGAGAGAGGAGGTAAATGTTATTAATAGAATGCTTAAATTTAGAAGAGTTGAAGGGGATGATGCTAATAATTATTGACCCACCAGGAAACAACCTGTAATTATGCACTCATGAGCCAGTGTAGAATGCAAACAAACACAGAGACAGACATAAAGGCAGACAGACAGAGGAAGAGACATATAGACACACATATTTACTACAATGATTGAAAGGTGATATATTAGTTGTCTTAGTTCATCATACACGCATAAATATATTGATGCATACATGAACATTGAACATGTATATTATGCATGTATAATTACGGTATATATGCATGCATATTTACTTACAGATGTGCAAATACAGATCTACATGTAGACTTAGAGATACATGCAGACATACGCACACTTGCAATCAAGTGCACTTTAGACCTGAATCTGTAATATAATCCCCAGGATCTGAGTAAATAATTTTAGGCTATAATTGCAGATTAACTGGCTATTCAATTACAACATTTTCACTAGCACTGTTTAATATTGACATATAGCGTCAAAGTTTGTCATCCTGATATAGCAATGTAATGATGATGAATTTCGTGAGGAGGATGAGGGTAGTAGTGATGGCCTTGATGATGATGATGGCAGCAATTGGCATTTGATGGAACCGAGCCTGTAGTGGCCTCCCCTTGACTCTTCGCTCCCTTTCTAGAACTCCTACTGAGGCATTCCTGTGTAATCTTAAGACAGTTTTATTTGGCCCCATTGGGGCAGGGAGTGCCTCTGAGTAGTATCCGTGAAGAGGTGCTAAACAAAATCTCATAATGAATGAATGAATTTGTGACTTAAGAGAAATGTGGTTGGATTTGCTGAGGTCATGGATGGCTGACATTGTGTCTGGTAATGTTAGTGACAATGACAGAATTCTACTACATGAAAGTGAATACACAGCTGATGGTTGTTCTTTCTTCTGCTTTTTCTCCGACAGACTTTCTTTCTTCGCTACGAGGGCGATAACTTTAATTTCAAGTGCAAGGGCAACGAGGATTGTGAGATTACGATCACAACGAGAACGCAATGCAAGTTCTGTCGCTACCAGAAATGTCGCAAGGCGGGAATGTTTCGCAGAGGTGAGCAATCCAATTTTCCGGGTTTGCAAGTCTTTACTTTGATCCCATGAACTTCTTTCTCAGTCTGAACTTTGAACTCTGAATGATATATTGAAACTGGATTTGTTGAATTACTTTCTTTAGTTGCTCAAGTAATGTTAAGGTGCTTTTAAACTGATGTTTTTGGCTTTCATTATGTGTACATGATTTGTCATGGCTTACTGAACTATTTCTAGCTTAAGGCACACATTCTTAGATCTGTAGTCCTAGACATGTTCACCATGGTGTATGAAAGAGAGTCTTTGCTGTATATATGTTATACGGCCATGTCTGGGCTGGGAGTGCCTCTGAGTAGTCTTCTGTAGGCACTATATAAATTTTCGAGATGAATGAATGAACAAGCATGATGCATGCATACATGCACAAATATTCATTCATTCATTCATTTTATATAGTGCCCCTTCAAGGTTACTACTCAGGTGCACTCCCAACCCAACCTCGTCTGAAAAATGCTGTTAAAACTCGTCTGAGAAAACCGTAGGCGTAAAGTGTATAGACAGTGGAAGCCGATTCCATACGATGGGGCCAATAACAGAGAAAGAAAATATTGCCCCAGTATAACCCAATGAACTTAAACAACTCTGTGGTTTGCTTTATTTCCTTGAATTTCTCGGACCAATAATAGAAGACGGAACAGTACACTAAGTTTCTGGCTGCACTACAAGATCTAGACAGATGCTTTTCGAATTTTCCGACCATCCTTCCTCAGGTGTTGTGCGTTCTTACTAATATGAGTCAGACTTTTCAGTGAAACACGCAACTTATTCTGATTTGACTAATTAACATTAATAGTCGACAGCTCGAGTTTATTGGATTACAAATTGATTAATTATTTGCTGGTTGTATGCCAGAAAGTTATCCAACCTCAATGACTGCAGAATAGTTTTGACTTGCAATATTAGAATGTATGATGCATCTTGGATGCATAATTGCGTACATGCTAATTCATGTTATGTGCACTTGTTGCAGTTCGACCTGCAAACATCAATCCAAGCGAAGGGCAACAGTTGTGCGTTGTGTGCAACGATGTTGCAAACGGTGTGCACTTTGGTGCAATCACGTGCGAAGGCTGCAAGGTACGAGTCCTCAGTATTCTCTGCAGATTTAGCCATTGCACGTTGCTAATCGTAATCTCCAGATTTCTGAAGCGCTACTCTAAAGCTAAGCAAGGGCACCAGCTTATTCATGAGCGCTGCATTGTGTCAGAGATGGTTGTCTAGAGGATGTCTGAGTTCAGTTGCCACAGAGACCAGAGAGAGTGGAGACTGATCAGCTGCTACTTAAAAATGCTTCTTAATCATCATTGACTTAATCATCATTGCGATAAAAATATTCTGTATTTACTGGTATTCTATGTTTGGGTCTAGATTGTTAAATTAAGAACTCAAAATGAACTTGATTTATTTTAAAAATCCGGTTGTCAGACCAGGATAATGGATCGATGGATTCACATTCAGTTACGATCCTAGATGGCGTTAGTTGATGTCGTTGGACCAACTAACCATTTTGTTATTATTGAACGCTGTAAGATGTCACTGTAACATTGATTGATTGCCAGCACTGACTCTACATTGTCACCTTTCGTGTTTTGTAGAAATTTTTTCGACGTGGCTTGACCGAGCATCCGATGTACACTTGTAAGAATGGTCAGAACTGTGTTATCAATCCTCGCACGCGCAACTCGTGTCGATATTGTCGGTATCAGACTTGCCTGAATGTGGGAATGTCCAGAGATGGTAATTATCGTTTCCCGCATTTTGTTATAGTGGTTAGAAAGCTGAAATGTAAATATTGATTGTCGATGGTTGTCATTATATTTAGAGTAAATGATTGAATAAATAACATGAGATGTGGTAGACCAATCTTCATGCTCATATCTGTGACTTATGTTTGTCCCGCAACCCGTTTTCCGTCTTATGACATGAACTTATTATTTTAAGGTAGTTATCCACCAGGGTTCGTTTTCTTCATTGTGCCACTAGTGAAACTACCTCAATGGTAGTTGCCGGTAAACGGTAGTTCAGTCAGTTGTTAGTTCAGTGCATGTTAACTTCATGTTGCTACTCAGATGTGCACTCTCGGACCACTCCCAGGAAAATGGGTCGAGAGAGATTTGTTTGGGTTCATGTAATAGTTGGGATTCTGGGAGATTTTTTATAATAATGATCGTTTGTATTCACAGTGTGAGGCATGTGTGTGTTTAACAAAGGAATTGAACATGTCATAGGTTTTTGTGATGCTCTTTTCTTTTCTGTTGATAAGCAATGTAGGCGTGTTTAATTAACGTTGACTGAATTCTTTGTGGTTTCAGCGATCCAGATGGGTCGCCCATCGAAGCTTGCGATGGAGAACCAGGGTCTGATACGTGGAATCAGACAGACAAACTCAGGGACAAACCATGCCGAACAGAACACATCTAACCGACAGGTGACAGCAAACGCTGTGCGGTCGAAGGACTTGGCCTCTCACTACCTCATGGGCAACCACCATCCCAAGGAGGAACCTCGGACATGGGACTGGCAGTTGGAACAGCCTCCTGGGGGTCACCCATATCACACGGATCTCGGTCATTTTGCTGGACAACTGACCGGGGTCTGTGACCTGTTTGATTCGTCGCCGGCGAAGCACGTTGGCATGGATGGCTACGGCCCCGCTGGACACCTCGGCAACATCCTCCTGACTCCTTCTTGCAGTTCAAACAGCGGCGATCGCAACTCGAGCAGCAGCTGCCTGTCGCTAAGTGCCTCTCCCGATGGTCACATGCAGTGCACAAACAGTGGATGGGGGGAGATGGGCGGAGGAGGTGGGGACATTTCCAAATCGGTTGCAGTTCAGCCAGTGGCGCTCAACGCTCTCTACCACAGCAGCGGTGGCAGCGTTCAGCACATAGTGTCCGGTGGTCAGCCGTACCAGCCGAGCACGACCAGCAGCCAGGAGATCCAGCTGTTCACAAAGTTTTACCATGAAAAGAACATTCCTCAGTGTCTTGGCGTCGGCGGCAATGCTGGCGACGACCTGCTCCACTTCTCACCAAACTCCGTTGGTCTGCAGCAGACCTGGAAATTGGGTCACTACGATCAGGACAAGGAGATGAAAGAGATGCTTGAAAGCTTACTGTACCCATGTCAGCCTCAGGAACAAATCAACGACTACGCTACTGACCTTGAACGTTTCGACAAGTACGAGTCCGCAGTTTCGTTCATAAACCCTCAGTTGGTGCAGCAGCCTGTGGGAGACAGAAATCATGGTGGTGGCAAGAATCTTCCAGAGAGCAAAGGCATCTTTCCATACAATTGTGGTCAGCCACCCTCTGTCAATGGCCAGAAGAAAGAAGCAGAGCTGGTTGATCCCACAAAGCTCAGATCTTTGAGTAATGGCGGCGGCATTATCACCATCGCAGACGTTAGATTGTCCCAAGCGCAGGACAGAAGCGATCATTTCTCAGCTGCTGGCAAGGCATCTTCCGCTTCCTTGAACGCACCACCACCGCAGACAGTACCATGTGGTCTTCCTCAGTTTGATGATCCTATTGTCCCTCCCTCTGCAGAATCAAGCAAATTGACTCTGGCCGCTCCTCGCTTTCCCCCCTCCTCTCAAATCGACATGCCGGACGAGGCAAGAACTGGTTTCAACTCCGCAAAGGAGTGGCTCGTAAAGATTCAGAATCACTTGACCGACGACAATGAGTTTGAGGACGAAATCCAAGAGGCGGATTCGTTGAGCGATGAGCTCACCGAGATCTGCAAGGGTCTGCTCATCGATGGCATCCCGTTTGAGCAGCAGATCGAGCGCAGCGCTCACTACTGGAGGTCTCAGGATCTGCCTGATGAAAACATCATGGTGGGGGCCGAACACTGGGCCATTTTCAACCATGTTCATCCGCTGTACACGAATTTTGTCAATGATGGAAGCACATGGAATCACAATCTTCGAGCCAAGTTTGACGTACGTTGCATTTTTTCTACTCTAAATATATCTTTGTTGATTGCGTCGATATTGTTAAAAAGCATATAACATTTAACGTGATTTTTCATATATGTGTAGTTTCTGATGTTCTTGCATTGTAGTAAAATGATTTGATTATGGACAATGGATCATAGTTGGTTGTTAAACTAGTCAGTTTTGCCCGTCGTTTCGTATAACTACTAAGACTTCAAGTATTTTGTATTGATAAAATAGAACTTTTTAATTAAGTGTGCAATATATTGTGGTTTTTTGTGGTGACATTTTGCAGCAGTTGCAAGCATCTGAGAATGAGATCTCTGTGCATCAGTTAGAAGAATGGTTGATTGAAAATGTGATTCCCATGTACAAGGACCTTGCATTCAACTACTTCTCACAGATTCAAGGTGACGTACCTTCTTGCAATAGAATGGAAAACTACGATTTCTAATGTTTTCTTTATCTTGCCTTGGTATGGCATTGCTAACTTCTGATCTAACTTCAGTGGTTCCAGTAATGTGGCATACCTTTAGAAGGAAGCGGTAGTACTGCTTGTTTGTGTGACCTTTCTCAATCAGACTTTATTGATTTAGCAATTACGTGATTTGCGTGTATGCATGTGTTTTCTTGTGATACGTCTGTCATCGGCTGATCTGAGATCTGACACCCTGGATTTGAGATCTGCCATGTAAAAGAGTGCGGTCACGTATATATGTTTCTGTTACAATAGTTAACCATATGCATATTGTTTCACACATTTTGTGCTTGTTGATGTATTTTTTAAAGATTTACCAATTGGGCTTTGGTTAAAGATTTGGAGATCCATCACCTCTGGTGAAGCAATTTAACCACGTGCTCAAATGAAGCCCTCATGTGGCATTTGAAATCGAGACATTTATCAAATAGTCCGTTCTAAATCGGTTCAGCGCATGATGTTGCAGATTTCTTCCATGCCACTGCCATTTGAAAGGTTCTTGAAAGTTCCTGTGTTCAGAATTCATCCATACATTAGTCTTAGATGCTGTTCTTTTCTGTAAATTTTCAATTTGAAACAATTCTTGTTACTATTTTCAATGTGTACAATTGTTACATTTTCAGGCTTTAAGGAATTTGACGTCAACGACCAGGAAATCTTGCTTCGTCTTGCCCAGTCGCAGAGTCGCATTCTGGCAGCCGTGACGGCGTGGTTCGATCCTGACAACCCAAATTTCTCAAACTTCTTGCCATGGCGAGAGCTGAAGCCTGGCCAGGTTGATGTGTTTGAGCAGCATCTCATAGCTTATGCGAAGAAAATCCATGCGCGCAAGTTGGATCCAGTTGAGGCAGCACTCTTCAACATTGTTGTCGTTATAGCCACAGGTATGTTCAGCACTTTTGTTTTCGATGATACTCGAAGCAATATTTAGTAATTATCTGTCTTAAATGTTGCTGCTAGACTTATCACATGAATTTCTCGATACTCGCATATCTCCACAGTCCACACACATGACTACTGGCTCCCAATATAGGCGCGAACCAGATACCTGACCCTGCTCGTAATTAAAAATCCCCACAGACCTTATCGCCTAAATACCTCTATGACTTGATAGTGCAAGCTGCTCTCTCTGCACCATCTTCCATCTTCGTTCTGCTGATCACTTCGATCTATTTGTACATCAGTCACAAACCTCATTAATCCAGCATTCGGCTTTTGCTATTGTGGGTCATTCAATGTAGAATGACCTTTCCCCTGCAATTCATAGCAGGTTTCTGGTGGGGAATTTGCGGGCATATCTTCTCTGCTTGAAGACCTTTCTCTGTTCACAAGCACAGGCTCGTCATGCTGAGTGTGCTTCAGAATAGCTCTGCTGTGAGAATCACTTTACAAATGTTCATATTGGATTAGATTAGATCTAGTAAGATGTCACAATTGTTGCAGTATTTCATGCTGTAAAGCAATTTCCATGTTTTGTGATCCTGTGGTCTTTCTAGATATTTCTAATGTTCAAGCGTTAGAGCCAGTTTTGAATGCATCAAATGTTAATGCTTACCATTTTGTTGAAAGCCTCAAATGTTAACTTCTCTCATTCTGTTTTCTGTTTACAGACTATCCGGGTTTGATAGATTCTGACCTGATTGAAAGCCGAAGGACACAGTTCCTCGCTACATTTCGGGCTTATACAACAGGTAAAAGCAGGCCGTTATTATTATATTATTGTGATTACAAACAGTTTAATGGTTGTATGAATCTGAGGCGCAGTTAGTCAGTTACAAGTTGAAGACCAGTTGGGTAACAAATGTTTAAATGCCAGTGACAAATTACAAGTTTTGACACATCTCTTGAATGACTAAAGAGTTTAAACATCACAGAAACATGGTCAGTTTTATTTCTTGGGGTGCGTGACAGTTTTGGGAAATCGACTTTTATTTTGATGAAATCGAATTTGCATGATGCCAGAAAGCATTTTCATTCTTAATATAATTGACTGTTTAGCAAAGCAAGATGCTTTACCACACAGTGTCAACTATCAATGTGAACTCTAGGCTACTCTCTGCTTGACAATTATTGTTTAATTGTAATGTAATGCAGAATCTGTAGTTTGCAAATACGATCTTTTTTATCTCGGTACACACGTAAGAATCAACAGATTAGTAGCGTACATAATTGTTGCATTCATAAGTTTACAGCTATATATAATTATATATATATATATACAGGGTGGCCCAAAAAAAGTGGGACCCCCTACGCGGTTTTGCTAATATTTCGGCCAAAAATAAGAATTTTTAAATCACATTTTACTGACTTAAAGCCAATTCATATATACGTATAATAGCCAAATTTCGTAAAGATATGTCTAACTGAACAAAAGTTATACCACTTTTAGTGAGACCACCCATCGTTTTTTGATGATTCAAAAACACGTTACGCAAAAAGGTAACAAATATCGGCCAAAAATAAGAATTCTTATATGAAATTTTACAGGCTTCAAGGGCATTCATACCTACGCGTAACTGCCAAATTTCACACAAAACTTTCAAACGAAACAAAAGTTATATCACTTTTAGTGAGTATACCCAGCGATTTGCTGGGTCCAAAAACGATAGGAGAATTTAAGGCTGATTGTGAGTTGATATGGGAAGACTTCCCTCTGAAACCTATCAACAAGACCATCGGAAACTTTACAAATAGGTTCAGAACATGTTTGGGTAGGGGAGGGGGACATTTTGAACACAAGTTATCATGTTACTTTCGACAAAAAATTATTTGAAACTTGACTTAAGAAACTCGTTTTTTGCTCATTTTTTCATAACGTGTTTTTGAATCATCAAAAAACGATGGGTGGTCTCACTAAAAGTGGTATAACTTTTGTTCTGTTGGACATATCTTTATGAAATTTGGCAGTTAGACGTAGATATGAATTGGCTTTACGTCAGTAAAATTTGATTAAAACATTCTTATTTTTGGCCGAAATATTAGCAAAACCGCGTAGGGGTCCCACTTTTTTTGGGCCACCCTGTATATATATATATATATATATATATATATATATGATAGTGGTATGAAGTACAATCTTCATTTGCCACTTGAGTTGAACATTCATCGAACCTCATGTTCCATCTGTCATTCTGTTTCAGCAAAATATGGAACTCCAAACCGTAAAATGGAGTTGCTTTTCCAGCTCGTTCCACAACTTCGCCGGCTAGGTTACCTGCACTACGCAATGATGACAAAGCCGAATCTGGGCATCGTTACGCTAAAGTCGAAGGAGGTTTGATGCGAAGTAATCGTCCATGCCTTTCTGACCAAAGCCAGGTGAACTCGCACAGTTGGATGGTTGATTGCCAAGTTCGTGTCTCTAAGCGTCATTTCTCAGTTTTTAAGGAATGCGATTGCTTCCTGCTCAGCAGATAACTCAGAATATTTCCACTAGCAGACAGAATTTCGTTGCATAGTAAACCAAGTATTTACAAGTGGGTACTTTGTTTTTATACCAAAATCTGGAAGCTTTAGTATGAACCCCAATTTGTGCTTTATTTATATTTTTAATAGTCCCAACGTTGTCGTTGATCTTAAGTCAGATTATTATCTCCTCAGTCAGATTATAATCTCAGCAGTCCATTTGTAGAGTTAGTGACACACATCAAATTAAGCGTAACATCTACTTTGGCCAGGACAATGAGCGCAAGGCCTTTTGTTTTTGAGAAACATCTACGTTTATTTAATCCATGACAAGCAATTGAAGTATACGTCAGTGTGATAAACAAGGTATAGTGCTGTCTTGAAACATAGTGTTTATATGAGGTCCCTACAAAATTAGAGAGAGCAAGAAAAGTACTGTTGTTGTGCAATTTCATGGGGTGTTGTGATTTTTGTGTAGTACGTGTGAATTGATGCAAAAATACAGTTTAAATGAAAACTCAGGACTTCTTTCTGTGTCAGTTGAATCACATTTTTGAAGTGTTAAGTCTTAAAAAGAATTTAGCGATTGCCTAATGTCAATTTTTAAAGTAACACATTTTTTCCAATGTTAATTGTGCAAAAAAACTTGTGTGCTTGTCCAGGCCTTGAAATCATGTGAAAAATGGCCTATGCAACCACAGTCAAGCAAAACAGTTCTCTGTAGCTGTTGAAAGTAGTTTCTGAGGTGTTTTTGGGTGGGAGATGGCTGTTTTTCAAGTTGTGGCCTTTGATGATTTGTGCCCAGTCTGCAGCCAACAACATCTCTCATGCGTGTTTTGATCTGACATTTGTGTTATAACTGTAACGCTTGTATTTGAATAACGTTTGCAATTTCTGTATATATGTTGTTATCGTTGGCTGTGTTCCTGTAGGCTATTTAGTGTTTAGTGACAGGTTAGCTTGGTTAGAGGATGTGGATTTGATGTTTTAGTAATTATCACAGCTTAGAGTTGAGCCATCTTTTAATTTCAAGTTCCTTAATAGGTATTAGTGTAGCTGGATACACTCTTATTTTTATGTTACAAAAGTTAGCTAAAAGTTTTAGCATTGCTAAAAAGTGAGATAAAAAAGGAGTGTCAAACACAGAAATATAAAAGGTTTATTAGGCCTTTGATTGATTACTTTTTAATTAATTAGTTGTTAAGCTTAAGACTTTTAGCAGTGAATTATAGGGCATAGGTATGACTTGCAGAGCTCTACCACTTGAATTTATTAGTTATGTACTGCAGTGAGTTTTTCTTAGCGAAATAAAACATTAAAATATTTGACAGATTGAAAGTCGTTTTTTTATATTAAACATCTTTGACTTGTTTAACACTTTAACAATGAGCACGTATTAAATGTGCCTGGGATAGCAATGCAGCTTGTTGTTAAAGTGATAAAGGTGATTTTTTTTAATAATTGACTAAAACATTCATTGTTTCATATGTGCCTAGCGTTAGCAATAAGCACTGTCATGGAACACTGAAGTTAGAACTTGCCAGCGATCAGAAACACTTTAAGAGTTAGTGGAAAAGATGTAATGAAGTCATTCGAGTAATTTGTTTACTCAGGGTGTAGAATGTAGTCATATTGAAAAATTATTCTTGGCTAACTTATTTTGTTTATGTTGCTCATGCGACAACCTTTCAATGTGATACTGAAGTATATGCCTATAAAAAGATTATTCTTCAAATCAGGTCAGCAACAATGAATTGAAGTCGTCGTTGTTGGTGTTGTAACAAGTTGCTTTAACAACGTGGGTTGTCATTGAAAAATGTCTTTCGACGAAAGAGAGGCATGTTTTGTACAATTCATTTACTTGACATCATTCGTTCCAGAAACTCTGCTTAATATGTACCATTATTTGTATTCTGTGTTGCTTTTGAAGTTTAAATTGAGTGTTTTGGTGTACATAATTGTTTCAGATTGTACATGTAATCTAGATTTTAGTTCATTTAACACCAGGTATTTAAATGGTTATGCTTGATGCTCATTGAAAACGCAACACAACAACCCAATCAAGGAAGGTCTTGCCTTGGCCAATGGCTTTTTTCTGCTAACATTGTGCAATGCTTGCCTTGTTGCCATTTTTTGCTGTTTTTTTGTAAGAGAAGGGTCAAGTTTCAAAAAGCAAACTATCATAAATCCATAGTTGTTCGAGAAGGTTCTGTTCTATGCTTTCTGTCTTCTTGAATATTAAAATGTCATATTTTAAAGTTCTCACGGGTATTCATCGTTTGTGTCTACAACGTCTTTAACGTGCTAAATGAAACTCAAGGACTTGAATTTTGCCGTGCACTCAAAAAATATCGTATGAATAGAAGGACAATGTTGTGTCTTCAGAATAAACGCAGTTTAAGTTCATATGTGTACATAGCAGTATTCAAATTAAATGTCTATGTCCAGTATCAGTTGTTACCATCCAAATGGAGCAGCGGATAGGTTGTAGGAGATACCTACGACATGTATAGTCTATGGTTTCTATGGGTGACTCCATTTGTCTGTGTATTCTCTGAAATCCAACAGCTGGTTCCACGCTTTTTGGAAGCCATTCTAGCTTTAGACGGTTTGGATCTCAATGGCCAATAGAATGGACAGTTGCTTTTACGCACAGTAACATTATTTCCTGTAGTTAGAGAAATCGTCGCAATGTTTGTGGTATTGTACGATATTATATTTGATTTGTTCATTAGCATAATGATCCGAATATTGTACAGCTACTGTTGACCAAATGATGAATTCTGGCAATTTCAGAAGATTTATTATCGTTTAATGTTTGTGCGTGGAGGACAAGATGAATGTGTGTATTTGTTTTCTGTAAAAAACCGTTTTCTCACGTGTTGATTTTTCATTTGTGGTTAAGATAGATCAAATATAAATGTACTTGCACTAATGAAGTGCTTAGGTACATGTAGGTAGGACTGAAACGGGTCTGATCATTTATTGATTAGGTTGTCGTAGGAATGGAACATGACGAACTTGTGATGCTAGATGAAGACCTCGAGATGGGTTTTGGATGACCGAAGTCGCAGAGTGCAGTGTAAAGTGCTTGGTCCCCTTCTTTTCATAATACACATAAATGGCCTACGTACCCAACTCTTCTTTGAACTCTACTACATTATATCCTGTTTACTGATGACACAAACGTCTTTCTATCTCATGCCTTTTATGACCAATTGTCTGAGTTAGCTAATGAAGAGTTAAAGGCCACAAGTACCTGGTTCAAAGCAAATAAGCTGTTACTTAATCTCTCCAAGACCAATTTTATATTTATTTTATTTATTTATTTCCAAAGAAACAGAAAACATGTGTACAAGTATTGGATACAGAGCGGTCTCTAAGCAACAGGAAGCGTGGAAAAAACTAAGAGCTTATATCAACCTGACCCCTAATGTACAATTGCATTTCAGTCAACGATCCATGTCACACAATTGCAAGCGACAATGTTCTGTTGAGACCATATATTATGAATGTTATTACTGAATCGAGAGAAGATAGTGATCACATGTAATGGAGGAACCTTGGAGCAGGTGGAGTCGTTCCGATACCTAGGAGCCATAGTGGAGGAGAGTGGAGATGGAGGCAGGGAAATAAGAGCAAGACTGGGGATGGCCCGAACAGCCATGGGATCTTTGACTGCGCTGTGGAAGGATAGAGCTATTGGAAGAGGATTGAAGCTAAGGCTTATGGGGTCATTGGTGTGGCTAGTGGCGCTGTATGGCTGTGAAACTTGGACGCTAAGGGTGGAAGACAAAAGGAGAATATCAGCATTTGAGATGACAACATATAGAAAGATGCTGAGAGTCAGCTGGAGGGAATTTAGAACAAATGAATCTATACTGGAAGAGATACAACCGGAACGGCGCCTGCTGGAGGTCGTGAGAGCAAGGAAGCTGAACTACTTCGGACATATGATTCGAGCAGACAAGCTGCCGGCATTCATATGTCAGGGCTATGTGGATGGGAAAAGGGCCCGAGGAAGGCCGAGAAGAAGATGGATGGATGACATGGAGGAATGGACGGGGATGGCGATGGTGGACTGCGTGAGGACCGCGAGGAACAGAGAGCAATGGAGGAGGATGACGTCGTCGACTCTGATACCCGATCCGCAGCAATGAGGATGGGCACGACGACGACGACGAGTACTGAACAATATTAATTATACAGCAACATAATCAGTACAAAATTATAGAAACAAAATAAAATTGAAACACAGGTGCAATATTTAGCATAGCAAAACAAGGAGATATGAAAACAAAATTAAGAAAACAACAACCGAATCTAAAAAGAAAAAATGCTGAGGCGTGCATAACAGCAAAATACTCGGTACAAGGTAGGCCTAAACAGATGAATTGCTTAGTAAGACCTGCTTAGCATTCAGTATACTTCAGTAAAAAGCCTGATTTCACTTCCCTTTTAAATGTAGGTAAGAATTTTTCTTGTTGAAGGTCATCAGACAGGGAATTTTATTATCAAGGTCCCAGAACCTGGAGGTTATGTGCTCTGGAGGCAATTCGTGCATAAGGGACAACGTAGCCTAATTGGATGCGGTCCTGGTATTATAAGAATGGGTTTGATCAACTGTTATAAAATAATTATAAAACTGTTTAGGTAACAAGTTGTGTACAAACTTGAACATGATCACAAGTTGCGATAAATGAGATAATTCATAAATGTTTAATATTCCCAGCGTATAAAACAAGGGAATTGAATGAGAAAGGTAACTGGAATAGGTAATTATTCTTACAGCAGCTTTCTGGAGCCTTAGGATACGGTCTAAATTCCCAGTTTTGTACGGTGACGACCATACAGAGCAGCAGTATGTCAAGTGAGGCTCCAGTAAACAGTGGCGGCGCCAGGATTTCAGGTTTGGGGGGGGGGGCTTCAGCCCTAAGCCAAACTAGAACATTTTTATGAAGTGCCGAAGGCGCGAAGCCCATACCGACTAGGGGGTCTGGGCAGGCCCGCCGAGAGGGGGGGCAGTGGGGGCAAATGCCCAGGGGCCCGGCGACTTTAAGGGGGCCCGGACTACACTGAAAATAATAATAATTGTTATTATTTATTATTCATTATTATTATTATTATTATTATTATTATTATTATTATTATTATTATTATTATTATTATTATTATTATTATTATATTCCTAATATTTTTAGGCCAATTATTATTATTAAACTGACATTTACAACACGCCTAAGCAAAACAGAATCTTGCACTGAAGCACGTTAGCCTATACGAAAGTCTGCTAAAAGTAAATCTGAAGCAAGTTGTAAGCTAATTTAATCAGTGCACGACGATTGTCGTACAGCGACGCAGGTAGGACAGCTGCAAATTGGCGCGCGGCGTCTGGACAGGTGATTGACTGGACAGTGCGTGATGTCTAGACGAGCGTACGTTGAGTGTACAAGGAGGGAGTGGAAGTGAAGAAGGAGTGTTGTGTGTTGAGAGCCGTTGAGATAGGCTGTAATAGTTGTTGTTGAGTTGTGATAGAGTAGACTGATGAAGGTAGTAGTCGTGTAGTTGTTATGATAACGCAAGTGTAGTCATTGTTGTGTTGTTGCTGATCGTTTTACTTTACATCGGATTTTGGAGTATAATAAGAAGACTTAAACACGTCGTCGTTGTTGGTTACAAAACAGTGAAAGTCTGTAGATTCTTTACCTAGCCATTTAGCTAATGAAACAGTTATCTAGGGATAGGCCTATATGCTACCACGAACTTATACGAAGAAGCTTCCGAAGAGACTGATAGGAGGAGGTGATCACAAGGAGGATATCACATTTGGTGTCGTTGCGGTGGGATAACGATCCAAGTTGCAGGAGAACGATCCTAGTTACGAACGGCGGGTCTACGTGCCAAGTTACGAACGGAGGGATTCTATCCAATCAACAGACGTTGTGGAGGAACGGACGCTGTGAATTTATCAAGGAGCCGAGCACACGGGAGAAGCAACGATACATCGAGCATCCGTACGTCAGTGAGAAACGACAACACAACGACTACAAGGTAGAAAAACTTGCTTGTCTATTGAAGTGTGCATAAAGAATTGAAGTCAGTCAATTGCGAACATTTGAAGAGTAGCCTACTATTTTATCAAGCATCTGTAAAGTAAAGAAGTAAGATGGAGAAACTTACGGAGCAAAAGCAAGCAGCTATTAAAAAGATGTCTTCGGAGAGACTAGTAAAATTATTAATTGAAGCAGGCGTAGACGCAGAAGAAGTTGAACAGATGTCGAGGGAACATTTGATGAGAACTTTGGCTGAGATTTGGGCAAAGGAAGAAGTTGAAGAAGAAGGTGCTGTTTGAGGCGCTAAAGAAAAGCCGGTTGAGAAACCTCAGGCACCGATGTCCATGGAGGCGTTGCTACAATTCATGATGATGAGTAGACAAGAAGAAAAGGAGAAAGAGGAGCAACGAGCTGAAAGAGCAGAAAAAGCAGAAAGGATTAGACTAGAGAAAGAAGAGCAGCGTAGACAAGAGGAAAAAGAGAAAGAAGAGCAGCGTAGACGCGAAGAGAGAGAATTACGACAACAAGAAATAGATATGCAGAGGCAGCAGTTCCAGGTACAATTAGAACAAATGAAAATAGATCGTGACGAATCAGAACGAAGAAGGATGGAGTTAATGATAGAATATGAAAAAGCAAGGAGAAGCGATGAAGAAATACGGAGACAGCAGATCGAAGACAAAAAGGCTCGTGAGGAAGAAAAGGAAAAGATGCGTTTACAAGAACTGCAAAGAGCCGAAGAGATTCGACAGGAAGAATTCCAAGCCGAAAAAGACAATTTGGAAAAAGCAGAAAGAGAAAGAGAAGAACAGATGCAATTGGAACAAAAGAAACTTGCTATTAAAGAAGCTCAACTCCATGAGATGGCTATTGAAAAAGAAGAACGCAGAAAGCAGTTAGAACTGTTGCAGCAGAAGATTGAACAAGAAGAACTGCGTAGGATAGAAGATCAAAATAGACTGAGGAAGAAAGACGAAGACGATAGAAGATGTCGTGAAGAGTCAGAACGAAATAGGCTCAGAGAAAGTGAGACAATGGTGTCAAAGATTACGAAGATAGGTGATGCAATGAAACATGTGTTACCGAAGATGCCGAATGATATGATGGAAGTGCCATTATATTTTGAAACAGTTGAAAATGCATTCAATAGCTTCGCTGTGGAAAAGCAGTACTGGGTGAAATTGTTGTTGCCATTGATGACCCCGAGAGCGCGAACGGTATTGAATCGATTGTCATTTGAGAATTTAGATAAATACGATGCAGTGAAAGAGCATTTGTTGAAGGAATTCAAGTTAACAGCTCGTGAGTACAGGTCAAGGTTTGCAGAGGCCAAGAAGACAGCCGAAGAAACCTATACGATGTTCACGGCTAGGCTGAAGAACCTGTTGAATTATTATGTCCGAAGTAGACGAGTGGACAAAGACTACGAGAAGCTGTTTGATTTGTTAGTGGCGGACAAGCTGAAAGAATGTTTACCACCAGGTCCACTACAGTTTGTCTTAGCAAAAGAGGGCACAGAATGCTTGGAAGCCAGTGACGTGGCAGACCTCGCAGACATACATGTAAACAATCGGATTGGTGTGATGTTTCAAGAAAAGCCGAAATATGAGTCATGGGACAATAATCCAAAGCAAACCAAGTGGGACAGCAATAACAAAGAAACTGGAAGCCAAGCCAAAAGTAATGATGTAAGGAAAGATAATTTCTCGGGAAAGCAGTGGTCGCAAGATAAACAGCAGTCAACGTGGGACAGACAAGCCTACAATCGAACTCCGCCGCTGGGACGCCCAACAGAAAGTAATGCATCATACACGCCGTACAACAAGTGGGAGAACAATGAGCAAAGAAGTTTTATAAAGAAACGTTGCCACAACTGTCAGTCCGACAAACACCTAATAAAACACTGCCAAGCACCAGGAGCGGCAAATCTGAGAAAGAGCTTTAGTAGGAGTGCAGAGAATTTGAGAGTAAACCAGATCCAAGTGATAAATGCACCTCCTGGTTGGGAAGAACAATACAACCGAGAAACGGAAGTGAAGTCGGTGATGAAATGTACACCACGGTTTATAATATAAAGTAAAGATGATTTTTCACTTATAAAGAAGATTGCCTTGCAGCATGTGACGGTAGAAATACGTGGAAATGATGGTCAGCCTATACGAGTCAAAGCATTGAGTGACTCTGGAACCGAGATACCAGTAATCAACGAGGAACTACTGAAAGGAACGACAGTAGAAGAAATCGGCAGAGTTCATCTGCAATGTGTAGCTGGAGAGCCGATTCCAGCTAAGTTGGTGAAAATCGAAGTGCGGATGAGCAGTCGTAACGAAGGAGCAGCTACAGAGGATAGGACAATAAATATCGCGCCATATTTAACTTTAGTGTGTGCCAGCATTCCAGCGGATCTGTGCAAAGAAAACAGGGAAAAGTTCTTGCTACATCCGGAGATAATTGCAGAATTGAAAGAGATTCCACCAGTGAGTGTATTGCAAGGGGAACTACAAGCGAATGTGACTACAAGAGCACAAAGTCGGAGAGCAGAAGTCGAAGGCGGAGAAGATGAAATGATAAACGAAAGTTCGCAAGAAGATGACACGGACAGCGAAGATGAACTCAACATTCAAAATGACGAAGGAATAACACCCGAGAACAATGAAAATGAAGAAGTGATGGCTGCATGTGAACGAAATGATAGTGAAGATTCGGGGAGCGATGTGGAAATTGGTACGAGCATGAGAGAAATGTTTACGGAGAATACGAATGATGAAAAACAGGTGGAAAATGCAAAGAAATTGGAGAAACAAAAACAGTATGCCGGCCAATATAACAAGAAAGCAAAATATAAAGAATTCAAACCAGGAGAAAACGTCAACGTACTATATCCAACGTCAACCAACAAATTGATCTCACGATGGCATGGTCCATGTACAGTGCTACAAAGAAGATCCAAGTATTCGTATCTGGTGGACATTAATGAAAACGGCCGACGAATCGTCCATGCCAACAAAATGAGGAAGTTCATCGCAAGAACATTATCGTGTGGTCTCATCGTGGCAGAGGACGACGAATTCGGATCAGTGGTAGAACTACCATTGAAAGAAGACCAGGCAGAGCCGCGACGACACAGAAATCGCTGCAATTGGACTATGAACAGATCGGACATCTTACCAGCGAGCAACAGAAATCACTTCAAGTGGGTGAGGAACAAATTAGCGATTTAGCAATCAAGATGTCTAAACAAGTGCTGTATGCAATGAGCCGTATGTAGATGGCATTGAAGTACATTTTGATAATTGTCCTAATCATTTGAATGGACATTCTTTTAAGACAATTAGAATTGTTTCTGAAACAGATCAGATTGCATAATGTGATTTTATATATGTTTGAGGTTGGCAAACCATTTAATTTGTATTGTGATAGCAGTGACTTTGCTGTGGGAACTGTGCTGTCACAAGTGGACGATGAGGGGATAGAACGTCCCGTTTCATTTATCAGTCAGAAGCTGACAGATACCCAGAGGAGATGGGCGACGATTGAGAAGGAAGCCTATGCAATCATATGGGCTTTAAACAAATTGAAAGAAATTATTATTGGTTCCAAAATTAATGTGTTCACTGACCATAATCCTTTAGTTTATTTGACTGAGTCAATGTCGAAGTCTGCTAAGTTAGTCCGATGGTCTTTATCATTGCAAAATTTTGACATTCTGTTGAACTATAAGAAGGGAAAGCTGAATGTAGTAGCGGACTGCTTATCGAGATTGTAGTATAAGATATTTTGTGATTGCATTTAGTATAGAAATTGTTTGTATTTAGTTTAAGCATTATACGTTCGCTAATTTTTAAGATTAATTAGCTCTCTTCAAAAGAAAGGAAGGAGGTAATGTAAGCTAATTTAATCAGTGCACGACGATTGTCGTACAGCGACGCAGGTAGGACAGCTGCAAATTGGCGCGCGGCGTCTGGACAGGTGATTGTCTGGACAGTGCGTGATGTCTAGACGAGCGTACGTTGAGTGTACAAGGAGGGAGTGGAAGTGAAGAAGGAGTGTTGTGTGTTGAGAGCCGTTGAGATAGGCTGTAATAGTTGTTGTTGAGTTGTGATAGAGTAGACTGATGAAGGTAGTAGTCGTGTAGTTGTTATGATAACGCAAGTGTAGTCATTGTTGTGTTGTTGCTGATCGTTTTACTTTACATCGGATTTTGGAGTATAATAAGAAGACTTAAACACGTCGTCGTTGTTGGTTACAAAACAGTGAAAGTCTGTAGATTCTTTACCTAGCCATTTAGCTAATGAAACAGTTATCTAGGGATAGGCCTATATGCTACCACGAACTTATACGAAGAAGCTTCCGAAGAGACTGATAGGAGGAGGTGATCACAAGGAGGATATCACACAAGTCTTCAGGTTTTTTCCTTGAAGAATAATAAATATGATTTGCGCATTCAATTCTCTCGGGCCAGCACAATATTTTTCATAAGTTGATTGCTGGCGGCGGTTTTTAATTATTATCAAAATTGTAGAAAGGCTTGGCTTTGATGCTAACACACTGCCATCATAGCGTGTGAGTGTTGAGGAAGTCGAAAGATCTTTCAGCAAGTTCAAGCAAATTAAAAGTAGTCAACGATATGTCACGAAGCAAGACAGACTGAATGGTCTTGCAAGTCTTGCAAGTCTTGCAATCACTAGCGGCGCCAGATGGGGTTAGGGAGGGCCAAGCCCCCCCAAGGCAATCCGGTTTTTTACCTGTAAAAATTAAATATTTCCACTTTAGCCCCCCTCCTAAAAATGTGAGATTTCCATGAGATTTCAACCAAATGTCTAAAAAAAAGTCGTCAAAAATTTTGGCGGATGAAAATGGAAAATTTCCACAAGATTTCGACCAAATGACTAAAAAAAGTCGTCAAAAATTTTGGCGGATGGAAATATGAAAATGGAAAATCTCCTCCGCGAAGATTAAGCCCCCCCCCCCCCCAAACTGAAATCCTGGCTCTCCATGAATAAATTTTTTTATTCTCAAAATAGGCCTATATATACATATATATTATATATACATTGTTGTACATTCGACTCACACCTTTGTTATTTCTATATGTTTTTATTTAAAGTTGCTCATAAAGCCTAAAGATAGTTTAGGGCCCGTGACTGCTCTGCCCAGGGGCCCGGAATTTCTGTCGGCGGGCCTGAGTCTGGGGGAGCGTCGTGAGCTGCCCCAGCGGGGTCTGGGGGCGGAGCCCCAGCCGCCAGCGCATTTTTAGCTCTGTTGACCTCAACTTGAGCCCTTTTTAGGTTCTTTTTTGGCAGCTATTTATGAACGATAAAATCATGAAAACTTAAATAAGAAGTCGTTTAGCAGAGTCGCAGACTAGCTACCAGTATAAGAATGTCAAAATTTTATTGTAAAGGAAATGGGCCTAGTCTTTACTATAATCACAAATGTTAGCCAGTTTTTAAGTATATTGTCATATATGGGTAGGCCCACTATATAGAAAAACCCCAGGGGCATGTCATATGTAGGGGATTTTACGGGTACAACCAGCGGCGGTGCCAGGATTTCAGGTTTGGGGGGGTTGAAACCCCAAGCCCTTCCTCCTAGAAACGCAAGTAGAACATTTTCCTTAAGGGCGGTAATTTTGCATGCGCTGGAAACCCGAAGCTGCGAGTGCCGAATGCACAAAGGTCATACCGACTAGAGGTCTGGGGGAGCTTACGACGTACGCTCCCCCAGCGGGGTTTGGGGCGGAGCCCCAGAAACCAGCGCGTTTCTCGCTGTTGACATTGACAGGAGCACGTTTCAGGCTCTAAAGTCATGAAATTTGTTTGAATTTTCACATTGTAATAATAGCATTTTGGGCTGTCATTTTTACAAAATAGCTCATCATTTCAATGCTGAAAGTTGGGCATTATGACTTCAAAAGTAACCCCTTGTAGGCCATTGTTTACATTTTTGGATATCAGCACTTTAATGGTAACATTTTAAGCTGTCATCTCAACAAATTTCTCATAATTATATCATTGCGGAAAGAAATGGTTTATGAGTTCAATAAAGTCCCTTCATGTTGTACAAATTATCGAATTCCACACTGCAAGGGTATACCATTTTTGCTGTCGTCTTAGCAAATTGTTCACAATGGATAACGAGTAGATAACACTATAGAAATTTACAGTGACATTTTGGAGATATTTTTGAAATATTGGGGGGGAGCAGCATCTCCGTCCACAACCACTTATTCCGTGGTGTTCAAGTTTATGCAAGAGTACTTCATGGTTCACAGTGTCAAAGGCCTTCGAAAGATCCAAAACGATTCCAATTGTAGCCTAGTCTGATGGTCATCTAACTTAATAAAAAGCAAATGCCCCACATACAGAAGATAATAGTCATTTATGGCATTATAACTATTTCTCAAGTTACCACATCTAAATTTCTAGGCATGCATATGGGCCAACACCTAAAATGGAATACACATATTGAAGAAGTCAATAAGAAAATCACTAAAAGCATTGGCATCATTAATCGAATTTCTTACTTACTACCTTCTAACATTCTGACCAACTTATACTATACTCTTTATCTTTATCTTACTTTTATTGTAACCTCATCTGGACTTCCACTAAGGCTATGCCACTCACTTAAGAAAACAGCAAATTGCACAAAAAGGGTCATACAAATCATAAGTCGAAATCTCCCATTAAATCTCATACTCAATCATTGTTCTTAACAATGAATATTAGGCCTACTTTATTATACTACGTGATCATAATTTCTTATACGTCGTACGTTGATGCTGGGATTAATAAACTTGACTTGACAACTTGACTTTGTATGCTAGACCATAAGAGTAGAAACAAATTGGTGTATGTGATGTACGTTAGGGTCTTAACCAGATACTGCGTCACGGCCCAGGTCCGTCTCGCCCCTACTTCCCCTACTTTCATTTCATATGGAATTTTATTTAGGAATTTTTTATCCTTTGTGAGGTATAGGCTACAGTATTGCGGGTTGTCTGTTCTGTTAGTAGTTCAGATTTATTTTATGTCTTCTATCACTTGCGTTCTTATCTTGTGAATGTTTCAATTGCATAACTGTAGGCCGTAGCCTATACATCTAAGAATGCTATACACTATAGTGGGGCGCGGTGGTCTAGTGGTGGCGTCGTTGCCTTGGAGCCGGAAGGTCCGAGGTTCGAATCCACCTCGCCGCGTAGGGACCTTGGGCAAGTCCTTCACTCGATCACAATTATTGCTCAGCGCTTCGGCGTGAAACTCCGATGCAGTGTCCGCTCTGCATCAGGAGCGCCTCTGAGTAGGAGGCTTGAAGGGGCGCTATAACAAGTGCACATACAAACAAACTAGCCTATAATATACTTCGTTTATTCAAGAAAAATTAAGTTGACAGACTATAGCCGGTTGCGGTCTGTCAACTGAATTGTTTCAATAAAGAAAGCATGTTAAGCATGCGCTGTATACCTGCTGAACACCCGCGTCAATTTGTTTTGGGTGCGTACACGCTGTATAATATACCCGCGTATACCCTCGTGTGCAGCTTGTGTGCACTTGTTTAGAATCTCCTAGTTGTGTTAAATGCGCTAAATCAAGTGTTTTATGCAACATGCACGCGTTGCGTACCGCGTTGCCCCACATCCGGTTGGTCTTGCAGTTGGGACGCGTTATAATCCTACAAGTAATCCTAGGTTTTGTATTATCGCAAATTAAATTGTTTCATTATTTATGTAAAGAATGTGGCATTTAAAATATACTTAGCGACGGAGTTCGTTCTTTTGTCATTTGCGGTATTTGTTTAAACTTTAATCGGATCGTAATCAATATAGGTCTAGGCCCCTAAGCTTGATTTCCTGCCGTCAAAATGCCACGATTTGTTCCCATTAAATTTTGCTTGACTATGCATCATGCGTGTCTGCTACTGACAATTCCGCCACGCAACGCATGCAGAAATTACTATGGGGAAGAATACTTTCAGTTGTGTTTTCTACTTTTCTTTTGACGACCCTGTACTAGTACTACCATATGTAGGTTATAACCGTGACCGTGTAATTTATCGTCTTAGCGTTCTAAATGTAGTAATTCTATGGTTGATCAGTAGCGTAACTATAGAGCTGGGATAATTCAATTAGGCTAGACCAGGGAAGACCAGGCTCATTCTTCTAGCAAAATTAACGACTTTGATAAATTACTGCTATGTTGTGTTGTTCATGTCATTGGATCTAGTAGAATACCCAATGGAAGTGAAAGATCGAGGTGAAACAAGATATCGATCTGGGAACATAAAAATGGAGGCTGGGTTTCGAATGCCTGCCTCTGATACCAGTGGAATTCTAGCATCAATAAACCAATTGAAACAAGAATTGGAAATTCAACAACGTCGAATATTTGATTTGGAAATGGAGAAGAAAGCTTCTGATAAACAAATCAGTAAGCTCAACTTGGAACTCGGCATGGAAAGACTGAGGAAGACAGTCTAGATTAGGTTATATAGGGTGTTGGTTTGGATAGCTTAGGCCTACTATGCTAAGGGGTAAGGTATCTTCCAAGGTGCTGTAGCATCTAGCAAGTGGATTGTTAGATTCAAGCCAAAAAAGAGAATATATATGAATTTAAGTAGGAGTTTAATGCAAAGGGCGCCCTAACAAAACGGCGCAGGACACAACGGCGCCGACATAACGGCGCCGACAAAATGGCGCCGACAGAACGGCGCTGTACAAAGCACCCCGACAAAACGGCGCTTGACATAACGGCGCTGTACAAAGACTACGATACCCGTTTAGTAATTGTTTGCTTATATAGGTTTCTTATATTTTAGACTTCTACTTTCTACTACTATAACGTTCGTATTAGAACTATAAGACTTGATGCAGATGATCAGTTGATTATATTTAGTATATAGGTTATTATATTTTTTATACTACTTCTACTACTATAACGTTCGTATTTTAACTTTAGGACTTGATGAAGATGATCAGTTTATTCTATTTCCTAGTTTAGTATATTTTGACTATTAGCCTAATGCTATAAAAACGTCTGTTAACTATATTACTTGATGAAGATGATCCGTTGATTCTAGTTTTGATGGACTATTGTATATATTATCTGAGTGTTTCTACCAATTAAACAAAGTACTAATAAAAAAAAAATCCTGGAAACGGCGCCGTTTTGTCGGCGCCGTTTTGGTACGGCGCCGTTTTGTGGGTGCGCCGTTTTGTCGGCGCCGTTATGTCGGCGCCGTTTTGTCCTGCGCCGTTTTGTCGGCGCACCAATGCACAGGGTTATACTGAAATACTGTATATACACCAAACTTATATGCTTACACCAGTGTTGGGCATTACCTCGGCCCTTATCCGCATTTGGGTGACCCTTCTGCATGCGGAAGTCCTGAATGAACCGAATTTTCTGAAATTTTCTGGTGTTCTTTAATTGCCATAAATTGTGAAGCACGTCCCTAAGCCTAATCAGATGTCAGCAAAGTTTTGTCAAATAGGATAAAATTTTATTTTAAGAAGTTTTGTTAAAATGAGCTATAAACTCTACACTTTAAAACTAAAACGGAGCAAATTAAATTACATGTAGCTGCTGCAATGTATCAAATGAATCATGGTGCAAAAATAGATGTAGATGTTTTGGCTATTGTTTCTTACCCTTGTTGAAATAAGGCTAATAATATTAAGCTTTTCATTTATGCTTATTTACAGTAAATAATACTGTGCTTATATTTATGGTACATACATTGACAACAGAGGATCTGATGATGGTGTTGCTAGAAAGTAAGTTGTTTTTACCTTCTGCCTCAAACTTGCACATTCCACTGTTCAAAGCAGGTACTCATGTGCTTTGCTGCTATACCTTATTTTGAGTTACAAAGCAGCTCTGAATTGTTTTATTGTATTTCTGTTGCTGCACAGTTTTTCACTGCAGGGTGATCTGTGTACGGTAATTGCATTTTAGACGCTGATGACACAAAGGATGCCCCTCACCAACAAAGGTCTCCCTCTCCCCAAGCCGCACAGACTGGCCCGCTGCTTACAGGTCCAGGTGGCGCCAGGGAGCAGAAACGATTCACAATGTCAAAGTTATCGTCGTCACAAGAAGACCGGGTGAAAAAAGCAAAAAAGTATGCAATGGAGGAAAGCATCAAAAGTGTCCTACTGATACAGACATTAGCTCATCAACAACAGGTGTCAACCGAAATCCTTTTAATTACCTAACCTACTCTTTCTAGTCAAAATAACTCTTGAATGCATGCTATATTTGGCTGGTTTTCCCTTGGATTTTTCTGCCTTACATGCAAGTTGTTTCTAACTTTTTCACTTGTCCATCACTGTACTTTTGCCTCCCATCTAATTAAATAGCATGCTCAACCAAGTTTTTGCACTCTGCAGCGTGCTTCATGGGCAAATTTCCAAGTATGATCAGTGCTCACTTCTCCAGCTACATGCTTCAGGTCATTAACTGGCTTCATATCTGCCAGTGCATGGAGTACAGAGTAGCTGCCCTGGTTTTGGCCCTGTCACCAGGGCATCACCCCAGTTTATTTCCATGAGCTCTAAGCACTGTTTGATTTATTTTGTATGTCCCAGGATATTACACCCTCGGTGTGCCTCGAAAAAGGAGTTTTTTGGTTCCATTTGCTCACTGTACTTGTATGGAGCAAGTTTAAATTGCTGTGATATGCACTGTGATTTGGAGTGATTTTCCTTTGGAGCTGTGCTTACACCCTGGAATTCTTATCATTGGAGTTTCGAACAACTCTGAGTAGTTTAAGGGGCACTATATAAATTCCTGATTGGGTTAATGAATTTCGTGTGGTGCCTTCTTGTCCAAATAGTAGGTCAAGTGTTTTCCTGATAGCACTCTTGAATCCTCATTCATTATGTAATATGGAATTGGAACCTAGTGTGTACAATGCAGTAAAGCGTTGGAATGATGTTTGTTAGTTTCATTTTGGTTTGTTTCTGTAGATGGCTACCATTCAGAGTGCATTACTTAAACGGTTGTCCTTCATGAGCGGGTAAGTCCTATCAATTAGAAATAAATTGGATTGGTGGATCCATTCTTGAAACTTTTATATTTCTATGCTTATAAAGCAAGTAGCATGGAGATGGTCGTTGCTAACAAGCAAATTCACATTCTAGATAAAATGCATGCAAGTGCAGTGAATTCATCTTCGTGAATGAGTCTTAATAAATTATTTATAACATTTTTTGTGAAAAACAACTGATTAATTCATGATCAGTCATTGCTTTATTCAGTTATTGTTTTGTAGCACTTTTTTATCTATTGTAGACTGAAGATTGCAGAACATGTTTGGGCAAAACTTGGAACGTAAGTAACCGCTACAATAATAGATTTGCGATGGTTCACTACTCTGTAATTCTATTTTCAAAGTACTGCTTTGAACTGCTACGTTTTACATGCCATGGCTTTTATCAAGTAGTACATACTTGGAATTTAAACCTTTCATGTTGTTATGAAAGAGCATATAGATGTTTGTCGGTACGTGACGTTTTGACGCTGTCGTTTTGACGCCACTTTGACAATTTGTCTCGGCAGTTTATTTCAGGTTTAGTTTACATGAAACAAATATATCAGTACGATGTGATCGAGTTGGATATTTATTTTTCAAGTTTCATTCAGTAGTGTAATCATTAACCGTAATGTGTAGACCCTATATAATGTTTTTAATAGGGCAAACTTATTTGTATGTGTGCGTGCGTGTGTTGAGTTGGGCCTGTTGCTTCTGCTGTCAAACTTCACACATATTCTTTTTTCCCACAGGATTTGCATCATGGATTTAAATTTTGACGTAAGAGAAGATACGATACGCTTAGCCTTCCAGCCGTTTGGTCCAATACGTAACGTCAGTCTGTCGTGGGATGCTCTGGCCAACAAACACAAAGGATTCGCGTTTGTCGAATACGATGTTCCGGAAGCAGCTACTCTAGCACTAGAACAGATGAACGGAGTTCTATTAAGTGGCCGAAATATCAAGGTGTGTCTCATATTCACTTTTATCAGTATATTACAAGTGTCCATGGGCGCCCGCATAAATTTTTGCAGGAGGGGCAATACCTGATGGCCAGGGTTAAAGTTTGTTGTAGCAAGAGGTTAAAAATGCAAAGCAGAAAATTAGAAACATACATTGGTATTTTCATAGAGCTTTCTTAATGTAAATTACGCAGTTTCACTTTTTTTATAAATGTTATTATGAATATAGTTTCTTTACTGCAAGGAAAGTTGTTAACAACCTAAAATTAGTAGTTAGAAAAATATTTTTCAACTTTCCAGGGGGGGCAAGTGCCCCCTCTTGCCCCTATGTGCGAGCGCCCATGATGCATGTGTATCTCTCTCTCTCTGTCTCTCAAACTAGTTGACAATTTTTATCGGCATCTTGCATATATCTTCGTAACTCTGTTTATGTTTATTAAAAAATAAAATGTTGTCACACCGCAACATATTACACATCGTGTAAGAAGTGGAACAGAGAATGAGCAAAATATGAAGATAAGCAGAATATAAAATGTAAAACTTGGTATTAACATGATAATCAATCAATCAATCAATCAATCAATCAATAATAGAGTGCTCAGCCGAAAATGCAAAGTTCTGAGTACAACTGCTGTCCAGAGACATGCAAAGAGGATTGTGGATGTAAGTTCAGGCTGAAGTCTGTTGATGCTAATAGTAAACTTGCTGCCTTTCTTTGTCTTGTTTCTGTCTTCCTATCTTCTGCCTCTCAGTTCAACATATTCATAATGACTAATTTTTTAAAATCGAAGTTAAATTTCATTGTAATAGAGTTATGAAACCCTTCTGTCTGTTACACAATTGTGCTGTTTTTTTGTGAGCTTTGCAAGCCTTCACTTTTTGTATATTTTTCATGTTTGTTCATGCTAGTTTTCTGTCTGCTTTCTTATTATGTTCTACTTCACCGCCATTGATATTAGCAAAATGCTACTGCCTGTAGGTTTTATGTAGGTATGCATGCATTTGCATACTTAAATGTGTAATTAAATGCCAGATAACGAAATAATGCAATTCATACAAAATTGTCCTGCGCATTCTAAAATAACTTTTACTTGATTTTCGGTGCTCAGTCGAGGCATGTACAAAAATTCTAATATTGTGAATTGTTGGTCGTCCGAGCAATTTGCCTCAGACTCAGCTGATTGTAGGTTGGTCGTCCGAGCAATTTGCCTCAGACTCAGCTGATTGTTGAAAAGCTCATGGAAGAGGCCAAACCGTACAACTGCATCTACGTTGCTTCGATTCATTCAGATCTCAGTGAAAGTGATGTTCAGAGGTAGTTGTGGGTTTTTTGGTTCCCTGCAAAATTGGATGCAATGCATGGTAGACATTCATTGTTTAGCAGGTCAATAGAACAGAAAGTGCACAATCAGCCATTCCTAGTGCCAGCCATTTGGCAGTGCTGCGTACAAATAAGTTACTCAATAATGGCATTATTCATTATTAACTGTTACAGAATTTTCAGTTGAGATTAGCTTTGATATAAAGCTGCTAATATAGAGGACCTTTCGCATTTCTTTTGAACTTTTCTGT
Source organism: Lumbricus rubellus (assembly GCA_945859605.1). Taxonomy (NCBI): domain Eukaryota; kingdom Metazoa; phylum Annelida; class Clitellata; order Crassiclitellata; family Lumbricidae; genus Lumbricus; species Lumbricus rubellus. The sequence continues at coordinate 38,668,022 of OX243812.1, forward strand.
TAATGTTTTCTTAAGTATCCCTATAGATGGTTGAGCATGTAATTGATTCTCAATTTGGTGTGTATATATGATCTGTTTAGGAATTATATTTTGGAAATGGAGTTTCTTGATTTATATTTCAAATATTCATCAGTCCATGTGTCTGTATGTATACGTGTTTCAGTGCGTTTGAAGCGTTTGGCCATGTACTATCATGTACATTAGCCGCCGATGTCTTGAGGCCCGACAGACACAAGTAAGCTTATTGAAATTCTTTGCTGATGAAAAATTTGTGATTTGTTTTCGCACTGTTAATATCGAAATATGCACTGAAGATTACAACTTTGGCATTTCCTTTTAACTTGGCCGTTAATGTTTTGTTAAGTGTTCACATAAATAGTTTAGTGCAGGCCTGCAGGGGTTCTCAAACTTTATTTTTATTGTACCCCCAAGTAAAAAAATCGAATGGTGGTGTACCCCCAGTTAGATCAGTTAGATCAGAAACAAAACGCCATTGCTTAGTCTCCATTGAACTGACACCTGAAAAATTCTTTTAATCACTGTATAGTGTGGCATATTAGAGTCGTATAGCCTACAGGGTGCAAAATTTAAAATATGCAAAATTTTAATCATGCAATCATATCAACAAAATGGGGAATTGGTCTATAATCCCTGTAAGAAAAAGCTAACCTATAGCATTATATTGCTGTGTGCTTGTTTTCACTAACACATATTTAAAATAAAAAATTACCAGGTTTAATATTTGTCAATTTCAAACTGAAATTTATCCCATATTTATTTTTGATAGCAGGAATATACAGTTTAAAACTAGCTTCAAACAGATAGCCTATATAATTATATGACGTGCTGAAAGGAATCGCAAATTTTAAAGTTCGACCAGAAATTGATCCTTAGAACAATTCAGTTTTTCTGTTTGAGCTCTATAATAGCCTACGATGAGAATTTCTGACTTTGGTTCTTTCAACCATTTATACATTATTTTGTTTCAAATTTATAGTGACAGGCCTAAACATAAACATGTTGCATGCACTATAATATAAACTTAGTAGGCCTATGTGAGTCTAATCACATATTGTGAAAGAAATAAATGATGATGCTGTTACATGAAGCAACGTTAAAAATCATGCTAATCAAAAGAAAATGGACACATCAACTCAAAGAAAAATGTATATTTCTGGAAATTTTCGCGTACCCCTTACCGGCGCCTGGCGTACCCCTAGGGGTACGCGTACCACAGTTTGAGAACCCCTGGTTTAGTGTATAATTGATTCTCATTTTTGCTGCATATGATCTGTTTAGTAATTATTTCTTGGAAATACAGTTTTTCTTGATTAATTTCAAATGTTCTTCAATGCTTGTTACTTTTCAGTGGCAGATTGTACATTGCAAAATGCTTCAAAGACACTGAAAAACACACATTGTATGTGTATGTTTTCAGTGTATTTGTAGTGTTTGGCCATGTACAATCATGTAAATTAGCCGCCATGGCTTTTTCAGCAGTGGCAGAGGTGAACTGCTCAGAGGTGCATGCACTTTTGCTTATGTTACATCACTGGAGAAATTCTCAGTTGGTAAAAAGAACTGTATTGGTTTTTTCTCTCATTTTCTCTTTTTCTTCCAAAGACTTGAACCAATGGGAGACACCATAAGCAACTTACATTTTATGGCAAATCCTTTCAAGTATAAGCAATTGTCTTGCTCACATTTGGATGTCTTTAATGTTGATGAATGCAAATTGCAATCTCATGTGGTGGCAGTAACTAATTGCTTCGATGGCTCTTTACAGTGTATGATGCTATTGGCGAACTGTACTTATTGACTGTTTTGGTTTCTGTAGGGGTTATGGTTTCATTAAATATGACACTGCACAAGCCTCTGTCAATGCCGTTGCCTCAATGAACCTGTTCAATTTAGGTGGACAATACCTCAGAGTTGGCAAGGTAAGCAGCCACTGGACTTGAGATTTGCTACATACAATGATATAAAGAAATATTGCAATTCAATTGCGTCACTTGTAAACTGCGCAGTAACATGTCAGTTAGGAAAACGTGTGCGATTTATTTTAACTGGAGTCTTTAAATTAATCACTGACCAGTAACCGATATATGACTCGAGAGAAATACACTCCATTGACAATGCTCTTGCGCTTGAGGACAGCAACGGCTTTGGGTAGAGCAAACAATGAGGGTTTTCAAAGCTGAATTATTGTTATTTTATTCTATTAATCGCAAGGTTAATCGCAAGTGAGATTGTTAAACATGTAGCAGCCGTAATTTCGTGCACCTAGAATTATATTGTTCTATGTCCACTTTTTGCGAAACGGAGAAAAACGAATTTTAAGATTTGGTGACGAAAATGTTTTTCCCTGTTTCATTGATGGCGATTAAATTTACATTTTCGGACAACACTGTTTTTTCCTAGTATGATCATAATGTTTATTTTGATCATAATTTAAATTTAATATGAGTAATTTATATATAATTATGGCAGGGGTGGCAATTTTTGGACATAGAGCAGTATAGCACGCGATTATGGACACAGAAAACCATACGATTGCGTAGGCTACATGTACATTGTGTCTACTAGCAACTCTGTTATGCAACAATCTCGAAGCGACGTCATACTGTCATATTTCCGTTTAGCTTGAACTTTTTCACATAATACTATTATATTTCTTAAAAGCTATCCTGTTAACCTTAGATTCGCACTGCCGGTTAAAGCAATCGTCTAAATTTCGCTTTTTTGCAAGTTTTCCTAAGCAACTTCGACTGGATGTGTACGCGTCACCACTATGTCTGTCAACAAGTCTGGGTCACGTGTTCTAATCTCTCACTGCTATTGGCTATGGACATAGCGCGGTATAGCAATAGCTCAGGCATTCCTAAATCGCCGTGTATTTTTGAAGACATAGAACATTGTCACCTAAAATCACGTGACACAAATTACACTTTCTATTGGTTGTGGACATGTGCCTCTATAGCCTTGAAAAACCTTCAAAATTTATGGACATAGAACTATTTTGCACTGGCATATGAGCTTTTCAAAGCGTTTCCAGTTAAGCTAGACGGCTGAGGACATAGCCCAAGTCACCGCCATAACGGATATAACATTAGGTTGATTTTTCAAAAAAGTGGACATAGTACTTTATAGTTCTGGCGGCACGATTTATAACTATAGTTCTTCTTATTGTCAGCAATGCAGCCAGCAGTTGACCTTTTTTCTACTCTGATGGTTCTTGAGCTGTAGCCAGCTATAGATGATTTTGTCAAATTACTCTGAAGGGCTGCATTGTTGTTCTGTTATAGGTAAAAGTTGATGATTAACCTCTAGTATATTATACATAAATAAGGAGGAGGGTAATAATGGGGAAAACGACAATGAACGGTCTGGAAAAGATTTGGAAGGATAAATACGTGAGCAGGGAAACAAAGAAAAGACTGGTAAGAGCACTGATCTTCCCAGTGGTCCTATATGGATGCGAGACATGGACAAAGACACGGGATATGGAAAAGAAAATCAACGCGTGTGAGATGTGGATTTGGAGAAAGATGCTAAGGATTTCATGGACGGAGAAGAGAACTAACGAATCGGTGCGCGAGGAGCTTGGAATAGAGAGGGAGGAGACACTGCAGCAAACAGCAACTTGGAGAAAATTGAGCTACTTTGGCCATGTGATGAGATCTAACGGTCTGGAAAAGGAGCTGATGACGGCATGCGGGGAAGGAAGGAGAAGATGCGGAAGACCTAGGAAGAAATGGTTGGATGAGGTCCAGGAAAAGTCTGGCATGAGACTGGAGGAGCTACGAGAGGCGACTAGAGAGAGGAGACGTTGGAGAGAATACACCAGGGCTTTCGCCAGAGCTCCAGAAGCTGACGGCACCAGGTGACCAGGTGATATTATACATAGACAGAAAATTGAATAGGTAGCTTGTACATGGGGCAAAAGTTGCAAATAATAATAATGTTGGAGAGTACTCATAACCAGGAAAGACAGACAAAGGAGCGAGATGAGGAGGTCCACTGTTACTATATTTCAACATCTACATGAAAGAGCTTATCAGAGAAGCAGTAAAGGACTAGATGAATATTGTGCATCAGCAGACATTATTTGGTGGGGCCAATATATAAATTATTTTATTATATTGCATTTCTTTAATTGTTGTTCATTGTGTGATTTTGTTTAGGCAATAATGCCACCATCCTTCGAACAAGTGCCCAGCTTCCCGTCTCCAATGCCACCCAAAGCAGCAGTTGCTGCAGCAACTGTCACTACTAATGCTGCTAAAATAGCAGCCATGGATGCTGTCTTACAGGTCTGTGTTGTTCTCAGTGGATGTTTATCACCTTTCACTGTATTTAAAATTTTTGCTTTTGTTATTTTACAGCTATTGCATACATTAAAGAGCAAAAGTTACACATAATTATGTTGGTAATCTATGTATAAACATTTATATGGTGCCTTTTTATTAACTTACCACAAGTGTTAAAATATGTCCTATACTCGGTCACCCTCGATACAGGGTTGGCCGCGTCGTGCACAATTTTCTCCATTGCTGTCTGTTCTTGACCCTATTAATCAGTTCCACTGTAGACAGCTCTGTCCACATTCTATTGTAAATCTATCCAATTCGTTTTAGGTTTACCTCGTGCACTTGACCCTGGTGTTGTACCTAGAATTATCTCATTCTCCAAACAACTTCTTTTCTCATGATGTGTCCACAGTATTTTGCCAGTTACCATTCTGCTTCCTCTCGAAACAAGCAGTCTTAGCAGTCTCAATCAAGTACCCATTCTTTTGTCTTTTTATCGATTCATTGTACTTGGAGGACAAGCATTTCATCTCAAATGCTTTTATTCCTTCTTCTTCAATGTCCAGCTCTCAAATTCATATATAACTATACTGACCACACTAATGTCTTCAGGATCCTTAACTGGACAACTCTAAAACTTAGAATTAGACATCTTGAGAGAAAACTGGAAACATTTTTAAAGCTGTGTCTAGTAGAATTTTTTTACATATTCATTATGTGTCTCAAGATACTTGGGATAGTCTGTTTTAAGTACTTCGTGGAGGCATGACACTTTGTCATGGTTAGGATTTGTTAGGTTGGAATTCCGTTAAAAAATTTCAGGTAAATGTTTTACCTTACCATGTATTTTTGTACATGATCATGCAAAGAACGCTATGTGTGAATTCTGTTCCAGCCGAGAAGAATAACTTCTGACACCTTGCCATCTTCAGGAGTGGCCACCAAACCATGGCTGGGAGTGCCATCTGTTCCGGCAACAATCATGGCTACTGTCATTCCACAGTTCGCTTCTGCTGGGCCGCGCCTAACTGCGCCAAAGACAACAGGTGAACAACTGAACACATCTGGTAAAAGTGCAATGATTAAAATTTGTTATTGCAATTCACATCGCAATGTAAATTTGACCGATACAGAATATTAAATTATCAATAAAACATTAAATTTATGTTTACCATCGGCTGAAGCAACGACGCGACGCATTCGAAGCGACGTGTTTATCAAAATTTATACATTTATGTATCCTGCTGTTCTAAACAGCGTAAATGCATGTAGCGCATTTGTTTATTTACCCAAGGGTTCAATCATTAGCAGATAATATTCAAATAAGTTTGCACTTCGATTGCACCGTGACAGTGTATTAAACATCATCTCTAAAGCATCGTTCGATGTGCATTTGATGTTAATTTAGAATTCATTCATAACTTAATTTTTTGCAAGGGTGTTACGTAACATTCAGCTCCTCACACCACCCACATAATGTTTCATAACGTTTTGAATGACTCCACCCATCCACTCTCGAGCGTTACGTAATTATGCAATGACCCCCCTTAGGCGTAACCAGGCAATCAGTCATTAATCTCACTTACATGAGAACAATTGGTATATATAATTGTTGTACCAATGTCCATGTGAAGTGCCAAGTGATTTCCTGGACACTAATTGTTGTCATTATCAACAGATTTATGTTGAGCAGTCTGTAATGTTTTCAGATCATAAAACGTCATCTGAAGAAATGTAATTTGATGTTCTTTTGTAGTGCAATGAATTTCAATGTTAATGCATTTCAGATGACATCATATGACATGTTTGACACAGTGCAAAAATTTCTGTAATAATTTCTGGTCCACAGGTGGAAAATCATCCACCATCGAGTCTGTCCGACGACATGTTGGAACAGATCACCAGCCTGCGGCACAAGAGAAAAAGTCGAGAGTCGACGTGGAAAAGGTGTTCCCTAGCGCAATCGACCTTGATAAAGAACCGGAAACAAGTGTTCGATGTTCGATCAATGCTTGCTCTAAAACGTGCAAGAGTCGAGCGGCTTTGCGATTCCACGTAGTAAAGCATCATCGAATCATTCTGGTATTATTAATTATCATTAGAATTATTTTAAGGTACACGCTGGTACATTTGACTAAATCTATTGCAGCATAGGCTAGTGTATCTTGTGCATCATAGTCAGAGGATGCTGTGTTGGTTTGAAATTTATTGTCTTTTGTTTTTTTTTAACAACAGCAGCAGCAGCATTATTAAAAGTGAAATTATGCCTAGACTCCATTTCTGTCTTGGCAAAAAGTGGTTTAACTTAATCCATTACCATATTTACGTGTAAGGTTTAGTCCAACTACGGAAAATACAAGAATCTGCGGAGTATCGAAAGTGCATCTATAGTGAGAATGAAATACTGATTGAGTTTTGTGTGGCATTTCCGACGATGACTTCAATGTCACACAACATCTGAGGCAACTTAAGTCATAATAGCAACTAGTCACCTCTTTCAGGTGGCATAAATATTGTGTAGCTTCGATTGTAGATTTCATAGCTCAGCTGTTCCACCCCTCTGACCCTACGGTTACTCAACCTGGACCACCTTTGGACTACTCTTAGGGACAACCCTTTTGACGCAGTGCAGCGCTCGTGAATAAGCTGGTGCTCCATGCTTGGCTTTCGAGTGGCGCTTTAGAAGTTTGGAGATTGCAATTACGAGCTCAGGTGGCAGATTTCAGATTAGAGAAGCCGGATCACAGATCCTGACGAACGTTACCTCCGTTGATTCCTGTTGTTACTCAATGATTATTATTGTTATTATTATTATTATTATCATGATATAATCAGTTATTATGGATAAGTGATACTTGCATTAGATGTAGACGTTACTGTGGCAATTGAGGATGATATGCTTACTGGTGGATATCGTTGCCCTTTAATTTACAGAGCTGTGTAATAATGCTGTTATTCTGGTTACAGAATGAAAGTGATGAGCGGATTGCTAGGAGTCGGAAATCTGTTGCCAAAATTCCAGAGAAGCAATATTACTGCCCTGGACCAAATTGCAGTTTGAACGGTGTTGATAAATTTTTCAAAACATTCAACAAATTGCAACAAGTAATAACCCTCAATTCAGATGCATTGTTTTGTATTGTTTTTCATCATTATTAAAGCGCTGGCAGCATGGGTCCTTCAGAAGTTTGAGGTACCGCCAAGAGAAAAGGAAGGTTTTGAGATGAGCGAAAGGGTAGAGATACCACCGGAGAGGATGGTAGAACATAGATAATAGGAAGTTGGATCCATGATGCGGTTATTGTGTTAATGTTGCATTCTTTTCTGGGCTGGCAGTGCAGCTGAGTAGTTTCTTGAAGGGGCGCTATATAAATGCTCTGAATGAATTAAATGAATGAACGAATGGAGAGGCACCTGTGAGGGTAAAGTATCTGGAGATCCTAACACACATGAGGAATGCAGAGGTCAAGCTGGTGAGTTAATGAGCTATAATTATTTAGTTTAGGGGAGTGTTTTTGGTTGATTTTTGGTTTATGCAATTATGCATGGCCTGTAGTAAGTATTGAGTAATCTCCATATTAATTCTAATCAGATCTTAATTTATTTTTAATATAGATCATGATATGGTTATCGTGTTAACGATCAGACCGTTTACTGAAGCTATTCCTATGTTTTGCTCTGCATTGTGATGTGTGCGTTTAACCCATTCATGTGTGTATTAGGATATCTGAAGTGGTACGATATATAAATACATGAACGAATTAAATAAATTTGGAATGGAGAATCGATATGGCTGTTTTGCTAGCAACTTTAACGTGCTCTTAATCCGATCCATTTCTGTCTTTTTTCAGCATTATAAGCGCATTCATGGTAAACGGAATCATTGTTGCATGATATGTGGACTGAAATATGGACTTCTGTCAGACCTGAAGCGTCATATAGCCCACTGTCAAAAGAAGGCAAACTGTCAACAGAAAGCTGGGTGTTCTAAGAATTCACTGCTTTTGGGAAGAAAAACATATACCGTCGTCGGCGTCCTGTCAAGGGAGGAAGCAGTTGGAAACCAGAAGAGATTGGAAGCCAGGAGAAATTATTGTAAGCCAGAAGAAGCAATTGGTAGCCAGGGGAAGCAATTGGAAGCCAGAAGAATCATAGCAATTGGAAGCCAGGAGAAGCCATTGGAAGCCAGGAGAAGCATAGCAATTGGAAGCCAGGAGAAGCCATTGGAAGCCAGGAGAAATGATTGTAAACCAGAAGAAGCAATTGGAAGCCAGGAAAAGCGATTGGAAGCCAGGAGATTCATAGCAATTGGAAGCCAGGTGAAGCCATTGGAAGCCAGGAGAAATGATTATAAGCCAGAAGAAGCAATTGGAAGTCAGGAAAAGCGATTGGAAGCCAGGAGATTCATAGCAATTGGAAGCCAGGAGAAGCCATCGGAAGCCAGGAGAAATTATTGTAAGCCAGGAGAAGCGATTGGAAGCCAGGAGAAGCGATTGGAAGCCAGGAGAAGTGATTGGAAGCCAGAAGCTGCAATTGGAAGCCAGGAGAAGCAATTGGAAGCCAGGAGAAGCGATTATAAGCCAGGAGAATTGATTGGAAGTCAGGAGAAGCGATTGGAAGCCAGGAGAAGCGATTGGAAGCCAGGAGAAGTGATTGGAAGCCAGAAGATGCGATTGGAAGCCAGGAGAAGCGATTGGAAGCCAGGAGAAGTGATTGGAAGCCAGGAGATGCGATTGGGAGCCAGGAGAAGTAATTGGAAGCCAGAAGAAGCAATTGGAAGCCAGGAGGAGCAATTGGAAGCCAGGAGAAGCAATTGGAAGCCAGGAGAAGCGATTGGAAGCCAGGAGAAGCGATTGGAAGCCAGGAGAAGCGATTGGAAGCCAGGAGAAGTGATTGGAAGCCAGGAGATGCGATTGGAAGCCAGGAGAAGCGATTGGAAGCCAGGAGAAGTGATTGGAAGCCAGGAGATGCGATTGGGAGCCAGGAGAAGTAATTGGAAGCCAGAAGAAGCAATTGAAAGCCAGGAGGAGCGATTAGAAGCCAGGAGGAGCGATTGGAAGCCAGGAGAAGCGATTGAAAGCCAGGAGAAACGATTGGAAGCCAGGAAAAGCAATTGGAAGCCAGGAGAATGGATTGGAAGCCAGGAGAATCAATTGGAAGCCAGGAGTAGCGATTGGGAGCCAGGAAAAGCATTTGGGAGCCAGGAGAAGCGATTGGAAGCCAGGAGAAGCGATTGGAAGCCAGAAGAAGCAATTGGAAGCCAGGAGAAGCGATTGGGAGGCGCATCAGAGCCTTTGAAGACTGGACATAGCGGGTTCAGTGGAGTGCATGCAGAGGGCTATAAAGGGAAACCTGGCCTGCTTGCCGCTGATGCGCGTTCATCTCAGGTATGTCTCTTGTTTTGACACTGGCTTTCCTATTGTAACGCTCTCATGCTTGTAGTGTTTATAATTGACACATCTAGCACATACTGCTCTCAGACAGCTCCGTGGTTTCTATCTTATTGGCCCCATGATATGGAATGGGCTTTCACTGTCTATGTGCCTTATGCCTATGATTTGCTCAGACGTGTTTTATCGCAGCCTTAAAACAATTGGAAGCCAATAGAAGTGAGGTTGTGTCAGGAACGCTCTTCAGGAACCTTGAAGGGTGCTGTATAAATCTCTGTAATGAATGAATATTGACAATAATCCTTTTGGATGGCAATAAAATGGCAATAGACTTCCGGTTTTAACATGCAGTCTCTTGTGGAACCAGAGATGGATACAGAAATTTTCGAAAGGGGGGGGGGGGGCAAAGATTTTTACCTTGGGTCGCAAATTTTTTTGGATCTTTGGCCAAAATAGCTGATGACCTTTTTATAGTCATTTCATTGACCAACTGCCTTAAATATGTACCATTTTTCCAAGCCTATGCTACAATGATCATCTGTTTCCTTAGTAAAAAATATCCTACTTTCACCTTTGCCCACTCCATTGATCAAACACTTCTTGAAACCTGTTGGGGGAGGGTCACGTCCCATGGACGTTTCTGATGGGGGACCATGGCCGGATTGACCCCTCTGGATCCGCCCCGTGTGGAACATTGTCAAGCCCAGAATGCTGACCGGGCAGATCAGATCAATTGATAAAGTTAAATTTGTGATCCGTATCCAAGACTTTTATATCTTTTCCGCAAATTGTTTCATGGAAGTTTGAGGCAGCTGAGAAATTGTAATCACCAAACTTCTAAAGTGCCACTCAAAGCAATGCTCAGGGCACCAGCTTATTCATGAGCATCTAATCGAAGAGTAGTCTGAAAGGTGTCCGAGTCCAGTGACAAAGTAATTTGCTAAGGTTGATGCCTTATTTGACACATAATTAGGTTGCTAAGGATGATAGTTGCTAAGGAGGTTGGTTGCTAAGAAGGACGGTTGCATGAGCAGTTCATCGTGGAAAATCAGCCTCTTTAGCAGCAAGTCTCCTTAGCAACCAGTCTCCCTATCAGTCAATCTCCTTAGTTAACAACTGCCTTATTTTGCAACTGGTTCATTGGAGAAAATAAAAGAAAGAGACTACCATGAGACATTTATAAACAAAAGAATGCGGCAACAATTCAAAGAAGCTGAAAGGAAGATTCTGATTACTAAACAGGTGGTTGCGAAAGTGTGGTTGCTTAAGAGACTTGCTCCTTAGGAGACTGTATAATATTAAGGAGAGTGGTTGACAGGGATGCTGATTGTTTTCCACAACAGTTTGTAGCTAGAGAATTGTATAAAATTTTATAAAAGAAATATTTTCTTACATACCAATCCATTTTATAAAAAGAAACACACCTTTATAATTTTATGAATGTTTGAACAGCATGTCGTGTTATTTTTATGCTACATGTATTATATTACAATATCATTTTATTTCAGTATCATCGAAATCGTGAACGCGATTTCTTTTTGTGGCATGCTGCCCAATAAATTGCAGATCCGCACCAATCTACATTCTACAAACCACAGTGTGAGTAGCATTGGTCTGGACTAAAGCATGTTGAGTTGCCATTAGGCTCAGGTTCGTAAGCAGTCTGTGTGTGAATTATTAATAGAAATAAATGGATGAGAGATTAGATTCTACCATATGTGGGCAAAAAGTAGTAACAATAGGAGCTTAGTTAAATTTTCATTAAAAAATTGTGTGTTTCATTTGGGTAAAGAAACCATTTGGTCACAAATTGGAACCTTTTTGACTCCATATGATGATAACAAGCAGTAAAGACAGTGTGAATCATAGCAAGAAGTTGGTCATGTTTTGCATCGTTGTGTAGATTTGAATCTCAAGTTCTGTGATATGAATCAGTCAAGTGGATTGCCATGATCAATGTATTGTGAATTTTTGGAGTCACATCTTGAGCCTTTTCTGTTCTTGCTGCAGGTTGAATTATATGCGTACGAGTGATGACTTTTTGATTTGTGTTGTGTAGGATTTGAAACCTCTTACAGATGTAAAGCCAGGCGCAGACAAATTCAGAATACCAGGTGCCGAATTTCCGTAATCGAGTGACAGTCATGACAAAGACATTTCCATCTGTGCGGTTTACAGCTGCTGTGCTTTGGGCTGACTGCGTCTACAACATGTCTTTTCATGTAAAATCTTGTTTATATGACCATAGTTTTGCAATAAGTGTGTCGGCTGACTGAAAAATGTGCTGCTGTAGGGTGGTTGACCAATCTAAGCGTTTGTTCTCATAATAATTGCTTCTGATGATCGTGAACTAGTATTCGATTTGATGTGTTGGGTTAAAAACTGAATTTTTTACATAAGGTCTGTAACTTTGCCTTTTGCAAATTTAGATATTGAGTTAACAGCAGGCAGTTTGGAAAATAGCATTTGCAAATTTGTTTATTTGGAAATAAAGTTAGCAAAATGGCACTAATTGCTGAAATTCTTTAAGTATATTCTGTTACGAATATAATTTGAATTACTTCGTTAACTCAAAGTTTTAAACTAGATTAGAGGTGAATGTAATTTTCTTATAGTGAGTGGATCTGAAAAAATATAGCTAACGACACATTACTAAAATTGTGCTTTAACGAAGGAAACACCTGCTTGAAACAAAATGCAGAAATCATGGTTAAACACAAAAATATAGATTTTAAATAAACTAATCACCTAATCACTAGTGCAACACATCAAGTTGTTTACTCTTAACAAGCAAAATCCACACAAGACTTGACGAAGTTGACGTCACTGAGAGCTGCACGCAGTGAACTAATGGCATTCAAACGATTTCTGCTGTTTGTGTTTATTATGTTTTATAATTTCACTTAAATAAATAATTATTTTTTTAAAACTCTTTTCCATGACCACTGACCAGTGTTCAGTACTCTGCAGATCGGTGTCTGCCTGCAAACCACCATTCTAAGAAACACTGCACTAGGCAGCAGTTCACGTTGTTATGCTGGGACTGGTTAATAGGATTGATATGAGACAAACTAAATACTTCAAATTGATCTCTTTATGAATGTTAACCACCCGAAGCAGTCCAGAGGCATTATTTCAGCGATAAGTGAACTGTTATGATGTCTTATTTCATTATTGCTGTATTAGGTTCACTGCTTGTTGTTTGTCGTTTATTAGACTTTGTTAAGAGAAGCATTTAATCTGTTTCTGATTTGAGAAGCTGTCCATATAATATGTTTTAAACACATTAGAACAACAACTTGTGAGGACAATTTATTTTTAATTATATCTTAGATTATTTTGAACTGGCCATTGCTTTAATAATTCAATGAATTTTCCTGAAATTTTTGCCACTTTCCTGCCATTAATAGCCATATTCAGCATAAGACTAGTAGTATAGCAAATGAGGCATTTAGTAATGAGCATAGATTTCCTTCTAGCCTATTATGCAGCCTGTTTATTTTTGCAAATTTCATTCAAGTCTGAACATTGCACTCCAAAGTTATACAAATCTTCAAATATATTTTCTCAGAATTGTAATTCGAATAGCCAAACCACACTTTTACTCATAACTATAACTTTGAACAGTAACATGACAGAACAATATAATTTGTGTCATTTTAAGGGAGAGACTTTACTTCTTAAAGTGATGTGTACGTTACTTAAATTGGGAAAAAATTAACATAAGCTTGGCTTTGTTCATATAGGTCACATTATTTTGTGTAAATGAACTAATGTAAATGCTGTTTTCGTATATAATTATAAGCAACTGATTTCATGAGTGACATCCATGTACGTTTCATTTTATAAGTTGGCTACAAAGTTCAGGATAATCATTTCACTCACATTTATCATTTCTGGATTCATTAAGTCTCTTGCATTATGTGATAATGTGTTCCATGTGTTGAATGTCAAGATTAACATTGATTTCGAAGATTAACATTGATTTCGAAGATTAACATTAATTTCTTTTGCATGCCTCTTTCAAAGCAGGGGTCGTTGAGTTAGTGACTGTTAGTCTGTGCAGCTGATGTCTTCAGTATTATGTGCCTCAGATGGTTAGAGATTCATTATTTGAGGTTTTTATTGTTTTTAATAACAATTCAGTTATCTAGAGAAAAAGTTTCAACTATTGTGCATTTGAACACCCAATAAGTTGTAACTTGGGTTGAGCATTATTGTTGTATGAACAATTCAGTTATCTAGAGAAAAAGTTTCAACTATTGTGCATTTGAACACCCGATTAGTTGTAACTTGGGTTGAGCATTATTGTTGTATGAACAATTCAGTTATCTAGAGAAAAAGTTTCAACTATTGTGCATTTGAACACCCGATTAGTTGTAACTTGGGTTGAGCATTATTGTTTTTATAAACAATTCAGTTATCTAGAGAAAAAGTTTCAACTATTGTGCATTTGAACACCCAATAAGTTGTAACTTGGGTTGAGCATTATTGTTGTATGAACAATTCAGTTATCTAGAGAAAAAGTTTCAACTATTGTGCATTTGAACACCCGATTAGTTGTAACTTGGGTTGAGCATTATTGTTTTTATAAACAATTCAGTTATCTAGAGAAAAAGTTTCAACTATTGTGCATTTGAACACCCAATAAGTTGTAACTTGGGTTGAGCATTATTGTTGTATGAACAATTCAGTTATCTAGAGAAAAAGTTTCAACTATTGTGCATTTGAACACCCGATTAGTTGTTATTTGGTTTGAGCATTATTGTTTTTATAAACAATTCAGTTATCTAGAGAAAAAGTTTCAACTATTGTGCATTTGAACACCCGATTAGTTGTAACTTGGGTTGAGCATTATTGTTTTTATAAACAATTCAGTTATCTAGAGAAAAAGTTTCAACTATTGTGCATTTGAACACCCGATTAGTTGTTATTTGGTTTGAGCATTATTGTTTTTATAAACAATTCAGTTATCTAGAGAAAAAGTTTCAACTATTGTGCATTTGAACACCCGATTAGTTGTTATTTGGTTTGAGCATTATTGTTTTTATAAACAATTCAGTTATCTAGAGAAAAAGTTTCAACTATTGTGCATTTGAACACCCGATTAGTTGTAACTTGGGTTGAGCATTATTGTTTTTATAAACAATTCAGTTATCTAGAGAAAAAGTTTCAACTATTGTGCATTTGAACACCCGATTAGTTGTAATTTGGTTTGAGCATTATTGTTTTTATAAACAATTCAGTTATCTAGAGAAAAAGTTTCAACTATTGTGCATTTGAACACCCGATTAGTTGTTATTTGGTTTGAGCATTATTGTTTTTATAAACAATTCAGTTATCTAGAGAAAAAGTTTCAACTATTGTGCATTTGAACACCCGATTAGTTGTAACTTGGGTTGAGCATTATTGTTTTTATAAACAATTCAGTTATCTAGAGAAAAAGTTTCAACTATTGTGCATTTGAACACCCAATAAGTTGTAACTTGGGTTGAGCATTATTGTTGTATGAACAATTCAGTTATCTAGAGAAAAAGTTTCAACTATTGTGCATTTGAACACCCGATTAGTTGTAACTTGGGTTGAGCATTATTGTTTTTATAAACAATTCAGTTATCTAGAGAAAAAGTTTCAACTATTGTGCATTTGAACACCCGATTAGTTGTAATTTGGTTTGAGCATTATTGTTTTTATAAACAATTCAGTTATCTAGAGAAAAAGTTTCAACTATTGTGCATTTGAACACCCGATTAGTTGTTATTTGGTTTGAGCATTATTGTTTTTATAAACAATTCAGTTATCTAGAGAAAAAGTTTCAACTATTGTGCATTTGAACACCCAATAAGTTGTAACTTGGGTTGAGCATTATTGTTTTTATAAACAATTCAGTTATCTAGAGAAAAAGTTTCAACTATTGTGCATTTGAACACCCAATAAGTTGTAACTTGGGTTGA
Organism: Lumbricus rubellus; assembly: GCA_945859605.1. Classification (NCBI taxonomy): domain Eukaryota; kingdom Metazoa; phylum Annelida; class Clitellata; order Crassiclitellata; family Lumbricidae; genus Lumbricus; species Lumbricus rubellus. The sequence continues at coordinate 38,683,676 of OX243812.1, forward strand.
GCATTATTGTTGTATGAACAATTCAGTTATCTAGAGAAAAAGTTTCAACTATTGTGCATTTGAACACCCAATAAGTTGTAACTTGGGTTGAGCATTATTGTTGTATGAACAATTCAGTTATCTAGAGAAAAAGTTTCAACTATTGTGCATTTGAACACCCAATAAGTTGTAACTTGGGTTGAGCATTATTGTTGTATGAACAATTCAGTTATCTAGAGAAAAAGTTTCAACTATTGTGCATTTGAACACCCAATAAGTTGTAACTTGGGTTGAGCATTATTGTTGTATGAACAATTCAGTTATCTAGAGAAAAAGTTTCAACTATTGTGCATTTGAACACCCGATTAGTTGTAATTTGGTTTGAGCATTATTGTTGTATGAACAATTCAGTTATCTAGAGAAAAAGTTTCAACTATTGTGCATTTGAACACCCGATTAGTTGTAATTTGGTTTGAGCATTATTGTTGTATGAACAATTCAGTTATCTAGAGAAAAAGTTTCAACTATTGTGCATTTGAACACCCGATTAGTTGTAATTTGGTTTGAGCATTATTGTTGTATGAACAATTCAGTTATCTAGAGAAAAAGTTTCAACTATTGTGCATTTGAACACCCGATTAGTTGTTATTTGGTTTGAGCATTATTGTTTTTATAAACAATTCAGTTATCTAGAGAAAAAGTTTCAACTATTGTGCATTTGAACACCCGATTAGTTGTAACTTGGGTTGAGCATTATTGTTTTTATAAACAATTCAGTTATCTAGAGAAAAAGTTTCAACTATTGTGCATTTGAACACCCGATTAGTTGTTATTTGGTTTGAGCATTATTGTTTTTATAAACAATTCAGTTATCTAGAGAAAAAGTTTCAACTATTGTGCATTTGAACACCCGATTAGTTGTAACTTGGGTTGAGCATTATTGTTTTTATAAACAATTCAGTTATCTAGAGAAAAAGTTTCAACTATTGTGCATTTGAACACCCAATAAGTTGTAACTTGGGTTGAGCATTATTGTTGTATGAACAATTCAGTTATCTAGAGAAAAAGTTTCAACTATTGTGCATTTGAACACCCGATTAGTTGTAATTTGGTTTGAGCATTATTGTTGTATGAACAATTCAGTTATCTAGAGAAAAAGTTTCAACTATTGTGCATTTGAACACCCGATTAGTTGTAATTTGGTTTGAGCATTATTGTTGTATGAACAATTCAGTTATCTAGAGAAAAAGTTTCAACTATTGTGCATTTGAACACCCGATTAGTTGTAATTTGGTTTGAGCATTATTGTTGTATGAACAATTCAGTTATCTAGAGAAAAAGTTTCAACTATTGTGCATTTGAACACCCGATTAGTTGTTATTTGGTTTGAGCATTATTGTTTTTATAAACAATTCAGTTATCTAGAGAAAAAGTTTCAACTATTGTGCATTTGAACACCCGATTAGTTGTAACTTGGGTTGAGCATTATTGTTTTTATAAACAATTCAGTTATCTAGAGAAAAAGTTTCAACTATTGTGCATTTGAACACCCGATTAGTTGTTATTTGGTTTGAGCATTATTGTTTTTATAAACAATTCAGTTATCTAGAGAAAAAGTTTCAACTATTGTGCATTTGAACACCCGATTAGTTGTAACTTGGGTTGAGCATTATTGTTTTTATAAACAATTCAGTTATCTAGAGAAAAAGTTTCAACTATTGTGCATTTGAACACCCGATTAGTTGTAACTTGGGTTGAGCATAAAAGACTGGCCAGCTTATCAGAAAGCATTACTCGTGATTTAGCATAATTCATGATCTAGAATGATTCATGATTTAGAATGATTCATGATTTAGAATGATTCATGATTTAGAACAACCCAAGCTGTCCGTAACTGTTAATATGAAGCTCTTGCTTTACATTTTAAGATTGGTTCAAAATACAAAATCAATGATGAAAAGAGTCTTCGTGAATTTATGAAATTCAAAGACTGTTCATTTGCTAGAATGGAATCAACCGATTCTCCCTTTGATCTTGCCCCTAAGTAGGCCTACAATACTTTTAAATTTAACTGTTTCATAGCCATGCAAGGTGGAAATCACGTGGGCTGCTGCTGCTGTTTTATCAGCGCCATCTGACGAATGACAGGCATAATCACCGTATTCGTGCTGACCTGCTTGGTCTTTCTTTTTACCTGCTTGATCTTTCTTTTTGTACCATGATTGTATATATATTTACAAATGGCTGCATTGATGCATATCTTGAGCTTCACACTTATTCGTGTGGACTACACTGTAACCGGTTGCTGTTTGTCATCCAGATTGTTCAATAAAGGAAATTGCATATTATAGGCCTATATTTATGCTTGCTCCTGACCGCTCATTCCTTTACTCCCTACTCATTTACTCCTCACTTGATCATTCACTCACTCCTTGTTCATTTAGGCCTACTCCTCACCGCTCACTCACCACTCACTCGACCATTCGCTCAATCACTTCTCAATCATTCACTCCTTACTCGATCACACTCCTCACTCACTCGTTGACTCACTCGCTCATTCACTCATTCATTCGCGCGCTCAGTCACTCACTCCCTTGTCGTTTTCGTACGCGCCTCCAACCCGGATAATTATCTCACAGCTCTTTATGATTACAACGATTAGTAGGCTAGCAAACTACTTCTAGGATGATTTACACCGTCAGCTGTCCGTGCAAATGCTAAGGAGTAAGAACTTGCTATACAGTAGGCCTAAGTATCCTAAATTCTTAGCCATATCTGTGGGAACCATGCAGAGAGCGCTGGAAGAACAGAGAAACAAAAGAGAGCGATAGAAAAATACGGAGCGGAGAGACAGCGACGACAGACAGAATCAAAGCCACAAAGTGACAGACACAGAAAGGCACAGAAGGCTACAAGAGCTTATTATAGTTGCATGCTCCCTCTTACTATGCAGTATACACAAAGCAGTCAGTCAGTCAGACAAACGGACTTGAGACGTACGGCATACCCCGAGTCCCCGACTACCGTGTGCGGTGGCTGCGGCGGTGGTGACCTACCGTCACCCTACGACGTCCTACGTCTGCTCCGACGCACGCACACGCACAAACGAGACAGACAGACAGGCAGAGAGCGACAGAGACAGATATAGAGAGAGACAGAGAAAGACGGAGATGGAAAGGGAGAGAGACAGAGGCACAGACAGACATACAGAGAGGGGGAGACAGGGAGAGAGGAAGGGAGGGAGAGATAGAGACAGACAGGCACAGAGACGGAGAGAGATGGAGACGGAGAGGGAGAGAGACAGAGAGAGAGACAGAAACAGAATAGACAGAAAGACAGAGAGACAGACAGAAAGAGAGAGACGGAGTGGAGAGAGACAGGGACAAGGACAGAGACGGAGACAGATACAGATATAGACACAGAGACAGAGAATGAACGAACGTCTCTATTATAAATGCCGAGACACAAGTGGAACAACCACCGTTGTGCCGTAGTCGTTCAGAAAACTCGACCGATAGATAGCGATCATTGCCGCTGCTCTGCACGGTCTATACATCGAGTACGTATAGTACACGAACCGATGAATGCGGCGGCGGTGGCGGTCGCCCTGCTCTATAATCACTCAAACGTTGGTTGGTTGTGCGGCTACGGCATCGACGGCGTTCATACTTAACAGACTGGCAGACACAACTGCTGCACTTCTTTTTCTTCTCCTTCCACATAGCGGTTCTGCTCGAGAAGTTCTCTTCGTCTCTTGCTGAGCTGCACTTACAACTCGACGACCGCTTGCTGCGTCAAAAGAATTAATTATTATTCATCATAATATACAGATATTAAGACGTTCGGATATTTTTAGAATTTTCATTACCGAGTAGGAGTTAGCTAATCGACAGAATCTCGTTGCTGATTAGGCTAAGTTAAATTGTGAGAGGGTGCCTCGCATGGCTGTCGTCGTTTGTCAGGACGACGCTGACATTCTAAAGGCGTCTGACGGGGATTTGGATGATTCAAGCTGCTGTGCAATATTTTCCCATGAGCGAAGTTCATTGACAGCATCGTGAGAATTATTATTGGAGACGACGTTTGTTACGAACAGGAGATATCATATTTTGATGTATGAAGACTTTTTGACCAGGAGTGACACACTAGAGCTTTTGTTTGGTAGGGAACAACGGAAGTAACTCACTGGTCGACGCGGATAAACTTATGAGACCCGTGGACACCGTACAGTAGTTCTGTTGAATTTTAATAAGGCATATAGGTGTTGTTGTCGACCTACGAAATGCTCTGTTCAAGGTTGTGGCTGGATGTCTGCCTCCTCTTCTCCTGCTTTCTGAGCGCTGACTTACGGAGACTGCGATCAGGTAAGGAGAAGAAACGATTGCTCCTTCTCTTGTGCTATGTACTATAACGCCTCTGCTCACATCCATTCATATGACTGCGCTTACTATGAGAATAACTGTAGAAAAATAACTGGTGGTCAGACTATCCACGTGTATACTATAGTTGAGGTAGGCCTATGAAAAGTAGACTTGACTATGAGACCCTGAGAAAGATTTGGGGGCTGAACCTAAACTTTTCTGGGGAATTCTCGCCCTGGATTCATTCAGAGTCTTCTCTTGTTACCTTCGTCAGTCTATGTATTAAAGAGATAGGCAACTGATTTGTAATCTTGAATTGTTTAATGTTTTTGGCTGTGATGGTTCCACATGAATTGATATGATGTGATTTCGATTGGTTCTTACTTTGTTCATTCATTCATTCATTTACTCATTCATCCATTTACTCATTCATTCATTCATTCATTCGTTCGTTCATTCATTCATTCATTCATTCATTCATTCATTCATTGTTTCGTTTGTTGATGCAGTTAGTCATTAGTTCATTGAGCATTCTCTCAATCCTTCATTCATTCGATTGGTCGAATTCATTCGAGATCATTCTTTCCTTCATTTGCCTATTTTTGACTGTTGCTCCATTGGCTTATTATTCAGTCTGCCAATCGGTCGGTAGTGAGGCTTCTTCTGCCTGATATACTGCCTGCTCTTGGTCTTGAGAGACGATTTGTTGATCGATGATCGACCTATTGTTCTTATGGCGCTATAGAAGTCTGGATAAAGTTACCAAGCGACGTTACTCCTGGCATAGTTGACCTATGACCTTTCGACGAGTTGACGAATGGCTCTGCAATCTGTTTACTGGTGTGATTTATCCCAACGGGATGTTGACCTCTTGCGGGATGTGTGACCAGAGCCATCAAGACCTGTTTTATGCCCTGTTGGATATGATGCCCGGGTGATAGTGGTAGACTGAGTCTCTCTCTAAGTCTAATCCCCTTGAAGCCCTTCATAGGCTGCCAGACAGATGTCGCTGGAGCTGCCTGTCAGATTTCACGCTTAAGCGCCTTAAAAATGGCGGCCAGCATGCAGTGAGGCCATCTGCCTTCGAGAAAATGGGGGCATGTTACCCTTGAAGGGGGAGGGCAGGTCAGAGGAGGGTTACTGTTGAAAAAGATCCAATTCCCACCCCCTTTAGACACCCCTCTCTCTCTCTCTCTCTGTCTGGGAAATGGGCGGCTATGACGCGACCCGTGTGAGATAAATCTCGAAGAACATCAAGGAAACGCGTCTAATTTAGAGTCTGCTGCCGTCCATTCTATCAATCAATTAGTTCAGTTAATAATTAGTTGGAGAAGATGATTAAGTGGCTTCGCTCAGCAGAGAAGGATGAGAGGAGGAGGAGGAGAAGAAGGAGGAGGAGAAGGAGGAGGAGGAGAAGGCACGGGCCACGTAGTAAAATCGGCTTCTTTGGTCGGGGTCAAAGGACGCAGAGGTCAAAGGGCGTGGGTTCGACTCCCTATTAGGCCTATGTCTGACCATAAACATCTAGATGTATTAGCGTGATCCTTAATGTATCTATAGACGTCTATGGTTTTGACCAACATCATCTCTCACTAATGTATGTGATTATGTGTAGCTCAAAATATTTTCGTAATTAGACGGTGAATAGTGCGGTACATAGATTTAGCGACCAGAGTTATTGGTGTCAGTCATGATCAGGTCTAAGGCAAGTAAACACGTAATTGGAAAGATAAGTTTAGGAAAACAAGCCCATTAAATGACATTGTGAGTCTCTGCCTTCATGAGTCTACTTAAGAATGCGCAATGATTAAATTGCGAATAATTTGTATAGTGGCCACATTTCCTCCGTCTTTTGAGTAACTGCAGGCACACAAAATATCATGTTGTCCTCAGTGTTCACAAACATGTTTGTATTCGTGCATGCATCCAAACATAGGCCTACATACCGTACACGCATGCGAACACATATATGTAGCCTACCCACATACAGACATATATTATATACAGTTTGTTTGTATGCGCACTTGTTGCAGTGCCCCTTCAAGCTCTCTACTCAGAGGCGCTCCCGATTACAGTGTTACATACACATACATTATAATGCATGCATGCACGAATGCATACCATGGGCGGAGTTTGGTTTCCGTTCTTGGAGGGGCTAATGCCTTCTTAGACGGGCTAAGCCCGGAAAAGATATCATTTTCATGGCAAAAAAGCTAAATCTGGGCCTTCTTGGGGGGGGGGGCTTAGCTCCCCCTAGCCCCTGATAGACTCCGCCCATGATGCATACATATCTAGGCTATGTTAGAGAAATTTCGAAATTTCTATTGAAGGTGTAAATATGTTGGTTGGGAAGATGTGAAAACCGCTATAGCATCCTAATGACTGAATTCCCGTTGTAATACAAACACATTTCGATTGCATGGCGCAATGGTGCATGCACATGAGTATACAATACATGCTGTTATTGAAAGGATTAGGCGTTTCTTAGGCAGTTCTCTCTCAATCTATCATAAGCACCTCTGAATATATAAATACTATTTGTTAAGCGTTTAGAGATCGTGGACCTGAAATATACTAAGACGATCTCGTTCGTGATCTCGCGAGGTTTACGCGAGAGCAAACAATCGCCCGGAAACGGCCTTCTGTTAATGTAGACTGCATAACATGCACACCATACTGTTCACTCTCTCATTCATAAAAGCACCTGCTACCTCCCTCCTTCCCTTTTCTCCCCTCCCCTTCTCCTTCTCATCTTTATGTGGCCACACCCTATAGTTCTGTTGACCCAAACCGCAGTCAAAGACGTCAAAGAATTAAGTGCCATATATCACGAAACAGTAAACCAGAAGTAGTAGTTCAATGCGGGTCTGCAGGTCAACATTACCGACAAGAGCATACATGTATAATACATGTATTATTCTATAATACATGACGTGTAGGCCTATGTAATTTATGTATGTTTGTGCGCATGTGCGAATTGTGATTGGCGTGTAGGCGTGTGTGCTGCTGCACGTCTCAACGGCTTCAACACATAACGAACAAGACTCCACATTTCTATGTGTGATCACACTGCAGGAAAATCACCTTTAGAAGCACTTGTTTGGAAGTATATACACAAGCGCAGTGACACAGCTATCGAACACACATTATCTTATCGAAGACACGCGGTAGAATTATCTATGCGTACCTGATAATATATATATATATATATATATATATATATATAGGCCTATTTAAATCCATCGGGCTAAGGAATTGTAATATGTTGTAGGCCTACACTGTACATGTATACGCATATAAGCTACATTGCATAAAGTATATGGATAGACATAATTATATAGAGAGAGAACATAATCTATTGTAATATAGGGCCTACTTATCTTATATAGCCTACATATATACCGGTGTATATATATACACCTATATGTGTATATCGAAAGCACGTGAAGGACTTATCCTGCCTCTGAATGTTTGACTAAGGACGTACTTATAGGTTTTGGTCTGCAGCCTTTAACCGCTATGCACATTGCACATGTTGCTGATGATGTCTATGAGTTCCATGCGTCGTCTTGTAGTCATTTGCGTGATTAGAACAGCGACTCACCTCAGCAGCAGCTGCAGCAGCAGACTCGACTCAAATCCGAGCATCTGTCTTTCACGTCCGACCGCCTCTTATCAATAAGCCGCATAGGCGTGGAAGCGATAAAACTAAACCAAGTCAGGTTTTACGTATAACCAGGCGCTGATATATTTATGCCTATCGCGGGAACGAAATAGGTGTACATACATATATGTATGTATAGAGACACATCTCACTGTCTTGCTCTGCCCCACTCTAACCCATATCTTTCTGCCTCTCTGTGTCTGTCTCACTCCCCTCTTTCTCTGTCTCTCTTTCTTCTCCCTTCCATCTCCCTCCCTCGCTGTGTCTCTCCTCTGTCTCTCTCCTCTGTCTCTGCCTCTCTATCTCTTTGTCTCCCTCTCCCTTTCTCCTTTTCTCGCTCTGTCTCTAACTCTGTATCCCTCTCTCTCTGCAGCCAATGCATTTAACTATGCAGCTGTGTTATGTGTTGTCGATCGTATGTATGGTGTTTGTACCTGAGACTTCGTGGTACTTGATTCTCGGAAGACGTTCAGGTTGATTGCCCCGATGAAATCTTCCTTCCAATTCGAGTGATTATTATCCACTGACAGGTCACACCATCTTGCATACCATAAATCGTCCTCTTCTCTCCTCTTCTCTCCTATCCTATCCTATCCAACCCTATCCTATCCCACCCCACCCCATCCTGTCCTATCTTATCCTATCTTATCCTATCCTCTTTTCTCCTCTCCTCTCCTATCCCATACTATCCTATCCTATCCCATCCTATCCCATCCTATCCTATCCCATCCTATCCTCTTCTCTCCTCTCCTCTCCTCTCCTATCCCATACTATCGTATCCTATACCATCCAATCCTGTGTATCCTATCCTTTCCTCTCCCACCCTATTCTCTCCCTCTCCTCTCGTCTATTCTCCTCTTATCTCACCTCCACGCCTCGCCTCTCCTCTCGTATACCCTATCGTATCTTCTCCCATCCTCTCGTCTCCACTTCTCTTGTCTCGTATCGTCTCGTCTCCTCTGAGTCCTCTATACTCTCCTCTTAGTGTCCTCTATACTCTCCACCACTTAGTTCGTCACAGCTTATCCCTTAAACCTGACCTCTTTTTAATGATGCATCACTTCTCAGCTATATCCAATCTTCCCTTCGCGGAAATGCATTGTTAAAAAGAGGTTCTTCCATTATGCAAAGTATACGGTCGGATTGTCATCTGAACCTGACAATGATTGGATGAGGCAATGGCATTGTCTCCATAATGAGACGCAGACTCCTTAGATACTCTCTTAACACACACACACACACACACACACGCATATATATATATACATATATAATATATATATGTATATATATATATATATATACTCCAACGATCCATCATCGCATGATCTCATCTATTGTTAGCTGTCGACAGGAGCCCATGCACTCTTGAATTTCTTCAATACTTTACTTTACACTACGTTGTCTCTTTACTTTAGGCTACACAGTCATGTCTGTGAGTTAATTACTCGCCGTCGATTTCTGTGTTCATTTGGTACTTAACTGGCAGCCAAGGCATAGTTTAATGTTTAAGCTTATGTATTCTTACCATGCAGTAAGCCTTGACATTAAAATTTAACTTTAAGCACTGCTTTGAAATTATTGTGTTGTCCATTAGCAAACGTAAATTTGCTAAACCAATTTATGCAGAAAATTAAATAAATAAATATGTCAGATCTGCAACTGCATTGGCGCATTGGCTCATGAGGTCAGAAACTGGTTTCTTGTAGCAACCTTTCGTTGCTATAGTGTTTAACACAACAGTTTTCCATAAATTCTCCTCCAGAAAACAACTCGCTCATCAATAAATTCTCTTAACGTGGCTGTCACCTAATCTTTCTAGACTTAGTAATATTAAAAACACGTTCGTATCAGTGCTGTCAAAATCTGGTCTCAGGTTGCAGGACTTCAGGTTCTGATGGGACCCTGCTGCGACTGCTTCAGATTGCCAAGATTAATCGAAGTGCATGCGGACACAATTATGATTAATATGCTTTTTGGGAATAGACATCGGTTTTGAAAAATACGGCACTGTGTGCATTGATGACATCTCTTAAAACCATTAACTTTCGCACTTTTTTAACACTCGAGTGCCCAAGGTATTTTTTGGTACCCAAGAAGGGGGTCCGCGCGTACCCCAGCGTTTTCATGCTAATTTCTTGAGAAGGGATTGGAATATCGTAACAGAATTTGGTTCTATGTAATCCTAAATGAATTTGCAATCGACTGATGTATCTTATATTACAATTGCACCACTTGGTGTGAAATAATAGTGTAAAAATATCGTGACACATTTTATGCTTGCTTGCGTTATTTACCGAAGGAAGCCCATACGCTTGTATGACTATCAGCCGCATTTCTTGCGGTACCCTTATATAGTATATGCTGTGGTTGTGGGGCACAGGGTAGGACAATACTCACGCAAAATATACCATTCTGTGCCCAAATGTTTGGTCTAGGAATACCTAAAAGCATTTATGCAGATCCATAGCATTTAGAAAGTTATCCGGGAAAAATAGGCCTGGGTCCGGTCGGACCCCCCCTTGGGCACTCGAGGGTTAAAGATGACGGTATCACGGTAAAGACCAAGACCATAGACATCTTAAACATACATGTATTGTATATGATGTCCATGGCCAAGACCATGGAATTTTAGTATTATAAAGACAAAAGACTAAGTTAACAAAATCAACGCACTTCATAATCAGAAGAGGAAGAAGTAAGTTAGTATAGGTTCAAATCTGTATACATAGACCTATCCAAATACATGAGAAGTCTCGTCGCGGGCCGCAAGCATATAGTCTGGACAGTCTGCATGGGCAAAAGAAGCCGCATGTTTTGCATCCTTTTGGCCATGCACGCATTGCACGGTGCTCAGCCGAGTCTCCGTGATTAACTGATTTCACGCATCGCCAACTGTTGTAAATAACGGAACTAAAAGTTCTCCTTCAGTCCTTCAGCCGAACGGCTTCAACCGCCATTAAGACCTATACATATACATGATATACTCACACGTACGCTACAATAACATCGCATGCAGCATAGACTACACATGTATGTTATTTATTTATGCCTGACCTATGACAGACCCTCACCGCCGACGAAGCGTGCTCGATCTATTACGCGAAGATGAGAGAAGAAGTATCGAGGATCATTGGAGAGCACAACACCAAGTGTCTAGAGACTCTAGAGACTAGATAGACCGTCCGAATACAAAACGTTTTTTCGTTGAGATGTCTTCATCAGGTTCAAGATCGTCTGGAAAAAAGGATTTTCATTCGACGATTCGTTCGTATACATCTATTACGCTAACAGTGATCTGTGGAGGGAGAGAGGGAGGGATAACTGAGAACCGAGACACCCCACCCTCCCCATATACTCAGTATAGGTGCACTGTCAGCGGGAAGTCTGTAGACAGACGGTCATTTACTCCAACTCGACAAGCATATGCTACTTGTGGTATCTCTGGCTATATCTGTATGTCTGTTTCTGTCTCTAAGCTTAGTTGACCATTTTTTCAATTTAACTACCAAATTACATTGTCATGCAGCCTTCTTATTTACGTATTGAATACCAGCAGAGGGAATCGTATGCATGCCTTCAATATGTTAGAAAGAATCTAACATCTGAATTCCATGTGAAAGTAGACGAGCGAATCAGTAAATTGGATGCGATCGGAGATTAAAACTGATTAAAAAAAACTAGGCCTATAGTGTATAGCCTACTATATAGTGTATAGTGTATAGTGTACCGGTATAGCGTGTAGTGTATGCACAAACGACTTACAACCATTCATCACCAGCAGCTGCTATAGTTGTCACCAGGTAGCCTATATTTATGCGTATGAATATGAAATTATGAATTATGAAATGCAGAGATATACACACGTCGTTTATTATACAGGACAAATTCGGTTCATAGCATTAACCATGTATACAGATGCGTAGTCCTGTAGCCTACATTATACACATGAATGCAATTTCTGAATTTTATATACAGGGTGGGCCAAAAAAAGACCCCCTAAGATTTTTGCCAATATCTTGACCAAAAGTAAGAATTTCGAAATGAAATTTTACAGTCTTAAAGACAATTCATATTTACACCATATGGCCAGATTTCATAAAAATATTTCAAATGGAACAAAAGTTATACCACTTTTAGTGAAGCCACCCACCGTTTTTTGACGATTCAAAAACCCGACGCAACAAAAAGTTTTAAAAAATATATTCAATTATTCTGGCCAATATCTTGGTCAAAAGTAAGAATATCGAAATGAAATTTTACACGCTTGAAGACAATTCATATCTACACATGATGGCCAGAGTTGATCAAAATATTTCAAACATAACAAAGGTTATACCACTTTTAGTGAGGCCACCCCTCATTTTTTGACGATTCAAAGACGTAACGCAGCAAAAACACGATTTTATTAAGTCTCATCTCAAATAATTGTTATCAAAAAGCCTTGATATTACCAGATGATCATTATTATTACTATTTTTAAAAAAAATAGAGTACCAGCGTAGCTGCACGTCACTGAGAAGTCACTTAGCAAGAGGACGCTCAAATTGGTAAATAAGGAATCTGTCAGATTAATCAGGGATCCATCAAGAACTTTGCAAAGAGACTCAAAAGAAGTTTTGACACTGGTATTGGGCACATTGAACACAAGTTGTGAAGCACTACCAAGTTCATTTGACAACAGTTATTTGAGAGGAGACTTAATAAAATCGTGTTTCTGCGACTTTTTGTTGGGTTTCGTTTTTGAATCGTCAAAAACGGTGGGTGGTCCCGCTAAAAGTGGTATAACTTGTGTTGTGTTTGAAATATTTTGATGAAATTCGGCCTTAATGTATAAATATGAATTGCCTTTACGCCTGTAAAATTTAATTTCGAAAATCTTACTTTTGGTGAATATATTGGCAAAAACCTATTTTTTGCGTTTCGTTTTTGAATCGTCAAAAAACGGGGGGTGGCCTCACTAAAACCGATATAACTTTTGTTCTGTTTGATATATTTAGATGAAATCTGGCCATCGTGTGTAGATATAAATTTCCTTTAAGACTGCAAAATTTCATTTCAAAATTCTAACTTCTGGCCAAAATCTTGGCAAAAAACCTAGGGGGGTCTTTTTTTTGGCCCACCCTGTATATATAATATCCGTGGCTGGTACAGCTTAGGCTTAGGCTATCTGACTGCTAATATTTTATAGTTTATAATTCTGCAGTCTCTCAACAGCGTGCAGAGCTAATTGGAGTCAGAGCTCAAGTGAGACATAAATCTGAAGATATGGACCAATACAACGCGGAAAGATGGCTTGACTGGATGTGTAGCTGCAGAAGGTTCAAGCCAAGTTTCCTCATTGTAATTACCTCATGTTTTCTATTCATATCCGTAATATTGTCCTTTATATCTTTCTCTCACCAAGTTGTTTTTTCCAGCTGCTTTTACTTGCTACCTTATTATACAAGTCACCACTCACCAGTCCGACTCATCTTCTTCCTTTCCAACTTCCTTTCCAACTCTAACAACATTCCAGCGACATATTCTACCGGAACAACTAATTCAGTTCCTGTTTCCTCGGGTTCTCCAACTTCCTCTGTATACCTCAATTCCACCGTACCATGCATGAAAGCAGATCACATATTGTTTTCTTTATACGTGGCTCCATCTTCGCCCGAATGACTGACTTACTTATTTGCTGACTGACTGACTAACTGACTGACTGACTGGCTGACTGACTGACTGACTGACTGACTGACTTACTGACTGACTGACTGACTGACTGACTGACTGACTGACTGACTGACTGACTGACTGACTGACTGTCTGACTGACTGACTGACTGACTGACTGACTGACTGACTGACTGACTGACTGACTGATATATACTGACTTACTGACTGATACTGACTTACTGATACTGACTTACTGACTGACTGACTGACTGACTGACTGACTGACTGACTGATATATACTGACTTACTGACTGATACTGACTTACTGATACTGACTTACTGATACTGACTTACTGACAGACTTACTGACTGATTTCTGTCATTGTTAGCGATTCCCTTTCCCACATAATATGGCAATCGTCTCTTCGTTTGCTGCCTTCCGTCCGTCTGGTTGTTTGTCTCCGTGTTTCTGTCTGTATGCCTACGCTAATGGCACCAGAACATCTGTCTACACTACAGATACAACTTTGTAATGTCAACAGTGTGCAGATTATATAGGGCCAATTTAATGTCCATGTTACACACACACAAACACAAACACGCACACACATGCAAACACACAAACACACGTACACACAAACACACGTACACGCACACGCATACACACACAAACACACACACGTACACACAAACACACACACACAAACTCACACACAAACTCACACACAAACTCACACACAAACACACATGCACACACACACAAACACACACACATGCACACACGCGTACATACACACGCGTACATACACACGCACACGTACATACACACGCACACGTATTATGACTGTATAAACTGCTGACATTTCGGCTTTGTGTCGGCTTAGTATCCATCGCAGCAGAGTGGCTTGTCAGTTGACATCGTCTGCTTTATATCAACAATGCGTTCAACTGCCAACGACTTGTATACGGATGGGTCTTCCTCATACCCCCTCGCCCCTCCCCCATCGCACCCCCCCCATCCCACCCGTTCACCGGACCGACCGATCAGAGAAATAAAATACAGACCATCCTGCATTCCTACACGCACCATCCTCGGCCCCCCCCCCTTCCCTGCGGACCCCCTTTAGCCAAATCTCCTTCCTTGCTTCCCTCCCCGGCGAGCGGCAGTTAAATCTTTTGGCTTTTTCTCCATCCGGGGTCTGCATTATATCTTTCGTCGGCGCTAAACAAATGTTTGGCTGCGTTGTTCACGCGAATCTCAGTCGAACGACCGGTGTGATTTTCACACGATATGGGACTATTGCATCGAATGTGGAAATCCTCACGGCCAAATTTAGGTTCTTAAGAAAGGTAGGCCTGTAGGGCTCTAGGACAATGGCAGAGAAAGGTAAGCCCAGTGTAAGAATTGTGGAAAAATAACTGGGGGGTTGGATCATTATGCACTTGGAATTGGGGTGTGAAAAACAGACTTTACTATGGAGCTCTAAGAATGACTAGGGGGTTGAAACCCCCAACCCCCCGGCAATTCTCACCCTGGGTAAGCCTGGTAAGGTAACGACCTAGTAGCGTAAAGAAAGATATAAAGAAAGATATAGGTCTAGCAAGATACAGTAATTGACGAAGTGGGACGACGTGAGGTAATAGGTTTAAGTAACATGCAAGAATACGTATACACCCTGCCATCTGTCGGACGTTTCCAATAATTGTCACTGGAGGCGTCATTGTGACGTCGAGATTGCTGCACTTCCACTAACACACTTATTCCAAAGCGAGTCAAAAAGCCTCAGGCGCTCTGCGAGTGGTTCACAAAGGCGCTATATAAATGTCCACATATAACGATATAACCATAATAACATCCATGCACAAGACCAATGGATGGCTTGCTGCAGATGTAAGCTTATAGATGGAGTCATTCGTAGGGATTAAGGCGCTGGACGTCGGTCATTATTTCTATGCTATGTGTTCCTAATGCATTCCGTGAGTTTTCTATGTGTATACGTACTCTAACCTCTGAAACCGGATGCATGGTTGCGCCATCTGGTGCTCGATGATTGGCTTATGAAAAGCCAAAATGTACGAATGCATGTATACAGATACGCCCTGCTCTTCGGGAAATATATATATATATGTACATATACATGTATATGTATATGTATATGTATAATTATATATATTATATATAGGCTATTGGTTCACGTTACCTAATTAGCTATCTGCGTCTTTTCAAAACTGACAGAAATCGTTGAGTTAGTTTACGCGTTCTGCAATCTGCATTGTTTACATTTCTCTGCTGTTTCTGATTTCATCCGCTTCTTCCATGCAGGTAACATTGGTTCCCGGACAATTCGGAGCGGGACAATTAGGAGCGGACAATTCGGACCGGACAATTCGGAGCGGACAATTCGGAACCGGACAATTTGGAGCGGACAATTTGGAGCGGACAATTCGGAGACGGACAATTTGGAGTAAATTCTGGAGCGGACAATTCGGACCCAGACAATTTGGAGCGGACAATTCGGAGCGGACAAGTCGGAACCGGACAATTCGGAGCGGACAATTCGGAGCGGACAATTCGGAGCGGGCAATGCATAACAGTCAAAATTAATGATGAAACTCAGATTTTCATACCCATCTCCATCACCCAAATAGACCTACAGGAGGTTTTACTTTTTTCTGCCAGGTGTCTTAAGACTTTTCCTTTTCCATGAGTTCTTCGCACTGGGACTGGAGTGCCTCTGATTAGGTTGTACCGGTACTGTGAGAGGCTCTTAATAAGTCCAAATATAGAACAGAACATATTCTCCCCCGGACATTTACCCCCCCCCCTCGGACGTTCCCCCCCCCCCGACCTAGGACATTTCCCCCCCATAAAGGTGCCTATATATGTTAATGAATTACTGCACTAACCCTATCATTAACCCTAACCGACCCTCACGATGCCTAACCTGTCCCTAACCGACCCTCACGATGCCTAACCTATGTTAATGAATTACTGCACTAACCCTATCACTAACCCTAACCGACCCTCACGATGCCTAACCTGACCCTAACCGACCCTCACGATGCCTAAGGCCTATTTTAAGTATTTTATTGCCATACTGTTTTTGATTGACGCAGGCATGTGATGTTTCTGATGTTTCAATTCGACACAATTGTTTTATATACACTCCGAATTGTCCGTCTCCGAATTGTCCGGTCCGAATTGTCCGTCTCCAAATTGTCCGCTCCGAATTGTCCGCTCCCAATTGTCCGCTCCCAATTGTCCGCTCCCAATTGTCCGCTCCCAATTGTCCGCTCCCAATTGTCCGGGTACGAATTGTCCGGGTCCCAATTGTCCGCTCCCAATTGTCCGCTCCCAATTGTCCGTCTCCGAATTGTCCGCTCCAAATTGTCCGTCTCCGAATTGTCCGGTCCGAATTGTCCGCTCCCAATTGTCCCGCTCCGAATTGTCCGGACACCGGTAACATTATCTTCTTAACGATAGAATTTTTATTTATGTGATCCTTAACTCTTAATTTTGTGCAGGCCTACAGACAGGGCCGGATTTGAACAGAGTGAGGCCCTAAGCAATTTCAATTATGAGGCCCCACTTAAGGATAAAATAAGACAAAATGCATATTGCTAGATCTAAATAACTACTGTTAGTCTCTAACACGTCGAATTCTAATTGATACACTCGTTTTATTCCAGTTTTTATGACATTAATAAGATAAAATGATTGATTATGAGTTATAATCAATCGTGAATTAATAAAAAAATCAGTGGCTTATAATTTATAAGTTATAGGCCTACGGTAATTAATAAGCCACTGAATTTTTTTCATTAGTTCACTTTTGGAGACCCCCCAAATTCCGGAGGCCCTAAGCAGTTGCTTAGTTGGATTACATGTGAATCCGGCCCTGCCGACAGACTTTATAGATGGATGTAACCACTTGCTGTATCCATTTCAATTCGTAACTTTTCCTCTCTTGTGTTTTATGGATAAAAATGAATGAGGATAACGCCATTGTGTCGTTAAAAGTAGTAGCCATATAATTATATAGTGCAATCCACTTTCATAAGCCTCTTTGTATGTGCACTTGTTACAGCGTCCCTTCAAGCTCTCACTACTCAGAGGCGCTCCCGAATGCAGAGCGGACACTGCATCGGAGTTTCACGCCGAAGCGCTGAGCAATATTATTGTGAGACTAATGTGAGTGAAGGACTTGCACAAGGTCCTTATATAAGTTATATTCACCCGGCGAGGTGGATTCGAACCTCGAACCTTCCGGCTCCAAGGCAACGACGCCACCACTACACCACACTGCTGTAGTCTATATATACATAATACAGTGCCGTCTTAAGATACTACAGTACAGGCTCTGTGCCATGTGTGCAGAGTCTACTATACGCACTTCCTCATGACACAAGCCAAATTACTTTTCGTTGCTGATCATGACTATTCTTACATCAAAGAGGAAGTTAAAATATTATAACGCTTATATATATTTTTGAAAGAAACTAAACTGTTGGAGTTTGACAGTGTTGGTAACACTCCATTGTAATTTGACAAAATAAAAGATAAAATGTTGGAGAAAATTCGAGACCATAATTATAATCATTAGCTTGTCGTGCTCATATATTTACTTTCTGTACATTTTCGGGGCCCCCTAAGTTGCGACCTCTGCAGAGCGACGGCACGTTTCGACACCCCACCTCTTACAGCCTGCTCAGCTGCCCCCTTAGTCTAGATTCAGCAAGAGTAGGTCATTTCCTGTCTAGACCGGAAGTCCATCCCACAGTGCACAGCGGACAGCATACAGGAAAAAATACCCACGAAGATTTTGCATAATCTCGTTGTTTCCTGTTCTCATGCTTGCTATTAAATTCGTGTAATTGTGTCGAGCGGTCATAATGAAACAGATGCAAGTCTGTGGTGAGTCCATGGCAACTCTATACCCTCCTCCTGAAATAGCGACCATCGCTCTGCCTCTCAGCAGCAATAGCAGAAGCAGCAACATCAGCATCTTCCAAAGAATCAATCCTTTGTCGTCTGCTGGCGATGTAGTCAGAGGCATAAATGACAAGGAAACGAAATTTTTTGTCATCAGTTAAATTGGCCTGTATGGGTCCGTCTACATACAACATATATATAATATATATAATTATATATATGATTATATAATTATATGTATGGTGTATATTCACACTTTGCACTTAACGCTATATATACGACGACCAATTATGCTCCACTAATTCAGAGCAGATCTTAAGGGGTGGAGCAGAGAAACGTGCTGTCGATGTGTACAACGCTTTTGTGAGGCGCTTTATATATGCAGCATTTGCACACGCATGCATGCATGAATACATACATACATACATACATACATACACGCACGCACACACGCACGCACGCACGTACACACATACACACACAACACATTACAATACACACATACACACGTACACAAATATACACACATGCATACAGCCATACATACACACAGGCCTAATACGTTTCTTCGCAGCTCAGATAGTTTGGTAGAGGCTATAGAGTAAGCTTACTCTTTATGTAAACTGTAAAGTGTCCAAGAATAGAACTAGAAAGCATCCTAAACTTTGTCCTCTCTGCTGCTTGGACGTCGTCGTTGTCTTTCCTCCAGAATTCAAAGACGAATCTTTCCGAATTTAAAAATAGAAACGCAGCGCCACTCTGAGTTTGTAGGCAAAAATTTTAAGCTAAGAATGGAATCTTAAGTTCATTGTTTGCAGTCAAACCTTTGTGTAGAGCGGACCCCGCTGTCGGCTGGGTCGTCGGCGGTCTTTGACATGTAGGTTGTTCCCGCAGAGCACGAATTGCTTCGAGCGAAAGGATCTGACAGCTGCGTTAAAGCTAAATTTGGGTCTATTAAATGATAAATTATTATAATGTAGACCTAATACGGTGTCATGGTGTGCTTGCCAATTGCTACAATTCGCTTATGATTCATTATTTTCTTGTGATCTATACTGGTAATGCTGTATATGGCCACTCATCTTATTCACTGCTGTGTGTCTTTATGTTTCTGATTTGACTAAGCATTTTTACTCTAGGAATTGCTGTTATATTCAAATCCGTTAAGTTGGTAAACAATTTCGTTGTTCGTAAAATGTCTATATACAAAAGAGTTCTGAAACAAACTTATTAATATAGAATTAATATTACATTAGGGCCTAATTACAGAATTTCGCAAGTAATTAAATTAAAGGAACTGAAGAAATCAGAACGTATAGGCTATACTATCATATAGGCTATACATATAGCCGCGGTAGTGTAGTGGTGGCGTCATTGTCTTGGAGCCGGAAGGTTCGAGGTTCGAATCCACCTCGCCGCGTAAGGACCTTGGGCAAGTCCTTCACTCGCAATTGCTCAGCGCTTCAGCGTGAAACCGATGCAGTGTCCGCTATGCATTCGGGAGCGCCTCTGAGTAGAGAGAGAGCTTGAATGGGGCGCTATAACAAGTGCACGCGTATAGTCGTATACAAACAAACAAACAATTAAACAAACAAACATATGCACAGTTGCACACATTTCACAGCCAACGCGCAGATTATTAATTATACTTAAATTAATTATTATCACAGTGTTTTTCTGATTGTTGCTGTATAGGCCTATAGACCTTATATATCGAGCAGACTATATATTTCATGGTTGAAAAGATATACAATTAAATTGAGATGCAGATGTGGCAAAAAATGAAAAAGATTGCATTGCTCCATATGTGAAACAGGAGTATCCTAAATAAGTTATCGGTGATCCTACGTATATGCGATCCGATCTGAGGCGTCCAATTTCACACGCGTCCATACAATATTAATATGCAGCACTGTATGACTGCATGTGTTGGATACATCCGGGGAAGGCACTCCTCGCGTAAACATTGAGCATCGTGATATCTCGGTGCAAATTAATCTTTTACACGCCGTGTTAGTCGATTTGAGTCTCTATAGCCTGGATGTGGCAACCGATATATCTGTGGGATAAAAATTGCAGTCCGGTGTTTCACTATACGTTTTTGTGAAATATATGCGTCACTGCTGTAGCGTGAGAACGTTTCTGCTTGCAATGGTAGGTCTCTGCATTCAGACACTTTATGCATTGTGCCTTTATATTATAGGGGCTTGTCATGTTGGCCTTCTCCAGACTGTTGTGTGAGTCACAGACTCTCAGTATCTAAGATAGCTTTCTCATTGTCTGACGGTTCTGACCGTGTGGAGATTGCATATAAAGACTGCTGCTTTGTCCATCTTGCAACAGCGAACACATCAAAGGGCAATGAACTCTATAGAAAGGTCATCGTAATAGTGACCGACCGTATACACAATGCAGGCTATAGATCAGCGGTTCTCAACCTTTTCAGACTCACGGACCCCTTTTTAATTTTGGGCCACGATCACAGACCCCCAATAAAATTTTGCGCCTTTGGCGCGTTATCGTGACTGTGCGACTCTATTATCCTATAGCCTATTACATGTATTATCTAGAGACTGAAACAAACTGACCCATCTAAAACAGATGAATTTGTCATTAATCAGCGTATTATTAGTTTCATGTCGCCATTGAAAAGAGGAAATATCGAAAAATTGACAAAAAATTTAGCTGTTTGACTGTTTCTACATTTTTAACTAAGAAAAATATAATTTTCAGGACTTGCTCGCGGACCCCCAAGCACGTCGCCGCGGACCCCCAGGGGTCCGCGGACCCCCGGTTGAGAACCGCTGCTATAGATGACCATATTATAAATAATCTACGTGTTGATTTTCTTTGAGGCGTGTTGAATGTTAGAGGACTCGGTCAGACACACACCTCCGTGTATAGTCAAAGTCATCAGCGGTCATACACTTTGGTTGTCAACCTGTAACGCCGGTCCGCTTTACAGACGTTGAACTGCGAATATCAGCTCCGTTCACGTTGAGTAGGCCTAATGTAAATGTAAACTTTTATAAGGCGACCCTAGTCACTCTATACGGCATCGACCATGTTCATTTAAAAAAATGAATTGATGGGGTGAGATCACTCACAACCGCTGCACATGTTAATGGCATCATGCCATCTGAGGTTATAAGTATAACCCGTGCAAGGAACTGACTTATACTTGGGTCTCAATGTCTGACCTGTAGATGCATTGTGAAGACTCGATTTGTCAAAGTGAATTACAATAGGTTACATCCTTCTATACATTGTAGCTGATGCCATTGCCGGTACCTCGACATTAAGTCATGAACCAGCTTTGAGCGATGACAATTTTTTATGACCATAACCATTACCATAAATTGTATTGCCTCTTGTTACTGAGTCTTGTAGCACAGAGTAACATGACAATCAAAATGATTTATGCGAAGCAGAGGAAGTCCTGCTGATACCATTCACATAGAAATTATTGTGCTGCTTCTGGTAGCAATTTCGCTTTGATTAGCGCATTTTTCTAACGTTGTGCAACTTTGATTGAGATGTCGAGCTAACTTAATCCACAAAAGACTTTATAGGCTAAATATTATGCATGTTTTGAACATGAATTCTAAGGTCTGCTGGATTAAAATCTGTTCAATTATTTAATTCATGTCACACATAGACTGAGAAAACAGAGGCTTAATATAGGTCCATCTGAAATGATTATTGCTGCCCATTTTTAATGAACAGACTTATAATTTGAGTCCCAGACTTCTTTATAGTATCAATGAAAGAAATGGACGAGAAAGAGTAGGCTAGGGCTAGGCTAATGTAAACTATTGGCCTATTGGCTTAATTCGGATCGTAAGTATTCTGCTATATTTTATTCTACTTTTGGGCACTTCAAAGTCTTCATGATTTTAGATAAGCTTATACGTGCACGTGTACGTCGTGTACAGGTCTACAAGTTTGATCATTTACTCTGGTAGGCCTATTCCTGTATTTTGCACCGCTTTCCACATTCGACATGGTGGATGCATGGCATGAATGCCATATGCTGTCGAATGCTTGCTTGAAGTCTATTAAATTGATTAATGCTTTCTGGTTTTTAAACAGCAGTTAGTAATGAAGTCCCTGAGGGATCTTAAATACCTTGGGGCAAAAATAATAATAATAATGATAATAATAATAATAACTGGGACCTTCTTGACGATTAGGGTCCATTCCAGACAAATTTGCTTTTATCGAGAGAGTTGAAGTCCCCGAGGGATCATGTTTACCTCGGGGCAAAAAAAAAATAATAATGATAATAATAATAATAATAATAATAATAATAATAATAATAATAATAATAATACAACCAGACATGCATATGCGCACTATCGAGTGAGCCGTTCCAGATCAACATTATTTATATCTCCGGTTATTGTTTGATGTTGATATTGGTAGTTTAATAAATATTATGTTATAATAATAATAATAATAATAATAATAATAATAATAATAATAATAATAATAATAGTTGATTGATTGATTCAAACTGACAAGTTTAACAGAAGTTGAATTAACTGTATGGCAACCTGCAAGGCGTCATACTCTGTACTGATCATTTTACGTCCCTATATGAGTCAACCTTCCTTATGGAGCTATAGCGGGCTTCTAACCCACGTCCATGCATTTGATCATCTTATACCAGCGTAATAACCTTTTAACCTTCTCCACGTTCATGCACTTGATATGAGGTGCATGCGTGGATAGAAAACTCATGGCAACGGTAATCCATATGTATATTCTTCTGTACAGTATACCTGACATCGCATTCCTAATT
The DNA here is from genome assembly GCA_945859605.1 of Lumbricus rubellus. Classification (NCBI taxonomy): domain Eukaryota; kingdom Metazoa; phylum Annelida; class Clitellata; order Crassiclitellata; family Lumbricidae; genus Lumbricus; species Lumbricus rubellus. The sequence continues at coordinate 38,707,074 of OX243812.1, forward strand.
ATTCCACAAGCACCACGATTTGAACCCTCTGCATGCACGCAGCGCAGGCAATTTCCACTCGGTATTCGTTACCAATCATGACTTGGCTAGATAGATAGAGTGCAGAATTCCCAACAGTCTGCATGAGAGAAACGAATGCCGTAAATTCTCTAAGGTGGAAGTGAATGGTTAATACAATCACTGCAGTTGTGGGAGGTGGTCGTTTTTTGTACCAGGGTGTATACGCAGTCTATACTAATAGCAGTATAGCTGCATGGAAATGACTCAGTCAGTCAGTATAATACAAGTGCGTTGGTCCAAAGAAGAATAGGTCGGCAACGTTTTCTTCTTATGACCCGCAGTAATGAAGGCGCTAGATGTAGAAGTCTGGATCTGTGTGCGTATAATATACAGGGAGGGGTGGAAGGCGAGGGCGAAGGGCAAAGGTCATGCAGCGTCATGTGAGGGAGGGAGGTTGGACTGGAAAAAGGCACGCATGCGGATTGACCCGCAGGAAATGTTGTTTGCCTGCATGTTGCTTGCAGAAAGAAAGAAAGACAGATACATCAAGAAGAACTTGTACATACACAACATACAAAGAAAGCATATATAGAAAGTGCACTTTACACTATATTGAGTCATACACACCAGAACACGACTGGCGAAATTAACCTATGGCTCAGTTGCCCATATATATGTATTTGCGCGCGCATACAAAAATTGTATGAACCCGAGGAATTGAGAGTTTCTCCCAAAATTTCAAACAGTCATGCATTATTCACTGTTTTCTTAATAAATAAATTTATTTTAAGACCCTTTTATAAAAGCATAATGTGAAATATGTCTTTTTATTTAATTTTTTACCATTTATCAGCTAAAACCAAAATTAGTTAGGCCTAAGTATCACGTCCTGCGCAAGAATTTCGTGATGATCAAGCAGATTTTTTAGATGCTCCTAGATAATTATAGCAGCACTTTTGGCACACACACCTTTAAAACTCTGGCATGGAAATTGGTCCTGTCACATCATCTATAGGACCTGTATACGCAGCCCCGAAGCAGGAATCAACTTATATGGAAGTCTGGTCAATGATGCTGACAACACTATAGTTATAGTCTCCTGCCTGATATAGGCTACAATAGACGGAGAACAGAACTGCAGAATGTTACAAGGCAGACAAACAAACACGATAGAAAATTCGACCAACTGAATAAAGCATATATGTAAAAAAAGAATAAAAAACGAAAAAAACGTTTTAAACAACTATGGAACAAAGCAATGGCTAGGAAAAACACCAAAATGACGCCGATATAAAGTCGAAGTAGGCTATAAGAAGAAGAAACCAAGGAACAAGTCGACCATTCATTCATGATGATCATCTATCTTGATGGATGTAACGACAGATGACAGCAGCAAAGACGACAGACAAAGATTTGGACACAGGTCAAACTTTTGGATAACGACCTATTTGCAGGAGCAAAGAAATAACAAAGAAATTCCAAGAAGAAATTAAGTCTTTATGAAACGACGATGCGATCCGTTTTCCTATAGACCTACAGATCAGAATGCTGCGCACTATCAACCCATAGAAGGCAATTTTACAGTAGAAAGGAATTGGGTTCGGAAAATTACAGGAATTCTCCAAAAGTTATTTTTTTGTTGTCTTAATTACATAATCATTAATCTTAAAAATTATTTATCTAGGCCTACAATTTGATAGTCATCTTGCCAACTGATGCCATATAAGACTTAGTGTCGCGCAGCTACGCTGGACAGGCCTAATTTTTTTCCAAAATAATATTAATGATAGTGATCATCTGGCAATATCAAGTTTATTTGATGACAATTATTTGAGAATTGACTTAGTACAATCGTTTTTGTTAACTTTTTGCGTTATGTTTCGGATCGTAAAAAGTGGGTGGACTGGACTCACTAAAAATAATATAACTTATGTTCTGTTTAAAATATTTTGGTGAAATTTGGTTGTTGGGTATATAGGCCTATGTAGATATGAATAAACTTCAAGCCTGTTAAGCTTGATTTAAACATTCTAGCTTCTAGCCAGATATTGGTAAAACCTAGAAGTGGTAGCCTACTTTCTTGGGCCAGTGCCCACCCTGCAGTGTATATGCTTGCAATCGCACGATATGTTGTATGAATACACAGAATTGTGTTGGAATATGTGCATGTATAATAATTAGATGCATTTGTATACGTTGTATGGATGCATATGAGAGTAATTGATATTCATGACTGTCGTAACCGGTTTTATGTGCGCGATACGGTTATTGGATGAGGATGACGACGACGACGACGAGGACGTGGCTGGGCCGGGTGTGGGGGGGAGGGGGGTTGAAGACGGACGGCAGAACACAGAAAGTGGAAGCATCGATGGAAGTAAGAATCATTTTTATCTGCATAGGCTAATATAATATTATTATTTAGAGGTATATAAAAACTATATATGTAGCATAAACTAAGGATATTGCATTACCATTGCAGTCTCCTTAGAGTCAATGACTATAAGGAACGTGGCATATCCTGCAGGGTAAGGGGAGTCTTGATAGAACTTCGAAGGAATTATGTATTCCTGCACATGAGAAGGCTTCGGAATCGAGCTCCTTTCGTGACCGTCTGACGGTCTCACCTCTCAGCAGCCCTATAAATTCAATTGGCCTCGGGTAAAAATTAAAAAACAACGAAAGTTGTCTGCGCATGAAGACTATAAGGTTCCTCGCTTCTTGGATTGACAACAACAACAACAACAACAACAACAACAACAACAACAACAACAACAATAACAACGGCAATGATGATGGCGCTGTAGGCTATAGTATAGTGAGATCTTTATGTCAGCACGTGTAGGCTATATTGACTTTATATGCCAATGGTTTTCAGGCGCCTGACAGTGACTTTGTAGCTGCAAATGGCTCCAAGGAGGAAAGTTATCATAAGCTAGACATGCAGTCATAACACAACAATTGTTATGCAGGAATGTAGCCCGACTTAAGAGCTACAGATTAAATCATAAGCATGCATTGCAATTCAAAGCAAGTAGGCTACAGTAGAAAGAAATCGCCCGCATGCATTTTAGCATCTGATCATAATTTATATTAATATCCACTTGGCTTCTCTTCAGAACTGCCTCCAGTTCTCTTACCTTTCTACATCATAGACGTTCACTGTCACACGGACACACACCAGTATAATAGGCATGTATACCCAAACTATGTATACTGCATAAACGCTCTGGGCTTCTTTACATCAACGTATGTATAATTTTTTTGCTAACCAAGGGTTACGAGTTACAGTCGGACCAGTTACCGACAATCATGGTCTGCACCGAAATTCTTCTTCTATGATGTTTTCAAAGATACCGCCATCGACCGTAGCCGTAAGTGACAGTGCCTCTCCTCCTTCGTGCATCTAATTGCCCTGACAGTTATACATCAATCACTCGGCGCCCCGCCAACAAGCAGATGCCCTGAGCCTTGTCATACCTTTGCTTGCAATTTTTCGTACCTGCGTGTACCGAACCTTTAGGCGGGTAAGCAAGTAAGTATCTCCTTTAGTAGACCAATTTTAAAAAACAGCATTCTGGTGCACATTCTTAACTTAAGCCATTGGGTAGGTTATCCTTAAAATAAATGTTTTTTGCGTTCCAAATTGTCTGCCCATTGCAGACAATGGGCAGACAAGGCCTATTAGTATAGACCTATATAGCGCCACATATTTAGCATATTATGTTGTTTAAATGCATGTTAAGGCCAGACTTTTCGGTCAAGTATATACCTCAAGATGTCCATACTTTGTATATACCTATATAGTACATAGGTCTATACTTCATGAGTCCCGGTCTGGCACATAAAAAAAACAGACTGCATGCAGATTGCAGATCGGCCTCGATCTTCATGCATGAGTCGGCGAACGATTATCTCTCGTAGCTTATCGTGGCTTATACAATATTTATCGTTGAATTGCATTTCTCGGTCAATCCATGCAAAGATATAATAATGATAATCGATCTCTATAGACTCCAGCGATGTAATATTTAGAGATGAGTCGAAGCAGCGCTATATAAATATCCTGTTGAAATTCTGCATGAATTCGACCCGATCTAAAGTATAATGACTTGACTTGACTTGGGGGAGGGGCTTGTTGCTGTTTAACGACTCTGCCATTTCAAATATGATCAGTATCGCCCTCCTCCTTTGTCCAGGCTTGGGACTGGCACTGCCAGAGTGCAACTATATATAGTGGCGGAGTTATATGACTTCACAGGGTGTATGAGAACTCTTATAACGCCTTTCCGTCCATTAATTCACACATGCAGAGACAGATAGACTGCAGCACTCGCGTAATCAACTCTTGATATTACACCTGCAAATGAAATTATTATGGTACCAGGTATACAAATACAAACATTATAGTTTGCCTATTGCACTTACTGTTGATATTGTTGTTGTCATGATTTTTAAGCGTGTAGGCCTATAGGCCTACTACTGTACTGCTGCTACTGATACTTAATTACTGATAATGCAGCTGCTATGGCTACTATACTATAATATGCTAAAACATCGGGAATTTGCTGTGGTTGGCCCTCCATTTGGAATTACCATCCACCGGCACTATGAACTAAATTATAATGACTATAGGCCTATAGTTTCTTAGAAATCAATCTTTCGTTCTTTAAAAACATTCTCCCGAGTTTTTCATTCCGAGCTCGCCTCTGATTGTTCATTCTGCGAGAGGCGCTATATAAATGCATAGATACAATACAATACAATGCAATACTATATGTCACTGAATGTTGAACGTCTCTCACGATCTCTGGCCATAGTCACACAATAGGCTACAATAGCTGATCTAACATGGATCTGTTGATTTTTTTTCAAGCGCTGTAACAGTATGTACCAGTACCAGCTGTGCCAATCATCCTGCCCAATAATTTATTAAAGGTGTCAAAAGTCACCAGAGATAATAATTTTTGACAGCGTATACGAACTAAAGCTTAGAAGTCAACAGAGAAATCATATAATGCAGGTTGAAAGGCGTTATGCACCACTAACGCCCTCTACAGGAACAACCAGGAGCAACATAATGAATGATGTATCATGTTCAGATGCTATTGCGTGACTGACTTCACATGAATATGTGTTTGCACTGATACATTCAGACAGTTGTCGCTGATAGCCCTAAGCTGAATATATAGATGTCGTAATTAAAAGTTTGCATGACAACACTCCATTACAATAGTTTTCATATATAAAAAATTTCGCATTTATTATAGGACCTATTATAGTCCTATACAGCCCGCGCGTATATTTATGCCGACAATGCACTCAAGCAGTTACATTGTTTGCTGTTGGATGACAAACTGTCATATCTTTTTAGTCTGCTGCATGGTGCTTAAGTTCAGAATCTTGACAGAAATGTTATTAATTTTATTATTATTCACATCAAAGGTGTTCGCCAATCACTTTACACCTGCACACAATGAGCGCCGTTGTCTGCTAACCATGGTTACAAATGACAACAGGGCGAATAAGCTTTATGCATGCATATTATTTAGTTAATATATAAAACACACATGCATATTCATATATTATATATTATATATATGTATATGCTTAGATCTTACATGTATATATAATCTATTCTGCAGAAACGATTGTGATTGTTAATGGCCAATTGGCCATGAGTTGTTTGTTAAAACTTGGGTCGATTCATCTAATTATACTTGTGGTCGTTTTTATCTACTTATAGGCCTATAGGCCTACTTGCGGTTGTTTTCGACGATAACATATAAACTGCGATTTCGTGGAATCAATCGGATTATCATTTTCTGAAATGATCAAACGACAACATCATAATAAATTATAATTTGACTCGATTTGTGCAAACTATGACTTTGCAATTGGACCAAAACATCTACGAATGTTTATGTATACACCGCTTGGTGAGAACGATGGCCCGTGCATGATGTATGTAATGTATGAGCACTTGTCATAGCGCCCCTTCAGGACATCTACTCAGAGGCGCTCCCGACTAAAGCGTAGACACTGAATCAGAGTTTACGCCGAAGCGTACGGACAATTGCGAGTGAACGACTTGCTCAGGGTCCCTATACGCGGCGGCTTGATTTGGATTCGAGCCCACAACCCTCCAGCTCCAATTGGCCCCGATCATAACCTTACACCATCGCGCCCCACAATGATATGCAAACAGTATAATGTATGTATGTACAATTGTACATTGTACATACTCCATGTCTGTCTGTGTGTCTCTGTCTGTCTGTCTGTCTGTCTGTGTGTCTGTCTGTCTGTCTGTCTGTGTGTCTGTCTGTCTGCCTGTCTGTCTGTCTGTCTGTCTGTCTGTCTGTCAGTCAGTCTCCTGTGATGACCAAAGATCAGACTGTCTGCGTGGGAGTTAGTCTCCTCGTCTCAGACTTTAATCAGCTGAATTTCGGGCAATTATTTCGGTCGCCGCCTACTCATGGCGCCCCGTATATACATGTATATGTATATATATATATATATATTATATGTGTGTGTATATATGTATATACATGTATAATAGTTCCACCGTCAGTTCGTCTGCTTTGGCAGCCACCTAGTGTTCGTCCTCCTTTATTGGTCTGCTGCTGGTGTGGTGGTGTGGTGGTCCTGGTGGAGCATACCCTGCCCCATAATAGTAGAGCCATTCAGTTGCTATTCAGAGGATAAGTAGGAGGAGGAGGATGAGAAGGAGAAGGAGGAGGAGGAGGAGGATGGAATCTTGCCGCTGAAGCACCTGATTCTGTTCTAGATTTACGGCCCGAATCGAATAGACTCCATTCGAGTCTCCTTATAAAGCTGTAAACTGTCAACGGTGTTGATATTCTGGCCGTCCAAGACTTTATACGAGCACACGACGCTCTGAATTTATGGTCAGCGATTGGGCGACAATCAAGGGGAAAATGACCTCCTTTGGGTATATAGGTTGGTGTAGGGGTCAACTGCCGGGTTTATTATCCCATCCATGGATCGCTATACAATACATCTATGTATTTCATAGACATCCATTAAGGCTCGTCAGAAAGTCGTCCATCCGTCGTCTTGTTGATTTGATGCGAATGATGAAGCGGTCGTTGTTGGTTGAATGATGGGGTGAGGTGGGATGGGGTGGGATGGGGAATGGGTTGGGGAGGCAGAGGGTCAGCTAACGAATGAGTAACCCTTTGATCTTTGACCTTTTGACCCGATGATATGGTCATTGCAATAGCGACCGTCAAACCGAATCAAATCCACCGTCATGTTCTCTCGTTAACAGTTCTGTTGATTCTTTCTGGCTAACGATGATGCCATCCAACTTCCATGAAAATTCATCTGTATTCCACAGTCATGACAAATCCTAATCAATGTCATCTGCCATCATCCTTGTTGTCGTCGTCGTCGTCGTTTTCGCTGATGTTGTCGTCGTTATCATCGTCGTGGGTACTGGTCCAATTAGCTACACTGGTTAGAGGGTGGGCTGCATCAAGTGCCCTTGCCTATCATGCCTACTTATACGTGGGGGAGGGAAGGCAGCCCTTGAAAAACCTTTTCAACAGCGTTGCGCAAGAATTAGTGGGAAGAGAATGTGGGGAGGGAATTCCATGACATTTTTTCCAAGATCAAAGTGGGGAAGGAATTCTACGGCCCTGACGTGGATCGTGGTTCATTTCCCGAAGGAGGCGGGGTAGGGAGCTCATTTATATCTCACCTGATAAACTCATTAAAAAATATGAAGTTCCGAACTAAGTCGAGACCATGATAATACGGTCGCTAATATAAAATCGAGTACTTTACATCACTTTTGAGAGAATGCTTCCTTTGTATATTATATATACCGGAAAATATATGAACCTATATATATCGTTGATTATTATAATAATTATATACATGTATATCTATTGCAGTTTGTGTGTTTATGTTTCTGTGTTGTGTGTGCAGTTGACAATGTGAATCCGTTGTTGAATTCCGTCGAGTTCATCTGGAGTGTGACGACTGTTGCCGTTGGTGATACAGCCGTTCTTCATTGCAGCTTCGATGCCATCTTCCAGCAACTCAGATCCAGCAATGTAAGAAGCCTCGTCTATAAATTATATGATACTCGTATATCGTATTATAATAATCGTTTATGATACCATACCACTGATAGTTTTTAAATTTACGTTGCAACTGCATGCTGTGCTGTTATTGCCATTCTGTAGGCTACTCGTCCTCTATCAACATGCGATATAACTGTTGTCTGTTGACAGAGTGAGTTTGAAAATATGTTAGAGTGAGTATGAGAATGTAAAGTAGAATGAGAGTGAGAAGAAGAATGAGACTGCGGGTTGAGAGTGAGAAATGGAGATAGAATGAGAGAAAGAATGAGGAGAGCAGAAAGCAGAACCGAAAGGAGCAGGAGGGATAAATTGAGAGTGAGAATGAGAAATAGAGTGAGAAGAAGAATGAGAAGGAGAAAAAATTAATCAGAATATGACGATTACCCGAATTAAAAGATTAATAAAATCTTATAAAAGAATTATGAAAGAAGAGAGAGATACGCAGCAACGAGTGAATTTAAAGGAAAGGGAAATCGTGGCGTGGTAAGGTGGAAAGACCCGGAAAACTACCATCAGCTTTCTCGGCGATGCTAACAAAGACAATGACAATGTTGCGTGTCCCTTGATGCTTCTGTCTCTACTGAAAGACACATACTCTTCTATTTGTCCTGATCTGCTTTTATTTCATTCTACATTAATCATTTACAGAACGGGAGAGATGGCAGAGGATAGAGAACAGAACACTAGAGGGGAAGGTTTGGTTACAGAGACACAGACAGAGATAAAGACAGACAGAGACAAACAGATATTGAAGGACGTGTGGAGAAAGAACCGACAGGTCTAATTAGATTTATTGAAGATTTTCTCCCTTTGATGTTCCGCTAATTTTGGACATGCATTAGCCCAATCTCTTTCTAAACGTCCTCTGTCTTCGGACTTTAATCATCGCGCACTGCAGCTAATCTAATCATAATCATCTAATCATAATCATTCGGATTCAGTGCTTTGAAACCGATGCACAAACAGCTCTGCAGAGTCAGTCGATTGAATTACGAAGGCGCTACATAAGGCCACACGTCTCATGAGCATTCTTCATCCGGTCGAGGGGTGTTCCGAGGGGTGTTCCGAGGGGTGTCTCGAGGGTGTCCCGAGGGGTGTTTCGAGGGGTGTCTCGAGAGACCTTTCTGCTACGGAGACATGCAGAGTCGACCACTGGCGCACAAAAACATCTGCAGACAAGAATGACAGCAGAAAAGACAGGAGCTATATAAATCTTGTGTAATCTGTACTTCTGAACTTTTATACGTATCGAATCAAAGGGATAAAAAAATTAGAGCTAATGCATGCTTCATAGGCCTATATGAATATTTCTATGCGCATATGAACAATAGCTACATGTATAATATACTATTGTATCCCTCATTTCGTTACAAATATTGTATTTCCAGTGCAATTACTATTAGCCTGCATGCTGTTTCGATGCTATACCCAAAGCTAATATCACTCTTATTGCAACAAGAGAGAGAGAGAGACAGAGAGAGACAGACAGACAGACAGATAGAGAGAGAATCACAGAGACGGACAGAGACAAACAGTCAGACAAGCAGATATAAAGCAGATAGCTTTTAAGTGATTTGGTTCAGTTTTAATCAAATGAAAGCTAAATCAAAAGGAAGAGCTCACGGATGATTTATTGCTTAAAAATGTCTGTAGGGCATAATATGTATGCAGAAGTCGCTATACTCGATGGCTGTTTGGCTCTGCTTGCCACGGGGGTCTGCAGCTGACTGCTTAGATTTTCAAATGCATGGATTTAACATTATCAGAAGTTTATAGACCCCTGCAGTCTTCCGTCGTCTGTATTCCCATCTGATATTTATCATAATTTTTCAAATTTAAAATAATTTATTGCTCATGAAATTGAAATGGTTGATTTAATATAAAATAAAAGAGTGATGAAGACCGTGGTGTATTCATGCAGACAGACAAACAGACATAGAAAGAGACAGAGACATGGACAGAGACAGAGTTGAAGTGACAGATGAGGAGATAATTATATATGTTGAAATGCAAAATCTCTATTTAATAGATTTGTGAAGCCTAAGACCAATAGCAAAACACTGCGATGACTAAGCTACATGTACATTATATATACCGACTCGCGATAACCTAATAACGCAAATGCCTACAGAAGATAGTAAGAGAGACAGACAGGTGGACATAGAGGGTGAACAGAGACGTTTCATACGCGACATTCGGTAGATTTATAGCTAATTTTACACCTTTGATGTGAACCATGATTAATGAGCCTTAGAAATTTTAGCAATATGTTTATTATCACACTGATTACAAATATATCTATTGCGGAAGGGTATATATATATATATATAAATATTATATATATCGCTCATGGCGAACTATAGATGGGCCTATGTCCGATATTCTCCACCCATTCAAAAACAGAGTCTACAGTACAACATTTGTAAATTGCTCTACTATACGATGCTGCCTTTGTCAAACAACAGTATATATATATATATATATATATATATATATATATATATATATATATATATATATGTTGTCAATGTGAGCCTTTGCTTTAGCAGGAAGTTCCAATGAAAGTAAAAATTCCAATTATAGGAGAAACACGATGGAAGCTATTTCACCAAGCCACATGTGAGAATATGCTTCGAAAGGCTTACTAGACTGAACTGTATACTTTTTAAAAGGAGCTTCTGTGGGTTTGCAAAAATTTTGCAAATGTTTCTTATGACGTTGTCAAATTCAGTAGTTCTATCATTTTTTGACTCAATGCTCAGCATGGCCTAAAAATTATTAATGGACCAGACATTAAAAAATTCTTGCTCAGCATGAGTTTGCTGAATATAATCTTTTTCTAAGGTTACTGTTGCTAGAATTATTATCGGCATTCATTAGCTGGCCTAAACACCTGCATGGAAGTATAGGCCGGAAAGATTGCAATATGCTGGTTAGTTGAACAGATCTAATGACGTTCATCGTGAAGAACAAAATTCTGGTTGTGTAAGCCCACTGAGGGGAAAATGTATTTTGGCAATGGCAATGGAATCCCAATCATTCAGACCAAAAGGTAACTGTTTTGCTAAAGCAGCAAAGCTAGTCTTTTCTTCCAGATTAATGGCAAACGTGATTAGATATTTCCATAACAAATCAGACTTTTCAATCAATGTTTGTTAGAATGGAAGCGAAATCCTGCCATAACATTTTCAACCAAAATATAAAATACAGACATTTTGAGGCAGGCCTCTTCTGCATGCATGGCGAGACATTTGTGTCATCAATTTCTGCCAAATGGTATCAGATGTGTTGTGAACATACAGACTCGCCCTCTTGCGACTAACTCTATCACGACGGCATGCAAAAGGAGTTTCATTTTTGTGCCAAGGTCTTCATGCAACCCGCTTGACTTCACTCTTTTGCGTTCCCAGTTTCCAGTCTAAAAACATTTGTACCACACAGATGACATCAACGTATAAGACAGCAGATACATGATGATGCAGGACGAAACTTCATTGGACATCGTTTCAGATTTGCCCACAGAAGCTTAGATTTCCAATGTCAGGCTGGAGATCTGAATTAAGCAGGTTTTACATTTTCAAAGCGATGTGACCTTCTCGTTTTATACAATACAATACAACTGAAATTTGACAATGCCCTCCTTAGACTTAGGCTACCACGAAGAGAACAAGCACTATCGTCGTATCTGTGTGTGTGTGTGTGTGTGTGTAGACCTATATTCTATATTAGCTACGTATGCGGTGACAACAGTCTGACAGTCTGACAGTCGAATAATTATTAGAGGAACATTCTGAAGTTCTGAATAGAATCCATTTGATGGAACCCAAGATACAAGACTCACGGTCATTCTTCTGACCGGGAACTAAGAACCGGCTGCTGCAGCCCTCTCTTTCTCACAGAATTTCATTTATTTGTTTATGGTTGGTCGACCGCAGACCTCGAGTAGTATAAGAAATGGAATTGAAAGAAATGATTAAGATTTAGAATAATTATGAGATAATAAAAATCCGCACAACCCATTTCCATCGCCGAATATAGTGTATAGATCTATGTAGGCCATGACAAACAGAAGAGACTTTCTCGTGTAGCCTATAGTATATAGCTGTAGACTTTTATAAATGAAATGAAATTCAACGGCACAAATAAATTGCTCCATAAAACACACAAATAGAAGATCCAGATCTTGGACGGTATACATTGTATTGTATACGGTACTATTCTCGTCTCTGCAGTTGCATTATATGGCTCTCGTCGTTCCTGTATACGTTTGGTACTTGTGCCACTGTTTATGGTACTGATGATGTTGATGCCGCAGGTTACACTGACGCCAACGCTGGTACTTCCGTTAATGGACCGAGACTCTCCACCTATCCATCTATCCACCCATCCATCTATCCATCCATCCACCTATCCATCTATCCACCCATCCATTTATCCATCCGTCTATCCACCCATTCAGTTGAAGGGCATGAAACACGTAATAACAGAGTGTGTATCTTATGCGCGCACCTGGCTGCGAGTGTAAACCACACGGTTCACTTGCCTAGGTCGTCGTCGTTGTCGGCGTCTATACCACCATGAAGGCATTTCAACAGATTGCTGCATTCCCTAAGCTCCCTACCCACTCCATCTCCCCCACCCACATCCCCATTCCCCGTCTCTCTAGATCGCAGTTTATCTTGCCTGTTATAACGAACAACAGATGGCGTTCAGCCAATATTTATTTCACTTGTCAAATACGTATGTATATATATAATATGTATATATATATAGCTATAGTAGGCCTATGTATAATATGTATCTCGTTTTGACGGCGAACATCTGGCAACAAGTGTCTGTATATAAATATACATTATTAGCACACATCTTTGGAACCGCACGCGGGTAATTAAGGCATCGAATATCAGCGCAGATAATAGTTCATCGTGAATATGCTGGCTATTGCTGGGTATGAGTTTGAAATGTAAATAGGTATGTTGGTCAAGTTACGCAAACAACAACAGTTTTAAGTTATTTACGCAGAAATGCGCTACATAACAGATCTGACTGTAGATGTTAAGGATTTCCTAACAGCGGATGAATAGACTGTATATGATATAGCCACAAGGACAAAGAGGATTTAGTTCCTAGTCTGCAATTATTATTATAGGCTAATCGCTTGCTGTGTGTGTGTGTGTGTGTGTGTGTGTGTGGCTGCTCACCTAATCCTACATTTGCTGTGTCTGTCTGTCTGAGTAGTTGCAGCAGTGTCAAGTATACAGACACGTAGGCGTAAGAGGACGACTGGACCAACGCCATCAGATGTGAATTTATTGGATGGCGAGGATTATAGCTAACACGTCTCTTTACGAGGCAATGCCAGATAGGCTACAATGTGTCTTGTAGACACACACGCACGCACACACGCACACACGCACGCATACTCACACACGCACACACATAATAAGATTTTATATCAGAGGCCAAAATAGAATATATAATATATACATACAGAGCGATGCCATGACTGAGAATCCTGATTCGTGCACACACACACACACACACACACACACACACACACACACACACACACACACACACACACACACACACACACACACACACACACACACACACATACACACACACTGTGGGTGGGAAAAAAGCGATTTTCATTTTCTGCATGTAAAGCCAAGGGAGAGCTGGAACTTTAAGAATAAAAAGATTTTCGAGAAATGTTCTACCATGAATCGATTGCTCTGTGATGAACTTTGCTTAGGCTATAAGCTTAACATTCATGCTGTGCACGTGACACTGTGTCAGTCTAATTCTAATAGATCTAGGCCTATGTAAATGCTTTTCATTTGCACGTATACAACTGTATATTATATATGATACAATACATGTATATAATTATATAAGATACAAACATAGAAATAACGCTGCATGTGATTATATTATATGTATGCTGAACTTGCATTCGAGAAAGTTATATATATTATGCGTTATATACACGGTGATTCATAAAAAAAACGTTACCCTACATAAGTCAGCATAACTCATGTCAATGGCCATGAAATTTAATGAAATTTCAGAATAATATGGCTTGATGATCTAGCCAAGTGCTACATAAATTATGTCACATTCAGAGCTATAGTGACGTAATGCGGACGACAAAACTAATGACGTCACGATAATCTTGAGAAACAAGCAAGATTCCAACGTTCCTGACAGTCACTGAGGCTGTATCATGCAAACCTGGTCAATTTCATCTGATTTAGCCTCCAGGTGAGAAATTTTTTGCTGTGGCATCACCCAGTAACAATCAGAATGTTCGCAATCACGTATCTGCCGGTACACAGAAGAGGGACGTTCCAGCAAATCGTCTTTTTGCGGAATCGACCAATGTTCAGCAAATCCCTTATTAAAGGCATCTGCACTAAGTCTTGGTCGTATGAACATATCCATTTAATCGAACCAGATGTTGAGGTCAATTATGGACAATTATTATATTACAGAGATGTTCCACTAATATTATAAGGTCCTTTGCCAGACATTCGTGACATTACGGAGTAAACTTATTTCATCGTCCGTCATGATAGCGCTCGTGCGCACAGCGCTCGAGAGACCGTTGTGTAATGGAAACTGAAACTCCTGATTTCATCCCACCTACTTTGTGGCCACCCAACAATCTTGATTTAAATCCAGTAGATTATAAAAGATATGTAGTGTCATGCAAGAAAATGTCTACAGAATTCTAATATGTGATGTCAACGAGTTGTGTCGTCGAATTGCGGAAGCATCGAACACAATGGATCAGCGCATCATTAATGAATCAGCCAAGAAATGCGTAGACGTCTTCGCGCATGCGTATCTGCCAAATGAGGGTAGTTTCGAAAATAAATTGGAGCTTCCATAATGTTCAGAAATGAATCCTCTATCTTCACCTAAAATTTCGTCAACATAACCCGATGTTTGTCGGAGTTACAGTAAAATATGTAGGGTAACGTTTTTTTATGAATCACCGTGTATATATATATAATTATATATGCGTAATTCGTGCAGAGCTGAGTAATTTTCTGTAATCTCTGAGATTCCGTTCCTCTAAAACCTCTCTAATCTCAAGATGTACAAAAAAACGTGTTTTTCCCTTTCCAGATCTTCTTCCTCTTCTTTTTCCGTCTCTCGCTGCGGGCACCTTGCGTAACTGTATCCATGCATGGTCTCGTGTGTATACACATACATGCGACTTCTATAGTATAATTATGTATACGCTTTCTATAAGCGCACAATAAATTATTGAAAGACATCGCCGTGGCGCCATCACGGGTGATCATGCTGCTGCTGCTGCTGCTGCTGCTGCAGATGATGTTGATGATATTGTTGTTGTTTTTGTTGAGACTGGTGATGTTGCAGTGTGCGATGCCTTAGCGAAATCGTGTTTATCATGCATATCCAGATTTCAATGTATACGACGCCATATATATATATTATAGCATCATAGCATGACCAAACAACAGCAGATAGCCAAGACTCTCAGTAATCGATGCATATAGGCATATATGTTTGTTTGCTTGCGTGTGCGTGCGTGTGTCACAGAATGCCCAAACGCCTTATAAAAATCTGGTCCATAGTTTAGGAAAAATGTTTTGAGCACCTACAAAAATTACAATAGGCCTACTTGTAAAGTCATACTCATGAGTTTTTAAGACGCGTGCATGGATTGAGTTCAAGACGTGTATTGGCCTACGGCGCCTACGCCTATAGTCGCCTACACACGAAGAAGTAAGCATATGCGTGCGCATGCAGTGAAATGCATTTAAGATCACTTTTTTTCTTCTGAATCACAAAAGTCACCATGCAAAGACCATAAATCGAATCTATACAGATACACAGATAAACTGAATGTTTAGGCTACATGCAGCAAGGACTATCTATTACAGGACCGAAATCTGGTAAACATTTAGTGTACGTCCATATTTAACTCTCAGCTGTAGATGTCGCCCCACTTACAACTCCATTTCTTATGCCAAGGAATATATTTTGAATCTCCAAAGGCATTTTTCACATTGAAAACATAGTTATTCGTCAATCTGCCTTCGTAGATGTAGTTAATTGAATGCTTTTATTTCGTATACAAGATTTGAAGTTTTTCGGAACCCAGATTATCGCCCAAACACTTGTACAACGAGATTAAATAAGAAGATTCCGGTTCTACAGTCTAGGCCAGTAATTAATCGGTCCTTGAGTCTACAGGTATAGACCTAATCCAAATGTATGCACAAGTATAACATTGACCAAGGATACAGTGGCACAGTGCAGTATAGAAGCAACATCTATGGACGACGTCTATATATGAGTGGCTGGTGGATGGCGCGTGTAATCATGGTCGCGCTGGCAATTGATTTCAGCTGCTACAGCCTCGGGTCATTTTATTTCCAACGATAAGCCGAGTCGACATGGCGGAATGGAGCGCAGCTTTTGCGGTCCGTCAGCCGCGGTTGTTTATGGGGGATTGGGAGGACCGTGCAGTTACAGATGTTAGCTGTCTTCTGAATCCTTCGATAAATCGCCCTCGTTCGTGTAATTCACTTGCTTTGTAGATTCCTCTTCTGCTATAGACCTATAGGCATTCAGTCTCAACGATACAAGTTGTAGCCTATGTATGACCTATAATCCTATATCGACTTGTCTGTTCCGTGCAAGTCATTTTAATCGTCATTTCCTCTGTTTCATGCTTATTCTAAAATCGTTGTCGATTAATTATGTCTCGTAATAATGTTATGTTTCCAAATTGACTGTCATCATAAATCGCAACATAAATCACTCTTTCTTCTCTCTATGTCTCTATTTCTCTGTCTCTCTCGCCCTCTGTCTTTCTCTGTTTTTCTGTCTCTCTATATCTCTCTGTCTATCTGTTTCTTCCTGTTTCTCTCTCTGTCTGTCTCTGTCTCTGTCTCTGAGAAAGAGAGAGACAGACAGACAGGCATACAGACAGAGAGGTAGTGTGTGTCTGTGTGCTTATGCGTGTGTGTGTGTGTGGGTGGGTGGGTGGGTGGGTGGGTGGATGGTTGTGAAATTTAGAGAAACAGAGATAGAACGAGAGGGAGACAAAGAAAGAGTCAACGCGATATTTTCACGATAAGATAAAAGCGAGTTGATCTATAATGCAGTTGATGGGAAGGTTAATTGCTGATGAAGTTGCGATCTATACTGGAACTGACAGAGGAAGCGTTGACGCTCATGGCTTCAAGAGTTTAATTCAGATGCAGTGTATCAGCTTTATACTTGACCTCATTAACACTAACTGAATATATAAGTGTGCATGTGTATACCTGCTGCTAACTGAAATGCATCTTCTTATAATATATATACTATAATACACATGTATATGTATATTATGTATATATATATATATATATATATATATATATCATCTATGCATCAAACGTGAACTGCTGAACTTTACTTCAACGCCTCTTTTGTCAATTCCTTAGTTCTTTTGTAGCGGTTTCATCAGCAAGTGACTTCCATCTTGCCGCAATATTTATCTCTCCGCTGTTCTTCCCCTGCCTCTGTATTTGTATCTGTTTCTCTTTCTGTCTGTCTGTCTCTCTCTCTATTTGCGTGTGTGTCTCTCTCTCTGTATCTCCGCATATATCTTTCTCTCTATCTCTTCCCTCTCAGTCTGTCTGTCTGTCTGTCTGTCTGTCTCTTTCTCCGCTCCTACTCTCTCTTTCTTTCTATCTCTCTCCCCACTCAGTCTCTCTCAGTCTCTCTTTGTGTCTGTCTCTCTCTCTTTCTCTCTATCTACCCATTTCAATCTCTCTCAGTCTCTGCCTGTCTGTCTGTCTCTCTTTCTCCGCTCCTTCTCTGAAGTAGTTCGCAACCGTCGGCTGTCTATTCCTTAGCCTCACTCCGTCCGTCATCCCATTCCTTTGATCCGTCTGTACCTGCCTATATAACAACAACAGCAGCTCCATCTCTTCCACCAAATCTCAACGCCAACGGGAGAATGGATTATCGCACGTGCATGGACACTTGCGCTGCCATCTATCATATTATGCCGAGAATCGAACCACTGACGCTGCAGTTGACTTAACACCAGACGCGAGCAATTAAAT
>OX243812.1:38725487-38730487 GCA_945859605.1 Lumbricus rubellus
ACCCGACGCGAGCAGTTAAATATGCATGACGACGACGGTGACTATAATTATAAGAAGATCGTGGGAGGAATGAGAATGGACGAAAGAAGAGAAGGAATAGGAAGAGAATGAGCGAGAAGGAGGAGGACGGTGAGGAGGAGGAGGAGGAGGAGGAGGAGGAGGAGGAGGAGGAGGACGACGAAAATGAGGAGAAGGAGGAGGAGGAGAAGAAGGAGGAGGAGGAGGAGGAACATGACGAAGAGGAGACCTATAAGTGCATGGATGCGAACGAGAAGCAGCAGCGAGATTGCAGATTCTCAGAAAGTAGAGGAGAGGAATGAATGAACGTTTTAGATCAGATAATTAAAACGTGGCATAGAATTACTGTACTTAACATCGCAATATATCAAGTCATAATTATTACCATCCTCTTCTTCTCAGACTCCTCTCCCTTCCGCTCTCATATACCCACCGCCTTCTCCGCAACGCTTCCTCATCTTCTTCCTCCCTGTATAGCACCGTCAACCCCCTCGCCCATTCCATAGTATACGGCTGAGCAGTGAGCACTGTGAGCACTATGAGCCGATGAAATAATTGCTTTGTGATGTAAAACTTGATGTTATACTCGACTCCATTTCAGAAATGAATTGATCGTGCACCGGTTGACCTCTGATGTAATTGCCGTGTATTACATGTGATGACAAATTTATGAATTTGTCGACACCCATCGATCAAGACAGCCTGGCGTAGGCTATATACAGGGTGGGCCAAGAAAGAGGGATCTCTTTTTTGTCCACCCTGCATAATGTAAACGCAGACTGCATGCGAGTTTGCGAGAGATGCGGTTATGGATATGATGCAACTCTGATATAATAAATAATGAAATCATAATAATTGATTTCATGGATGAATAAACATTGATAGCAAACAAGGCAAGCATATATATATATATATATATATATATATATATATATATATATATATGTTATATATAGTATATTATATATATACAATTATACATATCTTAATATCGCTCTGTCTGGTTGAACGCATGAATGCACTCTACATGACTGTGTCTGTCTTTGTCTATTTGACGCTGTCTCTGGCTCTGTCTGTATACATGTACGTCTCATTCTGCTTCGCTGCCCACTGCAACCGACATTTTGTAACTGATCGCCTGTATTTGACCTTTAGTATTTTTGACCTTAGGCTCTGGGGTCTGACCTTTGGCAGTTGACCACTGGGTCTGACCAGCTGCATAATTAATAGGCACAATACACATCATACATGGGACTGATGCGAAAGAAGACTTCTTCCGGACCTCTCTCATGTCCTGCGTTGTAAAAATTGAACGATCTGTACTTCTGCCAGAGTTCTATATTATAACCTTACTAGAGATATCTGTCCATGTTAGGCACAAGCACAACATGCATACTATAGCCTGTTAATTAGTTTAAATTTGAATTTGACTTCACACACATCTTTCTCTTCCCCGAATGTCTGATCTATATAATCTTATGTAATGACTATATCACATAAAAAGTTTAAAAGATTTTCATTGAATAATACTAGATATGAATGACACATTATAATCTTCTGTGTTGATACAATCAACTGGTATCTTCTTCTTCTTCTTCTTCTTCTTCTTCTTCTTCTTCTTCTTCTTCTTCTTCTTCTTCTTCTTCTTCTTCTTCTTCTTCTTCTTCTTCTTCTTCTTATTCTTCTTCTTCTTCTTCTTCTTCTTCTTCATCTTCTTCTTCTTCTTCTTCTTCTTCTTCTTCTTCTTCTTCTTCTTCTTCTTCTTTATTCTCTTCCGTCAGTCGAGTGACGACGATGAGGCTCTCACATGACTTCTCCAAATTTCTCTGTTTCTGATGAGATCATTTGCTCTTGACATGTCAATATTCATCTCCTTCAGGTCTTCCCTGACGTTGTAAGAGTTGTATATCAACTGGTATATACCCGTATGCAATGCTCTTGCAATGCTTATGACATGCTGTTTAATATCTATGTATAATTATGCAACTATATAAGGGGGTATGCATGCAAGCAGCAAGTGTGTTTTGATGAACTGTCTTCTAGCTAAATAGTTAACTAGTAAAGATTACATAATTATGTTTGCATAACCTGTTGCTGTATCTTTCATTTATACTCTGCAGGTATGGTAACCCTGACAGTGGGACAGTTGTCCCTTAAGGGTTCTCTCCTTGTGGCTTTGAATGTAAAAGATGTTTTGCTATTTGAAGTAATAGGCGACTATGGTTATGGTTACTGCTATGTTTATACATAGGCCCACACTGCCTCCTATGTTTATATAATAATATTTATACAGAATTAATGGCGATATAGAAATAATGTTGTACTGTTTATAATATTATCATATCTCACTGCATGAATGAGATATATACAATCAGCAGCAACTTGCAAGTCGACCTGCATGCATATATATATATATATATATATAAATACACATATACATATATTATCTCCGTTATATATATTCTGGTGTTATATGTATATGTATAAGGAGCGATTGGAAGTGGAGATGTTGTTTAGCGACACGTGATCAGTCTGCTTCATTTTTCCAGGTGGATCCGATTATAACCCATTTATAAGCAGTTGGTTTCCTCTAACAGAGAAGAATTCGAACAGATTGAGGCCCTTGAGATGGGGTGCTGTACATGTATGGGTCTCCGTCCAAACGGATTGCACTGCTCATTCGACGGCTAATGATATAGCTTGGTGGAGTTGGCTTCTCTCGCTTGTCTATTATATATACTATATAGTGCCGTGCAAAACGACCTCAACTTAAAATTATTATAGAGCTGTTCTTCTATGATTCATTGATTTTTCATTTGCGTTTCTATAATTCTATTGTTTGCAGTTGCAAACGAAATCCATTGCAGCCGTACATGATCGAGGAGGTATTGCCCGAAATATCTCAGGGATCATATTTTTTACCGCTTTTGCTGTATATCGCCCCTTCAAGCTCGCTGCTCAGAGGCACTCCCAACAACAGCGCGGACTCTGCAGTGGAGTGTCACGCCGAAGCGCACGAGCAATTATGAGCGAAAGACTTGCTAAAGGTCCCTACGCGGCAACTTGAGGTGGATTGGAACCTGGAACCCTCCGGTTCCAACGCACCAAACACACCACTGCACCACCGCGCTCCACAATTGACTTCCCTCTTTCTGCAGTCTTTCACTGACCTCTCCGCTCCTTAATATGGACCGGCATGCTCTTTGGCTCAGCTTATTACAAGACCACTTTGGTTCAACTCCATCTCTTTCTATTTTCTTTGAATGAATTATACTTACAAAGAAGAGCTAACCTTTAAATTGTTGGTGTACATAAAGGCTCTTATTTGAAGGTAATCTTCCTGAATACTTTAACTGCTGATCTTACTTTCGGGCTATAACATTATGCTATCGGCAGTTTGAAAGCGGTTCAGAGCATTCATATCTCTCTCAAATCATATTCGATTTTTCAATATCAAGTTGGCAATATACACCGCAGCTTGTCTCAACATTGGTACTTTGGAGGCTGCAGAGGTGTTGCATGTGATTCTGTGCTTTACTAGTACATGTGACTGTTGACGTCATTAACGCATCTCATCTGGTTCCCTGTTGTAGATCGACTGGTTCAAGGAGCCATCGTCTGGCAGGGTAGATTCCTCTTCGCCTGACGCTCAGCAGACGACGAAGGTTGCATCTGGGAAGCGCGTGGTCATCGAGGACAAGAGATATCGAGTGTACAGACCTCACAACACGGCTCTGTCCGTTCTCATCATCCGTCGATCGAAGAAGCAGGATGCGGGTATCTACAGATGCAACCTGTCCGGATCCACCACTCGACACAAATACATGATACTCAACGTCACAGGTGAGACGACGACGGACGATAGGTGGCACCAGTTGTTGTTGTACGCCTCGTGTTGACTCCTATACTCACTTCTGTTATATATCATCCATGCATGACGATAACAACGCATGTCTTATTGCAGCATCAAATGCATGCATAGGCCCTATATGCAATTATGCATGTGTGTATGTATGCATGTATGTACGTAAACAGACAAAACAAAGTTACTTATGCCATGTTATGCTTTGTTTTGTATGTCATGTTGTAGCCTACAATCTTATGCTGCATTAGTCTTAACATGTAGGCCTATGCTGTATACGCAAGCTTGTGTATGCGTGCATTTGTATTGTATATGAATATTATTTCAAACATATCATATTTAATTTTTTTAACACGATGGCAACAATTTCCATAACATCGTCAGTTGCAGACTACTTAAACAATTGCACAAACACTAACACTAACTTCGCCACTGGTTGCACTCTGCCAGTGCCAGTCTCAAGTCTGGATAAAGGAGGAGGGCGTCGCTAATGGTCTTTGTTACCGTGCACACAGTGACGTTAGACAGCAAATACACATACACACTAACACTGACACATACGTTGCACTGATAACTCGAAACTCGAAAGTGTGATGTATATATATTATATAAGCTTATGTATGCTAAACACTCCAGAAGTTTAGAAATACCGTCTTCCGATTTAAAAAGTGCAAATTCTTCAAGAAGAAGCTCGTCAGTAGCACTGCCAACCCAACCCAACCCGTCACAAAGAACCCCTCTCTCGAACAGAATAAACTTTTAACGCTTGCGGAGCTGCAGAGAAGGAGACAGTCTGGCTGGTCTGGTTCTATGAGGAAGGTCGTTCCAGGTCACAAGACCGCTGAAAGCAAAGCTATACGGTGCGGAGTTAGAAGAACGAAACCCCGGCGGGAAGAAGAAGACTGATAGGCTGAGAGGAGATGGGCCCTGCAAAGTATAAGACACAGAGACAGTTAACGATGATAAGATGGAGCAATTCCCACCAAGCAGTTCCGTATGAAAGTTAAAATTTGACATCCACTGCCTCGAGGGATAGGCAACCAGCGCGTGTACATGAAGTTAAATAGGCCTATAATAAATGCAAATTTTGTCATTTTGTCATTTTGCCAATAGGGCAAAG
>OX243812.1:38735487-39011489 GCA_945859605.1 Lumbricus rubellus
GTCACCAGACTTAAATTATGCATTTGCCATTGGCCATCTAATCATGACCATGTAATCATTGCCATGTAATCGTGGCCATGTAATCGTGGCCATGTAATCATGGCCATATAATCATGGCCATGTAATCATGACCATGTAATCATGGCCATGTAATCATGGCTAATGTAATCATGGCTAATGTAATCATGACCATGGATGTAATCATGGCCATGTAATCATGGCCATGTAATCATGGACATGTAATCATGGCTAATGTAATCATGGCTAATGTAATCATGACCATGTAATCATGGACATGTAATCATGGCCATGTAATCATGACCATGTAATCATGACCATGTAATAATGACCATGTAATCATGGTCATGTGATCATGGCCATGTAATCATGGCCATGTAATCATGACCATGTAATCATGACCATGTAATCATGGTCATGTGATCATGGCCAATGTAATCATGACCATGTAATCATGGTCATGTGATCATGGCCAATGTAGACTGGACGTTGTGCAGTCGATATAATTATCCATAATGCACTGCGGCGTCCATATACATCCGAAGCAAATGTCCGGCTTTCTCTTCCATTTCTAATGGAGTTATTGTGTCGGAGCGCCCGAAATAGACCGGTTCCTGTGCACTGTCAATCAATGTCATCTTCCTTCACTACCGGCGAAGCGAGCGAGTAACGAAGTGAGTGAGTGAGTAACTAACTGAGTTAGTGAGTCAGTGAGTCAGTGAGTCATTGACTCATTGCTAGTCTTAAAGCCAAGACGAATACATTTATTCAAATTATTTTAATATTAGTTTTCATTGATACATTCCAGCAAGTATACGCAGTGAGATTGGAAAATATATTAGCATAGCAGATGACAATCTAGTTAGCAGAAGTTTAACCTTGCTGTATGGCAGCCTGCAAAGGCATCCATCTATATCATGCTGCTCATTTTACCAACGCACCATGGGAGTTGAGGGCTGAGGTCAACCTGATAATGCGGGTATCGAACCGACATCCTTCTGATCATCGTGCCAGCGCCTGTATACCATTCAGCCATCTCCACCCATGTATGCAGCACAAAACTCTCTTACTATGGTGTTGAATTGGCAGAGGAATTACTGTCCGTCGTCGTCTAATATTCGCCGAAAGAGTTATTCGCACATTCAAATACGTGCTTTAATTTTCTCCTCGACCCTATGTATAGACCGCATCAGCAGCAGCAGCAGCAGCAGCAGCAGCAGCAGAAGCATCATTGATGTGAGCTGAAGTGATGCTATTTCGCGTTTATCATCCCTCAATCCGATGCCAATCCATGCTCTGCTGATCTGCTGTCGTCGACCAACTCTTCGGCTGCAGCACAGTTCATCGATTCCCGACTTCGCAGATGATGATGATGATGATGATGATGATGACGATGATGATGACCCTTACTTACTTACCACTAAACAGACCATAACATGATAATGTCTGTCTGTATATCTGTCTTTGAGTTCGTACGTTCGTCTACATGAACTGTCTGTATAGATCTATATGATGCATGATATCTATAATAATAAAGAAGAAACTATGTGTGTCTGTGTGTCTGTGTGTCTGTGTGTCTGTGTGTCTGTTTGACCGGAATGCATTTCCACAGTTTTCAAGCTTTTCACTCCAAACCTTCACTAATGTTTCCGTCTGGGCATGAGACGCAAAGTTGGGGGGTTTGCGAATCTCCCCCACCATGGGGGCCAAAATGGGGGGCGAAACCCCCCAAATTTTTCCCCAAAAAATTCAGGCACTGATCTCAAACTTTGCACCTAGACAGAGGGCCATTGAAACTACCCAATGGAGTGGTTGGCGAATCTCCCCCACCATTGGGGTCATGGTGGGGGAGGCGAAGACGGCAGTTTATAAAACACCTTTTTAAACGCTTGCATGGTCATTATATAATTGGTGAAAGGAGATAACGTACATGCAAATGATCTTCGAATCTGCTTTGCTGTCAAGTCCTGCTATCATAGTAAATTTACACGTAGGCCTAATGGTGGATGTCGGAGTTAGTGGTGTCGTGTTGTGGGGAAAAATTTTCACGAAAACCATAATCTCACGGGTGGTGTACTGGTGGATAGGTCGGAGTGTAGTCGGGTGTTGTCGGTCGGGTGGATGGGTTTGGGTTTGGGGATAGGTTTGGGAGTGGGGGTGGGTTTGGGATGGGCGGGATTGGGGTGGGGGGGGGGTGGTTGGGTGGGGTGGAGGGTAGGTGTGAGGGTTGGGTGGAGGGGATAGAGTGGGGCGGTTGAACTAGGTGGGGTGGTGGTGTGGGGGGTTTGGGGTGGAGGTGGAGGTGGTGGGGTGGAGGGGTGGGGTGGAGAAAGTGAGGTGGAGGGGTGGGATGAAGGGGTGGACGGGGTGGGGCGGGTGGATGGAGTGGGGTGTACGGGGCGGGGAGTGGAGGTGGAGGTGGGGGTGGAGGTGGGGTGGCGGTGTGGAGCGTGGAGGGGTAGGGTGGAGGCGGGTGAACTGGGTGGGTGGACGGGGTGGGAGTTTGGGGTGAAGGTTGAAGGTGTGGTGAAGGTGGGGTGGAGGTGGGGTGGAGGTGTGGGTGTGGCGGGTGGAGGTGTATGGGGTGGGGTGGGCTTTGGGGGTGGAGGTGGAGGAGGCGTGGGTGTGTGGTGTGGTTGGGCTGTTGCCGGGTTGAGGGGTGGGGGTGTACGGCGTGGGAAAGGGGCTTGAGGTGGAGGTGGGGTGGATGGGTAGGGTGGAGGCGGGTGGACGGGGTGGGTTTGGGGTGGAGGTGGGGGTGTGGATGGGGCCGGGTGGGGTGGGTGGAGGGTGGGGGTGTACGAGGTGGGGTGGAGGTGGGGGTGTGGTGTATTTGGGTTGTGACCGGAGCGGGTCGTATCCTAAATTTCCCGGGCAACGCCGGGTACCCCTTCTAGTATATTTATAATTCTATATATATGTTATAATTATATTAAGCTACGGATAAAGCAAGGCCGTAGCAAGGGGTGTTTTGGGTGTTTGAACACCCCCGAAATGGAAAATGTAAAAAATAATATAACACAGTTACTAGCACATGATGTAAAAAGCATGAAATAAAACCATGAAAAAACCCCCCGAAATTAAAAATGTAAAAAAATAGTAGAATGCATTCACTAGCATATAATGAAAAACCTTTTTGATAGGGAAAATGGTTTGCTTTTGTTTTTCCTGGAAATTTGGGTAAATGACTAAAAAATGTCATCAATTTTTTGACTGGAAAAATGGTAGATCTATGTTTGTTTTGCTGGAAATTTGGACAAATGACTAAAAAAGGTCATCAACTTTTTGACAGGGAAAATGATATGTTTTCCTGGAAACACCACCCGAAATCAAATCCTGGCTAAGGCCTTGGGATACAGTTATAGTTATGTCCAATTGTCCATGCATCTATACAGTGCTGCACAATGATTGTCATGTGTGATTTAATTCATGTTTTAGCGCAATCTGCATTTGCTTGTGTGTGCGCGTGATCGTGTGTGGTGTAATGATAGTCATTTCCTTCAGTGTGAATGAATGAATCGAATCGCTTTAAATTGCATTATGCTAAAATCCATTGAATGATGACAAGACATGACGCGTATACGCGTATAAAAAATTTTTCTGATGCAGAATCAAAGATCGAGGCTCAGACGAGTCCCGCGAAGATGGTGGCCAAGGTTGGAACGGATGTGACTCTGTGGTGCAACGCCACCGGATATCCAAAGCCAGTCGTCTACTGGACGAGGGAAGACAGGAATAGGACGCTACCAGATGGAAATCAACAGTTCTGGGTAGGCATTGTAGGCTTTAAGGTCAATTATTTCTAATTCGTTTAGAGTAATAATAGATCTATGCCATTTGTCTGTGTTTACTTTGGTTTAGTAATACATCTGGTGTCAACATTGGATCGCACAGCATTCAGTTGCAGTGTCGTAAAAGAGACTATTTCATATAGACCTATGATGTATTAGGGTCATGCAATGCACGCCCACAGCAGACTCCAGAGTACAAAATACCATCTACTGCATCACCGTACCTTAACCATCACAGAACTTAACCAGATGCAATGATTTTTCCTGGACCCATCTGCTGCCTTTGACACTGTTGATCACGATGCAATTCTTCACCGTCTCGAACACCGACTCAGTCTGCTATAACTGACTCGCATTTTCTTACCTGCAGCCATGCATTGTACAATTGTACGTGTACTCAATCAATTCAGACAATGAACACACTTCTGCGTCCGCTCTATTGAATTGCGGCGTACCACACGGTTCCCTATATACTGGACCCGCTTCTGAGCCTTCTGTTTACATTATATGCCACTCTATCCGACGCCCTACTTATAGCACCAACTCTCCTGACCACCAATTGCATGCTGACGATGTGCAGCTATTCCTTTCTTTTGATGGTTCACAATCACAACTAATTCTACACTTCACTTGTACACGCACATGTATACCATGCTCATTGCTCATCCTGGGAGTATTTCTTGGGTTGTCTGTGTATTCACTACTTGACAGCCAACTAATCATTATTCTTCTGGTTTTCGTTACCTCCATGAATAGGTTAAGCCCGTTCTAATCTAAATAATTTCAACTATTTGAGATGCCTTTACCTTCTTTGAAGCAGAACCGTTCAAGCTGCAGCCTAATTCATTCTGTCCATTTGTTGACGCTGTTTTTGTCAAACGAAGTAGCGCGCAGTCTGGTCAGAGGCAAACAGTATTTCCCCGGGCAATGTCTGGTACACTGCAGCTAGATTTCTTCGACAACAGCATATCATCTTATCTACACTCTTACGCGTTTACATCGATGTCATTAAGTCATGCTACGTAAATGTAATGCCATAAAAAATTTAGATCATATAAGTGAAGGAAGAAACAGACTATAGTCTATATAATTATGCTTAGTCAAATTTATATGAAAACCGAAATGGAAGGGGTTATGGTAATTATTCCACTCCGAGAGAGTCTTCGCTGTAGGAGACTCTGCGTAGTGACACCGGCCACACACACACCCACACGCGCCTGCTCGATTCCATACTTCCAGTCGGATCTGCTCGGGTCTGTGAACAGCGTGCTGCCGTCTTTGCTGCTAATATTATTGTAAACAAAACAACGTTCTTTCATTGCGTGAATAAGCCGATCGTCTAACATGATTTCAACAGCAGCTCTTAAGAGATAAAGAAAATCCTTGCTCGAACAAAAAGCCGAGGAGAGTATAAAGGTTTAAGATGATGGACGGAATACTGAGATTAATTAGGTGATGGCATAGAGTTCTCGGGGCGGCTGCATAGGGTGGGGGTTGGACCGTCCGCTCGAGATGTGTTTAGCTAGATGAACGTGAAGAATTACAATAGCCCAGAGTGCAGTTTTCTTTGTTTTAAATGTCAGGGTGTACCATAGCTTATAAACGAACTCCGACTTAACCAGAAACGAAAAGGAAACTCGATGCGCAATTTGTCTGCTGTAAGATCAAAGATCCTTTAGCCGGAACGATCAAACAGTTCCACTTAGGTCCGAAAACTTTTAGCCACCCAGAAGAAACGCTTGTATCAACATTTCTGGGTGACCAGACCATTCAACAAACTATATATTATTGCGAACGAAGACTGTCTGGTGGGAAACTCGGGACAGGCACCGTACCATTAACACAGAATGACCCAATTGTAGCACTATGCAGCAGAGTCACCAGATGGACTATGCGTATACTCCCAACGTTGTCCATCCCCCTCTGCTTATTATTATTAAGACTATGCAGGAAAAGACTATCGAGCGTCTGATGTTGCTTATAAATGTGAAATTGAAGATCGTCGTGGTGTGTTCTGGTTTGTATGTTGAAATTAAGTGGCGCTAGATGCGAGGGAACTGCCGGTGCATCAGGCAGGTTTCAGGAGACGGAGAGGAACAAGAGACCACATAGCGAACCTCAGGTGGATAATGGAAAGGCAAAGAGAATTTGGACAGCAGGTACACATATGCTTTATAGATTACAGCAAGGCCTTCGATTGCATCGATCATGCTCTGATGTGGAAGACTTTGCGCGATATGGGGATACCAATACACCTCATAAAGCTCCTCAAGAACTTATATGGAAACCAGATGGCTGTGGTCAGGACAGAACACGGTGAAACGACAAGTTTCCAAATAAAGAAAGGAGTACGACAAGGATGCATACTATCGCCATACCTGTTTAATCTATACGCTGAAATGATAGTGAGAAAAGCAGGCCTAGAGGAGACAAATGCGGGAGTGAGGATAGCGGGTAGGACACTGAATAACCTAAGATATGCAGACGACACAACACTGCTGGCAGGGAAAAAAGAGGATTTAAAAGCTATCATCAGAAAACTACAAGCAGAAAGTGAGAAAACAGGATTGTTTTTCAACTTAAAGAAGACCAAGATCATGACAACAGAGAAATGGACAAGCTTTGAAGTGGACGGGGAGGAGTTGGAGGTGGTGACAAGTTTCTGCTTCTTGGGAGCCATGATAGAAAGCGATGGTGGATGTGACAGAGAGATACGACGAAGGATAGCTTTGGGAAAGACGGCAGCGAAGGGGCTGGAGAAAATATGGAAGGATAAACACGTGAGCCTAATGACGAAGACAAGAATTGTAAAGGCAATGATATTCCCAGTGGTGCTGTATGGATGTGAAACGTGGACAAAAACAAAGGCCTTAGAAAGGAAAATCGATGCTTGCGAAATGTGGATATGGAGGAAGGTATTAAGAACTTCGTGGATTGAAAAAAGAACAAATGAATCCGTATTACAAGAGATCGGACAGTCAAGAGGGAATATGTCATTGGGACAGAGAGCGGCAAGGCAGAAAATGGCGTTCTTTGGACATGTGATGCGAGCAAACGGCTTGGAAAAGGAGATGATGTTGGCCTGCGGAGAGGGAAAAAGGAAGAGAGGACGCCCAAGAAGAAGGTGGATGGAAGAAATACACGAGAGAACAAAGATGAAACTGGAGGAATTGAGAGACGCGACGGAAGATCGTAACACATGGAGAAGGTTTATCACAGCGGTCGCTAAGGTTCCAAGAATCGACGGCACAAGGTGACAAGGTGACAGATGCGAGTTGTCAATCAATCGTGATATTATTGGATGCGTGATAGTGTATTGGCTGGAGTGCTTGGCTGTTCGTTTGAGAGGTTGTGGATTTGAAACCCTCCGCCAGAGCAGAAAACTAAACTAGTTTCGATATTTCTACTCTATCTACTCCTCTTATCGGTATCAACTACAATGAGCAATATGCAATGTGCATAATATTATATGCAGTGCGTCTGTACTCCCACGTATTACAAAATGCTGGGATGACGCTAAAATTGAAGCGAGATGATCTTGTATTCTGGCATAATATATACGCCAACCTTGCTTAACTGTCGTACGCAATTTTTTGCCCACTCTATGCGTACATATACAGTAATGCCCTATGTAACATATACAGTAATGCCCTATGTACACCTGTGCATGTATAAATTGTGTATTGTGTATGCATAGGCCTACCCAAGCATAAATATGGCAATAGCTACGCACAAGCGTCGTCCTTGAATCTCCGGTCCATAATTATGTTTCCTCTCATTCGTATGGCTATACATGTAGATCTGTTGGTTGTCATGTCTGACGACGCATTCATGGTCGGTCGCTAGGTGTCAGCGTTGTATGAAGCAACACACTCATGATCTGCTTTTCTTCTCTGTTGTCCGTCGTAGGGCAACGAGTTGTACTTTGAGAAGGTAACAGAATCGGACACCGGGATCTACACGTGCTACCTGGACAACTTCGTACAACCTGTCGTCTCCTACAAATTCTCATTGATGGTTGAAGGTAACTGAACTCTGATCTCTGCAGTCTGCATGCATGCATGCATACATAACTGCATAACTGCATACATGCACACATTCGTGCATGCATGCATGCATGCATGCATACATGCATGGGTACAGACACCCAGTGCACATTTTGTATACATGTATGGATGTGTGTGTATATGTGCGTGTGTGTGCATGTAAGTACGTACGGTAGGCCTACTAGGTTTCTGCAATATGCTTCTGCAGAGACTTTGGTGAGGGACGGTGACAAACAACGACACAACAATCATAGCAATCGTAAATTCAAAATTCATGAAGCGCTACTCTAAGACTAAATCGCCGGGCTTCAGTTTATTCACGAGCGCTTCGTCGAATCAAAGATGATTGTGGGACATTTTCACAAATGTGATGACATGAAGCATATACTCAATCCTGAAGAGAAACGAAATGATAAGTGGAAATATAAATATAGAATATCATTGAAAAGCTAAGAGTGAAGTGGACGGGGATGTACTTCAAATAAATATGGGTTGAAGAGCGGTGAACTGTATAGCCCTGAGGGGAAGTTAGAAGGGCATGAGCGAGAGTACTGGCCGGAGACCGTCAGAGATGGTTTAGAGATGCTTGGAGAGTGGAGAATGTACATGTACATGTAGATGAAAAAGGCAGCTTAACATGGTAATGGACAGACGATTGAGACGTTGCCCAATGACATATATGAGCCTCTGGGCCATTGCCTTGGTGCAGTTGAACAGAATGAACTTCGTCCTAAGCATGGTGTAAGAAGGGAAATATTATATACAAAGAGTTTACGTAGAAAGAATCAAGTGCCGAACAAGTGGCGCTCCCAGCGATTGAGTTACGGACGATACCCGTGTGCATTTATCTCGTCCGAGTTATCGTGATTCCTTCTCTGTTGTTTTCCGGATCAATTAAGCTTTCTGCCACTCAAGTATTTCCTGTTTATTTCGTCCTACAGAGCAACGAGCTTGCAACTTAGCATTACATAACATAACAAAGGTTTAAAGTGGTTCCGTCTGTCTTTTCACTCTTTTGAGCATGGCGTTAAGATGAATAGGAAATTGCAAGTGTATTTGCAGAGTTAAGTGACGCAGACATTCTAAAATTGTGTCATGATAGACAGCAAGTCTGGCACTTTGGCGCCTATGAGAATGGGGAAAGGGTTTTTTAGTAGGCCTATTGCTTTCTGTCTCAGCCTTTTCTTAGCCTTCATGTGATATTATCGCATATGATCCAATCAGATTCAGTTGTTTGGTTAATAATTGCAGACAATCCGTGGTACGTTGACGGTTCCAAGATGCGCTTTGACAGTTCGCACTGGTACCCGCAGGACAGTCCCGATCCGAAGCCAGCGCGTGGCAAGTCCTACCTTCTGCTGTGCGAGACGAGAGGATCGCCGAAGCCATTGCCACACATCACGTGGTACAGAGACGGAAAACTACTTCGCAATAACAGACATTTCTACATCATTGTTAGTAGTCTTTGATAACAGACACTTCTACATCATTGTTAGTAGTCTTTGATAACAGACACTTCTACATCATTGTTAGTACTTTGATAACAGACACTTCTACATAATTGTTAGTACTTTGATAACAGACACTTCTACATCATTGTTAGTACTTTAATAACGAACACTTTTATATCATTGCTAGTACTTTGATAACAGACACTTCTACATCATTGTTAGTACTTTAATAACGAACACTTTTACATCATTGCTAGTACTTTGATAACAGACACTTCTACATCATTGTTAGTACTTTGATAGCAGACACTTCTACATTATTGTTAGCACTTTGATAACAGACACTTCTACATCATTGTTAGTACTTTGATAACAGACACTTCTACATCATTGTTAGTACTTTGATAGCAGACACTTCTACATTATTGTTAGTACTTTGATAGCAGACACTTCTACATTATTGTTAGTACTTTGATAACAGACACTTCTACAACGTTGTTAGCACTTTGATAACAGACACTTCTACAACGTTGTTAGCACTTTGATAACAGACACTTCTACACGTTGGATTAGACTTTCATTTTGGTTCGCATTCGTCAATGCGTGAAATTATTCATGAGTTATTTGATAAAGTAAGCAATAAATTTATGCAAACCATTCATTCATTCAAATTCATTAATTCATTCGTACACTTTCATCGTGAATGAATTGAAACCATGCGAATTTTGTATCTTTAGTTTACGATGCACTGCTTAAACATGTCCAACTCTTCATAACATTTAATATTAATTTATAGCATATGTTTATTTTCAATTATTTTCATTCACGTAAAGTCGAAGAATCATGATGATCTAAGAAGTAGACGAATGTGCGTCAGGGACAGAATTGCAGTGCAGTGGAGAAAGCACACAAATCATGACTGATTTTGGTTTCTGATTGACTGACCGAAAAGGCGCTATATCAAGTGTCTATAGATATATACAAATATACATGTATATATATATATATGTACATGCATATCATTTGCAAAATTATGCTAGCAACCGTGACTCATTTGCTGTTCGGACAAATCATGTTAGCTGTCAGGTTTCCTGCTGACAGTCATCACAACCGACAATCCAAATTCAATCAAAACTCAAGTCTTCTGTAGCACCATCATCTAACCATACAACGACCAGCTAAAACCATGATGATGACGACGATGATGACGATGTTGAATGATGATTACAACGATGACTCTGACTCTGACGTCAATGACGATGAATCATGACAGCGATGACGATGACAACGATGATGATGACGATGATGATGACAACGACTACGACGATGATGATGAGACGATTATTTGTATAGCACCGTTGCTCAGCCGAAGCCGAAGGAAATGTTGCTACATGTAGCCTACACGAGTTATCAGCAGTCATAAAATTAGAATGGTTTAATAAACAGATAATGTTTTGATCTTTGATCTAAATGCATCCAGAGATGGGCGAGAGATATGTGGAGATCCAAGATCCATCATAACTAAGCTTACAAAATTTTCTAAGAACCGGTAATAAAGCTTTTCTGCCGGAAGCAGATCAATTCTCAGATCCGACTTCAACGACCTATGCAGTACTCAATGGTTTTGCGAAACAAACTCAAATAGATTTTATACAGCATCCGAGAGAATAAGAAATCTACCTCAAATGGTGAACTTAAAATCCTTTAATATTGTTCCATATAATATGTGACCCAGGGGTCTCAAACACGCGGGCCGCATGCGGCCCGTGGACCCGAATAATGCGGCCCGCGAGAGCCATCTGGTTTTTAAAATTTATTTTCTACATTTAAAGAAATAAATTGGTTAAAACCGAATTCTGCTGTTCTTTTGAACCAAGGGTCAGACTGTTTTGTTCTTCTAAGTTTTGCTCTGGATATTCAATCTGCAACAGCAGATATTCAGATAGAGTTACAGTGGGCCTTCAATGTAATACCATGCTGAAGCAGAAGTAAGCCTACAATGAGGTATTCCGATATTCTACGTCTTTTCTACTACAAGAAAAATTCAAAAATCTGCACCTGCAGTACGCTAATGGCGATATTTGGCATTACCTACATAGGCCTAATAATTATTATGTGAACAGCTTTTTCATTCATTAATGAAGATTAATAAATCTCAAATGACACGCCTGACAGTTAGTGGTTAATATGTGGAAGCAGTAGGCCTACATGAGGACTGATTCTTCGCATCTCAAAAGATAAAACAAAACAATGATGTTCTCGTAGCTGGGAAACGTTGTCAGATGATGTGTAGGCCTATCGCTAATCACACCTGATCACCTCTGACACTACTCATTATAATACTTTAGCCTAACATTTATGGATGAGTTTAGTTGTAGGTAGGCCTATTAGGCTTACTAAATGTGCTATTGATGCTCTTCATAGGCCCTATCTTTGTGACTCTGAGTTTTCAATTTTGTGTATAGTACCCTTATGGTTACACTGAAAGTATAATATTAACTTAGGTGATTTTACAGGATTAGGCTATATCATTACTGCAGCATTGTAACCATCACCCCATGCATATAAATAGTTTAACTTGCACGACATAGTTTCATGTTGCGGCCCGCGAGACACTGTAAATTTTCAAATTTGGCCCACACAATGACTTGAGTTTGAGACCCCTGATGTGACCTATGACGTCTCTCTTTTAACAACGGGCATTGTGTCTATTGTCTCTATTGACTATATTGTCTCTATTGTTTCTATTGTCTCTATTGTCTCTGTTGTCTGCTTGTCTGTTCAGGAGGACAGTCCTGAGTGGAGACCGAGCTACACGTCATCGACCCTCGTCATCATGAGATTCATGACGGACTTCCAGGGCAACTACACCTGCGTCGCGTCTAACGCTTTCCGAATGAAGAAGCAAACGTTCAGCTTAACCAGTAAGACATTATTATACTATTATTATTATTATTATTATTATTATTATTATTATTATTATTATTATTATTATTATTATTATTATTATTATTATTATACCGCACATAAGTGTCTGAATAGATTAGTAAGTCAGCTTGAGTTAGCATGCTTAGTAAATTTTGCGGATGTTGTGATGCTCTTTGTGTGACCCCGCAAACCCACAAAATTTTAATGGCTAATGCAGATTATTATGAAGCGATAATGCGAGCAGACGTTTATGTATTTATTACTTCACTTCAATCAATGTGTAACTTGTGAGCATAATATCTATTATCTGACATTCACGCTGTTGTTGGTTTTGGATGTGATGATCACCGAACGAGTTATCGGCCGTTTTATCATAACTAAACACACGTTTATGTGTTTATTAATTATACATGACTTCAATCAGTGTGTAACTTTTAACTTTCGAGCATAATAATAAAAATATATTATCTGTCATTCA
This sequence comes from Lumbricus rubellus, assembly GCA_945859605.1. Taxonomy (NCBI): domain Eukaryota; kingdom Metazoa; phylum Annelida; class Clitellata; order Crassiclitellata; family Lumbricidae; genus Lumbricus; species Lumbricus rubellus. The sequence goes on from OX243812.1 coordinate 38,748,200, forward strand.
CAGTGTCGCTGGATTTGACGGTCATCGACAGATTTTATTATGACTAAACAAAGCTGATAAACAGATCAGAACTGATAAACGGTTGATCGTATAGACCCTATATTATGTTATATAATATATATATATATATATACCATATATAATATATAATATATAAAATATATAATATATACTATATAATATATAATATATAATATATACTATATAATATATAATATATTATAGCCTATATAATATATTATATACACTGTGTCCGGTTAAAAAGTAGCCCCCACAACAAAGTGCCATAACTCGGTCAAAACGTTTGGGATTTGTCTGAAATTTCAAACACAGCAACAGCGGCCATATTTACACGAGAGTCTAAAACCGATTAGAAATATACGTGCGTTTGTCAAATTTATAAGTGTTTGCTTTGGAGCACCGACAAATTGAACTTTCCAACATGGAAAACTTGAAAAGAAGTGAAATTCAGCTAAATATGCTGTTCAAAATGTTCATCTTGTTCACGGACACACGACCGTAGATTAGACGCTACTGTTTGATGGTCCTGTCCATGATCACCTGGTTAAACAACTGCCAATCTTCAAACAGACGCGCCCTACGCCATACGATTATCGATGTCATGAATACGCGTGAACAAAAAATGCGCTCCTCCAGTACATGTACTCCGGATCAAAGTCTGGACTGCTGGACGGCCACAGCTGCAGGATATGAAGCCGAGTGTGTCCCGGGATAGCTATTAACCTACTACGTTTATGATCGTGTGTCCGAGAACAAGAAACACATTTTTTGGCACCAGAATAGCTGAATTTCACTTCCTTTCAGGTTTTCCATGTTGGAAAGTTCAATTTGTCGATGCTCCAACGCAAACGCTCATAAATTTGACAAACTCGCGAATATTTGCAAACGACTTTGGAATCTCGTGTAAATATGGTCACTGTTGCCGTGTGTAAAATTTCAGACAAATCCCAAAGGTTTTGACCGAGTTATGACACTTTGTTGTGGGGGCTACTTTTTAACCGGACACAGTGTATATATAATTTATGTATATACCCTACACCTAATAGATAATCCGGGACAGGAAATGCATCCGGTCGTAAACGAGATTTTATGATTCTCCTCTAAAGAGGCAATAATTATTTATACGGTCGTCGTCTCCCGATTTTAAGCTCTGCTATTAAGTAGACGTTGAACTTAACTATTATTATTATTATGTCGAACGTGATTATGTCAGTCTGCAGTTGAAAGACACAAACACATCACTGTACTTTATAATAATATTATTATGTAAACTACTCAAACCGGTTCGCGCCCGTATAAAGAACCCAGGGCCCGCTTCCTCCACGCACCGTATCAATTGTGCCCTGTAAACAGTGTGCATTGCATTTGCATGAAACTGCTTAGCAAAACAGGGTGCATTCCGAGCTGTCTCGCAAATTATGCCGAGATAAATACACGACGCCACTTAACAGCAATGACAGTTGCCGTATCATGATACTATACATTATCATGTGAATAAGCTGCATTAAATAAGAAATTACAGGTGTATGCTGTCTACAAGTATGCCCTATTGCCCTTGGCTCGTACTTTCAATGACACCATGCTCTGAGGACTTTTCAATCACGCAATAATCACGTAGAAGTTCAGCAACATTAACCACAGCTGCAGTCCAAATAGTTTCTTCAGTAGAGTGCAAATGTGCAGGGCTGTTTTTAAGGAATTTTTAGAACTGCACAACTACTTCTTTCCTTTCCCATCATCCATGGTAAATTACTTCCAATCGGAGGACAATGACTTTTTCCTGGTTTTAACTGTACATAAATGCTTCTACAACTGCACATTTTGTGTACAACTGCACGTTAAAAAAGCCGTGCAACTGTGCCATGGGTGTTCGTACATAGGGGCAGGAGGAGGCACTTGCCATCCCCTGGAAATTTGATACTCTGTGCAGGCAATTTAAATTTTTTCATAGTAATAGTTCTATAGAGTAAAATAGTTTGCAAACTTTTCATACTAGAGCTATTCTCTTCAGAGCTGTGCTCTGTAGATAGAAAAATACATGCAAATCATCATCACCCCTACATCTACAGATTCTACAGTGTTCTACACCCTTCGACTCTACCAGGATCCTTCCCTACTTCTTGGGCGCGCTGGAGTCGGGAGCCCCGCTTAGCAGTTTTCTTTTAATAGGCTGTATATAAATTTCCGAATGAATGCGTGAATCCCGCTAGTTAAATTTCACCTGTTTACACCTGCCTTGTTACTCTTGATTAGCTGAAGCTGATGACAAGACGACGACGACCACCACAACAGCAGCAGCAGCCACCGTTCCACCGAAGGGTTCATCAAACGCCGTCGGGGGAGGAAAGGCTGCTCTCAACAACGTCATATCCGTTGGCGTTGTTCCAAAGAAACTGAAACCGGAAGAGAAGACGAACATGAAGACCCTCGAGGACCGGAAGTCGCATCAGCTGAATCCTCCTCCTTCGAGGTCGACGAATGCCACGCCACCGTCACCAAAGATCGGCGGCGCCAATAAGGGCAATCCCCGACCGAAGACTCAGAGTCCTCGAGGAATAGGAGGAGGAGGAGGGACGGCTGGTCCAAACGACGACGAAGACATGGCGACAGGCGAAAGCGGAAACGGAAATACGAGAAACGCTTACGAAGACTGAGAAGAACGAGCTCTCGAATGGGCATAACTAGGGTATCGGGGACCGACGTGTCGGTTAAGGTCAGGTTAGGCGTTGTGGGGGAGCGGTTAAGGCTCAGATTAGGTGTCGTGAGGGTCGGTTAGGTAAGATTATGTGTCGTGAGGGTCGGTTAGGTTAGATTATGTGTCGTGAGGGTCGGTATTAGGGTTAGTGTCGTCATGTGGTCCCCGATACTATAGTTTCGCCCTCGTGTGCACTCTAGAACGGCGCAAACCTTGAATATATATATATGTATAGTACAGTTTTTGTTGTAATTGTTTTTGTTTTGTTGTTTCGCCAAAGCCATTGTTGCTTTAATAGCGCTAATTATGACGTTTAATTATTATTTGATGACGATTATTCAGACTGAACTGCAGTATCTATTGGCAGAGTCGCAGACAATGTAAGATGACGTTGCCTAAACACGATGACGTCATAATATTATGAGACTTATGCTTATATTTTGTCTATAAATGGAATGACGTCAAGTGGAAGATGATCTCATGTGACGTATAGACCTACGAGATTATGATGACGTCAGAACGAGATTATGGTGACGTCAGAAGATACAAGGAGACAACAACGAGATTCGCGAAAATATCAGCGAAGTTTAATTACGTCATTCAATAAACAATGACGTCAGCTGATGGTTAATCAACTTAATTATGATCTTTTAGACGAATGATTAAATTACAGAGTTACACGACATTATGACGTGTTAAGCGCGTCACATGTTACATTGCTTTTCTTTTCTTATTGACAATTGCTTTGGACGCGCACAGCGCAATGATTCACTGCTTTTGAAAAACGTGACGTTGAACGAAAGTCGTTTTAAGGTTGCACTACAATGTCCGCATTTATATCTCCAAGTTAAAAAATTATAATACGTGTACTAAAAATATTTAGATAAACTGATCTACCTGCAGAACGCGTAGCTTCTTTATTTCGAAATGTGCAAAAAATTTACATTGAATTACAATCTAGGGCTAGGGCCGCTAGGCTATACTATAATTTATTATTATTATAATTATTTACTAATACAGACACCAGCGCATGGGTTATAATGCAGGACTCAAAGGTTAGGGTCAGGTTAAGAGTCGTGAGGGTCGGTTTGGGTCAGATTAGTTACGCCGGATGCTTTACTGTCAGTAACGTTTATTTGTTACATTGAAACCCGTAGTTCTGCGTCAGTGATAACATATGACATCATTCAGGCTCGTACCACAAAGTGTGTTTCGAACATGGTTGCATGTAGGCTATGGGTGGAGGTCACATCCTTGAATGGGCGCTATATAAAATGCACATACAAACATACAAACAAACAAACACAGACACTGCGAAGATTATTTCTATCGACAATAACGAGACCGTATAGCCTATACGGTCTTCGGCCCATGCAGACCTCACGACTTTGTGCATCCACCGAATGATGTCAAAACTGCCATGTCCATGATCGTTTTTAAAAAGCCTGTCTAAAATAAATAAACCTAGGTCTAGTTAATTAATAGCACTACTTAACAGCTTACCATGTAACAATAGCCTAAATAGGCGTTTACTATAACTCTTCCTCCTTCAGACCTTCCTGATGTACATAGCATAGTGATTGTCTGTCTGTATACTCGGTATGCCTATCTTGTTTGATATGCGATGGGTTGCGTTTTATCAGCTCGATTGAAAAATCAACGAAGATAATACGAGTGTATAAGAATTGTTGATCAATAACATTCTGACACTTTAAAATCGGTAACACACACACACACACACACACACACACACACATGCAATCACGCATTGTGTTCGATGTTTTATTCAATTTATTGCCTAAGACATGCACTTCACATGTTCACATGTTCATGCTAGAGGAAAACACGTGAACTGAAAGAAACCCACTTCACATGATTTGCAGTTTTTCGACAACCGAACAAAGTCATAATAGGCCTATAATAAAAAATGCCTATAATTAGAAATAAGTTTATAATTATAAATAGGTCTATAATTATAAATAAACCAATGTACGATCAGGGTGGACGGATGCACGCATGGTGCATAAAGCAACAGGGGCATATACACGAAAGCGAACTATTGACCCATGGCGTCTTGTAGCCTATAATACTCCTCCATACGACGCTATTGAAGTTTATGATTAGTTGAAAGTTAAAATATCATATAAAGTTATACAATCATAGGCCTGCATATTATTTATAGGCCAATGTGCATTAAAAGTCTTTTAAAAGTCTACATAACTCATATTGTTGTAGGTCATATAATTTAAATTCATAGGCTATAATTAGATTAACCTTAAGTTAATCTTATTATTGCGTATACATTAGCCCATAAAATTAATGTCATCTTGAATTGAGTTGAGTCAAGGTTTGAGATCAGCAGGATAGCCAAAAGATACCGGACATGATTGTGACATGAGATAATAGATACAGGATAGTGAATCAGAAGATATCCGAATAACATAGTTAAACGAATGACACGCTTTTGCGTTAAAGTATAATATAAAAAGCATTTATGTAGCGCATGTTGCTACACACCTCCTCCCACACCTACAACGCTCCTCTGATCGTGCATTTCTTAGGATCTGATCATAATTATATTATTTTTCAAGCAGATGTTGGTAAACTTAGCAGCTTCGTCCAAAGCGATCACACGCATGCAACCGTATAATTATCTATAGGTTTATCCCATGCTATATGGACTGATAATTTGGATGAAGTTTCGCACGCATAGGAGGTCTAATAGACCTATAAGCCTATAATTGCCTCTGACTTAGCTACAATGCCACAATTGTCACATGCATGATTTGCTGGGTATATGAGAAACATTAAGTTATGTTTGGCGTAAGTTCAGAACGTGGGTATGTTTTTAACGGAGGATCATAAATGTAAATTTCTCAGATTCACTTTGCGTAGAGGCCTATCATTAGTATCATTAAAGCTTTGGTGCGAAGAAAAAACTAGGTGTCAATTTTTCAGGTAGGGGAATCTCTTTCTTTCTCCTATATGTGGGGCAGTGGGCACTCGTGAAGATTAGCTATTAGACAATTTAGGCTATAAACTCCTGCAGTCGCTTGGCCGTGGGCGGAGTTTGGTTTCCATTCTTGGAGGGGCTAACCCTGAGTCTGGGCCTTCTTAGGGGGCTAACCCCGAAAAAGGATACCATTTTCATGGTACAAAAGTTTAATTTGGGCCTTCTTGGAGGGACTTAGCTCCCCCTAGCCCCTGATAAACTCCGCCCATGCGCTTGGCCAAGAATGATCCTCAAATCACGAACCAAAACCATTGAAAGTAATAGAGTATTTTCTGTTAAGATAGCAACTGGTATCGCTAGAGAAGTTGCAGACAAAAAGGATTGGGTATATTAATAAGTTTCATATTTCTATGTCGAGCTTCAGCAAAACTCGAGATGTCCGTTATATCGTTTGTTAGAGCAAAACGGTTGTCTTCTCTCAGCAACAGAATGATTAACAATGAAATAATTTCTAGAGGATGTATTATCTGAGAGTCTCTTGAATACTGAATCACATGATGATGCGTAATGAACTTGAGAAGTTGAGATGTGCCATGACAAGACAAAACTGCAGAAGTTCAGCTGAATGTGTCAAATAATGTAGCTGATAGCTGTGGAGCTCTACGTGCTGTAAATTAACTCAATTATAGCTTCTCTTCACATCGAGTACACTCTTAGCACTTCTCTTTTAAGTCGGCCGGGAATTTAGAAAAAAAAGATTTAGTGCCCTGGTATATATATACGCTGAAAAAGAATCACACATTGTATAATTAATTATTACAACAACACGTAGGCCTAACCTTGAAATGGGTCGTAATAATATTGGCTATGGTATGTCATATAGACTGCAGCGTATACAATAGACTCAGCGTATGCTTAAGACGCCGAATACACACCGACGCCCCTAGGCTACAAAGGCGCATTGTGATTATTATGGGTCAACCAGCGCCAAGGGTAGCCTACTAGATAGCATCTGATTAAGGCATTAGACTTGGGGCATAAAACGACATTCCCACAGGTCCAGAATAAATGTAGATGCATATCAACCATATAATACACACATTACACAGCCTATTCATGAATTGTACATCAGCGTACATTGTAGTCTATATATAATTATACTGCATATGCATATCTATGCGTACCGTATATATATATAGGTAAGCTTGTTTATACATACATATATATGATAATTTTATATATAATATGCACTAACGTGTAATTGTGCCAGTGCACACACGGCTTCTGAATTGCTACAATGAACCGTGACTGCACATACGGTGCAGTTGACACAGTCATGTTTGCGTGCAGGCATAATAACCCCATTGCTCAAGTGTGTATGCCTTATGTAAATCCTCTGGCATACATTGGCAGTGCCACCCCATTGCCGCATATAATCATAATAATAGGCCTATATCATACGCTTTCTTCGTCGTCGTCGTCGTCGTCGTCTTAACATGGGCTATGGACATATACCTGGATACTAGAACGCAACTGCCCGCGTACGTACACTTACAATGGTCAATCTGTATAGGAAATGCGTATAAACACTGGACCACAGTCAACCGGTTTCAGACCGTATACCGCTGTCGTTGAGACTAGTTCCAAATTATGTCAACAGCTCTCTGTAGGCCTACGCTGTACAGCTTCAACGGGAGTTAGAGCCATCGCTTCGAACCGGGACTTGTAAATTACTCCATTGGGAGGTAGGAATAGTTAATTATTTTTGGAAAACCCTCTGGGCCTTCGACGAAATAATAAACAAATTCCGTTTAGATATCTGCAGATACGATCGATTCTTTACCTCCACGCACGCATCTGTGACAATCGAGAGAAAACGTGGTTCGCGAAGTTGTTTATTTATAGCATTTAATGCATTGTTTAGAACTTTAGAAGCGACCTTTGTACTCGTCGAGAGAGAGAAAGAGAGATTTAGTGCTACAGCGGCGAAAGTGTCACAGCAGAAGAAGCTCTATAGATGTGTGCGTGCGTGTGCGTGCGTGCGTGCGTGCGTGCGCGCGCGTGTGTGTGTGTGTATGTGTGTGTATGTGTGTGTGCAAGGTCAAAGTCGCTAACGAGGATTATCCAACAGACTATAACAGCATAAACAGAAGTGGAACTGTTGTTAACTGTTAACACCTGACTGACAGTCTATGATCAGCTAATATGTGCGTCCGTTTGGTCTGCGAAATGGTATCTGGATCCTAAGTCTTGTGGTCGCTGAAAAGGCAGGTGGTATACCAACAGGAAACTGGTACACAAGGAAAGGGGTAAGTCTGTGCTGTTTCCATCGACCAACTGCGTTTTATTATTGTACTGAATTATTGTAGGCCATAGTTATGTCGTGTGTGTTAAATCACTCTGTTGTTTTCGTGATATTTTACAATAACAATGCCTACTGTCTCTGTTATAAATAGAAGAGCAATGCCCTTAGCTACCGTATAATGCGAAAACATTGGCATAGCTTTTGGAGGTTTTTTGTGGGGAGATAACATGAGGAAAGGACTTTTTAAAGCATGAGCATTATGGATGGTACCTACGATTCTGCAGAATTTGAAAATTTAAAGAGAAAGAATCCATAGTTTAAAAATATCCGAAAAAAGACAAAGTTTTTTTACCGACCATTCGGATAACTTTGGCTGCCATAGAACCCTCTGATACTTTGGCATCATGCATTATTTCAGTTAGAGGTCAATTTAAAACCCATACTGGGGAAACATTGGCATCCTAAAACGTATGTTAAGTATTGCACATAATATTAAGTGCTAAGCATATAACATCTCTTTACAAATAAGAAATTCTTGCAAGGAAACAGATTTTACAAAAGTCTTATGCTTGTTTCGTCTGAAGCCCAAAATGTGTAATCCTGGTAACCAAACCTGCATCACCAATCGCTTTCAACATCCGAGTCACTGCCACATCAACCACACTGGAATCCCACAGCATTACACCTCATCATTACACGCACCTCACACCCAAACACTGCAGGACAAACACTGCATCCAGTCCAGACAGGTCAGTCCATGACACTTTGAGTAGTCATGAGCTTGGCAAGCAACACCAAGTAAGTTTCTTCCGAAGTCTTTTTGTCTGACGCCAACGATTTGTCGCGGCGTGATGCCCCGATGGTTCAGCTCTCGTTATAAGTTCGCTTCATTGATCTGCATTGCTTTCCTGCAGCAGGCCTATACACTTTCTTCCATCTTTTCCTTTTTCGTCATCACCTTGACCGCGATTTTTTCGAAGCATCTCAATCAAGCTGGCATCCAAGTGCCTTGCGAATGATGCTGATTCTGCACGTGCAGCCGATAGGCCTAGACGTGCAAGGACAAGTCGATGATTTGAAACGAAGTTGAATGCACATGGACATGAAGCTCAATAACTGTTTGTTCTGGACTCGACAACAGTGGAGGGACAATAAGTTAATGTCAATAACGTCGACTTTGAGGACAGCTATTAAGCATTCCCCCCAAGTTCTAAGCCTACACATTTAACTGAAGAGCACATGAGTATAGTCTTGGGACCAGGGCTTTTTAATGTGCATTTGTAGGCCTACACAAAATTTGCTCTTGTAGAAGCACTCCTGTACAGTTAAAACTAGCAAAAAGTCATTGTCCTCCGATTGGGAGTAATTTACTATGGGTGATGGGAAAAGAAAGAAGGAGTTGTGCAGTTCTAACTTCTAAACATTCCTTAAAAACAGCCATGCCTGGGACGCAGTGGTCATTATATTCCAATTTAAACCATTCCTCTAACCAGCTCTCAATTCTTTAAAATTTCAGAAAGTCTTATTATAATAATATTATAACAGCAACAAGATGTGAGTTGCAGCAATCAAGACGATTAGAGACCAGTGCGCTTGCCAGAGCTATAGTAAAAAAATTTAAAAAATGAAGATATATCATTGCACCTAATTGTTCTACCTAGTATGTCGGGAATGTATGCCTACATTTAATATATAGGCCCAGTCTAATACATAATTATTGTGTCGACTCACAAACACTGTTAACATAAATAGATTCAAGACACAAAACAGCGTCTATGAGTTGTATTGTATTGTATCTGACAACTTATAAAGCGCTTCTTGCAGCAGTAGCCTTTCAGAAGCGCTCCCAATGCGTGCAACACCGAGAGAAAAATGCAGTTTATGAGCACATTGAGCAGCATGATGAGTCAACTTTGCACACCAGTCATCCGATTTCAACGAGTTCAACCATTAATTTTGTTTCACTGAGGTATATGCTGTAAAAGTAGCCCAAAAGCGGAAGTTCAGTCTTCGATGTGTTAAGAAGGAGTTCAGAGGTCGACGTCATCCATGACTGCACGTCCTCCTCAAAGTCAACCAAGAGTGGAAAGATGTTGGCGGTCAACAGCTGAGTCACATGACAGACTGTTGTTGTCAAATGAAAATATGTAGATATGGGTATAGAGACAGCATCACATGATTGAGAAATCGGGTGACGAATTTATTAACGCGGCTGATGCTGTTATTCTAGCCTACATTGCACCCCGTAGTTGAACTACGGTAGTTCTGGTCCAGTGAGGAGGGTTTCAGGTTCTAATCCACCTCAAGCGGCCGCGCGGAGACCTTGGGCAAGTCCTTCAATCGCAATTGCTCAGCGCTTCGGCGTGAAACTCCAATACAGTGTCCGCGCTGCAGTCGGGAGCGCCTCTGAGTAGTGGCGTGAAGAGGCGCTGTAACAAGTGCACAAACAAACATTCCAGCTTATAGGACTGACATACCTGTGGCTTATTGTGCTATAAAAATTGCCTGGCTAGTTAACTATGGTCTAGTTGGCCATTTAGGCATCGTATATGCATTTGAACTTTGAACTGGTCTATATAACCTAGGTCATTTATCTGAATTGAACGACGCTTTTCAGGAAGAGATGGCCGCCGTCGAGATTTGCCTTTTGTCATCTCGTCAAATATTGACTTAGAGAATCATGGTTAAGTCAGCCTTCGTTCGTGTCCCAATGCCCTACGTGTCCTGTTCTGACCGGTTCGAGCAATAGAGAATAGCGATCTGTCTCAAGAGAAACAAGCTCTCAAGAGCAATAAATGTCAGGTATGCAGAGCCAAAAACTTCTGTAAGGGTCGGGTATAGTCTACAAGGTACACTGTGGTAATTGTACAATTTCGTCGTCGTCTTTGTCGTCATCGTTGTTGTTGTCGTAGTTATCATCGTCTTTGTCGTCGTAGTCGTCGAAATGATGATCCAGTCCGTCAAGACTTAACGACCCCTTGTAGAAAAAAACTGGTAATGATTGTGTTATAGCATAGCTCTTCTTAGGCTTTCAATGGTTTTCTTGTCACAATTTTATTGACAACATGTAGTTCGGTTTAAGTGCATTAATGTGTGTATGAAAATTATGAATGTCACATGTAGCAACATCAGCAGCTTTAAAACATTTACTCTTTTTGGTCAATTCTGCGCAACTGTCATGGGCGGAGTTTGGTTTCCGTTCTTGGAGGGCTAACCCCGAGTCTGGGCCTTCTGGAGGGGCTAACCCCGAAAAAGGATTCCATTTTCATAGTAAAAAGTTGAATCCTGGGCCTTCTTGGGAGGGGTGGCTTAGCCCCCTAGCCCCTGATAAACTTCGCCTATGGCAACTGTCGTCTTCTTTGTCCATGAAAATTAGTCTACTGTAGGTTAAGTCTTTTGACAGCTGCACTGCAGGTCACCATGGGCTTTGAAGTCTCCCCAGTGTTGTTGATTCAGTGGTTGATTTATTCATATGATTTATCGTTGCGTTTCAGACCGAGGAATTTGGCCGACATCTTCATTGTTATTTTGTTGTCCATTTCTTACCTCTAAGTCTCTTAGGGGGTTCTTTGGTCTAAATATATTTAGATCTATTTACATATATCATATATTAAATTAGAAAGAATGTTCAAAAATGCAGGCCCACCCTATAATTATATCACAACACATCGGATTTGTTATATACACACAATTTGTTTACACAAGTAATTAATATCAGGATAGGAAACATCTCTAAAATTATTATGTACATGTCATAAATGCATAAGCTGCATTTGTGGAATATTGCCGAAGCGAAGTGCAATCTAAGCTGCAGAAACTTGTTACTGTTTTGGTCGAAGAAGAGGAAATATTTTCTCCTATAGACTAGATAATCTACCCATTCGTGATCTCACCAATGATTGCTACCACTTTCCTCTACAGACCCGTGATCCGTATGGACGCTCTTTATCCACGTGCTGCCGACTCCAGAGTTCTTGACATCTCTTCTGAGAGCTTTTCAGGAGGAGGTGGAGCAGGAGGAGGAGCAGGAGTAGAAGGAGGTTGATCGAGGATGTACTGGAAGTCACTCCCCTGGCAGTTTCAGTCCGGGTTCATCTTGTGAAGCCACATTGGCTCAGCAGCACTCCATGCACTCTGACGTAGTCCCATGGACATCTGAGCCTCGACCTTCCGCGGAGTCCGCTATCCTTGATTTTGGTTAAGATGCTCGATCAACTTATACAAGACTCCCGTCGAGATGTTTGTGCATTCCTTCTACTTCTTTCTTACTATGTTTTCCTGATTTTCACAATCATTTCCTTTCGCCCGGTGCACGTAATGGAATTTTTCTTCGTTATGGATGGATTCGATTTGACCAGGGTCTATGACAACAGAGGCCGTTACCCTGGACAGAAATTTGCTCGGCACATTACAGCACTTATGACCAAGGTACTAGACCAGTAATTCTTCCTTATGCTGCTATAGTCTACTTAAATACAGTCAGGGAGGTGTTATGTCCCAACCTACCAGCTGCATGACTGTGCTACTGGCGTCATTTGGAAAATGAAATGTTCAGGGCTTAACGACACTGTTTCATATCGAAGATGATTAGTGTCGGAGGCAGAGAACAACCTCACACTCCACTTTTATATTGCGACCGAGCCACCCGCTGTAAAGATCCCCGCCCGGGAATTGAACCTGGGCCGCCGGCGCGGCGAGCGGGCTACAACCCACTCGACCACGCAGGACCTTCGGCGTCATTTGGACCAGTTGCATGACTTATATAGCCTGCCGAGGCCAATGCGTGCCTCGGGCCAGCGTCAGCATGCGAGGACTCGTTCTAGGCGGTCTGCATCGTGTTAGTTCCCTTACCTCACCAACTGATGGGTGCAATCTGCTATGCCAGAAGTGTAATGATAAATCTAAGAGAGACGAGGCTGACTGTCAGTAGCATACGCTTCCTTCCAACTTTCCTTAATGGGAAGGGCGAATCTCTCTAGACTAGAGCATAGAGCGTCTTTGTTTCATTCCATCGTCTTTCTCTGCACGTTTCACACAAACTTCCCTCCATCTTCATCCACCTCATCTTTCGATATTCTCAGCACTTGACTGCTTCTATGTTTTCTAATGGCTGTTCTCATACACTATGTCCAATCTGGCCTATCATTTGTTGATCATGTAGAGGACCTATTCGCACCCTGCGGACTGACTATAGGATCAGTCTATCCCAGTATGCTTCGTTGACCAAAACATGTGTCTGGAAGTCAGGCAGAAACGTTGCAAGTCCAGTTTAAATATCGCAGTTTCGGACACTAAAATATTCACAACTCGGTCAAATATCAAGATATTTGATCCGAATAGGGCTTGTTTTAAAGGGAAACTTCTACTGCTTAATATGGTATAAAAATGTCATTTTTCGACTTTTGATATCATAAGCTTCGTTTTGACGGATCGCATCACAAATTTACTTAGCCGTATCTATCTGTTTTGGCTTAGGCCTATATCACTTTCTACTCAACTCCACACTATTCATTCTCTCAACGTCTAACCTCAACCTGATTGTCGTTGTCAAACTTCTTCTTCGTGTCACTGTGCTCTCGTTTCTTAACGGGACAAGAATAGGGCCTACCTATTTAAAAATAGAATATCTGTCTACCAGAATGATGCACGCGTGCTATTGCTAAGCTTCGTCATTGCCACATTTTTAACAGTGCATTTTTATAATCTGTGACAGTTGTACGAAGTAAAACGAGAGATGAGAATCGAAATTCTTTGCATCGATGACAAGAACGATGCACATTTAATTAGACATCAAATTATTGTGTATTTAAGACTGAAGAAAATATTCACTTAGGACAGTTGTGTTTCCTATCGGATGGACGCCTTGCATAGATTTAAATTCGACCCCTGTAAAATTCATTGTCATCTGCTATAGATTTGTCATGCATTTACTTTGTACTCGTTAGTGAGAGTTAATACACGAAAGTCATCACCATCATAGTCGTCGTCATCATCATCGTCGTCGTCGTCATCGTCATCATCATCATCATCATCATCATTATCATCATCATCATGACAATTAGCATCATCATGATCATCACCGACCATCAATTATCAATCATCAATTATCGTCGTCGTCGTCGTCATCATCATCATTATCATCATTATCATCATAATCACAACCACCACCAGTGCCACCACCATCACCACCACCACCACCACCACCACAATCGTCGTTATCATCATCATCACAGTCAATTCCATGTAGCCTACAATTGCCTATTAGAGTCTACACGCGAAGTGTCGCATCATGAGTGATTGCAGATGTCTGTATAGGTCCATTAGAAACCTGTTGAGCGATGGTCCAATTATAACGTTTCTTCGGATGACACTAATAAATCGCCCAGTCATCTTGATCAAAATAACCCTTTCTAAATTTAAACTCCAACTCCTCACCAGAGAAGATACGCTTGCTTTAACTCATGAGCATATGATAATAATAGGCTCACTCACCGTCGGCTGCCCGGTTGTCAACCTACAGCTCTATATACGACATTATTATTTTCTCAACGCGAGCAGGGCTTTATAGGCCTAGGGCCTGCATGTTTCTCGTAGTTATATCCGTTTGCCCTCCGAATGGGGTCTCTATGCTAAAGGGGGTTATTGTGCTTTGACCCTCCAGCGACTACTCGTGTGTTTGTGACCGAACCAGTCGCAGCCGGTCTAGTTCCCTGAGTCTTGTTTACCCGACTGGAGGTTGTCGGTTGTAAGTGTGGTGGTAACTTTCCATTAACTTGACTTGAGCCTGAAACATTTCGCGACTGGTATTTATCGAGTATACAGCGTATTTTACCTCCGTCCTATTTAATCAGCTGTGAGCTCAACCGTGATTTGGATGGAGTCGTCTCCATGTTAGGATACGGTGGTGGTGGAGGTGGTGGTGGCGGCGGTGGTGGTGGTGGTGGACAGCATGGAGGGGGTCTGCGGATTCAGTTGGCAGGCCTAGATCGGTTCTGACTAGTTCTGTGTGCAACCGGATGCTTATAAAAGTGAAGTATCCAGCCGACAGGATGTCATTATCCTCGTAATTCGTCATAGCAGGTGACCGGAGTTGTTGTGCCCTGAGGGTTGTATATATAAATGCCCGAGGATATCCGATGTATCGTGCAGTTTTACCTTGGCAGCTCAGTAGGATTATTAATTAGAATTAGAAGAAGGCATCCTCTGGGTCTGATTACGACTTAGGCTTATTGTTCTTCTGCGATGATCGCCAGAAGCTTTCAATGAAGACAATCGGAATCTCAATAGCTCAATGCGCAAGAGTCACAATATAATATCCCATAGCATCGTGCAGAATGTATAGCAAATATAGTAAAGCAATCGAAAATGGAATCGTTACACTGCCAGGAGTTGAGAAAGAAGTGACCGACGATGATTGGCTGAGGAATAATCGTTCGTCGCAATGTCTGTGTAGCAGCAACAATCGTGGATTCCCGTTGAAGAAGGAAGCGGATGAAAAGTGTTTCCTGAACGCTGACGAATTCAACAAAAATCTGAATGAGTATGTTAAACGGTTAATACATGTTTCATTGGTGTCTATAATTTATAAGACGAGCGTGTGAAGTATGCGGCAATAGCAAATAGCAGACGGTGTGTGGTGCCTGCTGTTTGACAATATAATACATCGCGATGGCCTAACAATGAATAACGAAGTCGTCGGAAACGGCTGTTAAAAATACTGTCAAAGCTACGAGCAGCATACGTGCCCTGAAAAGGCAAGAGACCTACAGCTGCATTGTCAGCGTAGGCTTGTGGCTATTGGGCTTCAAAACTTGCTTCTTTAGTCCAAACCCGCTCGTTATACATTATATAGACAGAAAGCGCTTCTTACAACCTTTCATTTTATGAAAGCGTGAAGTAAATGCTCGACTTCGAATATCGCGCTAGAGTAAGAATAGGCCTAATCTAAAAATAAACTTCAACGCCCACAGACGAATAGAAGAGAATAAGTACAGAGAAGAGATTCTCTCGCTAGTGTGAATGTGCTTTGCAAATAAATGCGGGTTCGTCGCATCGTCTTCTGAATGCATTAGCTATACACAGTTACTGTAGCCTATACACTAGATCGTCATGAGGATTAACCGATTTCGATCCATACCATTCTTGCTGCAGTGTGTCAGCAGCAAGCGGGTCAGGCGGTGAGTCGGCGTCTAGGCCTATCATGATCAGTTCAAATCTCAAGAATGAATTATAACAGTAAACAACGGCAATTAGTAGGCCATCATTATTATCAGACCTATTATTAGTTTATTGTCATTGGCCGACTTTAAGTTGGATGCTTTAGCGCCATGTCGGTCGACACATGCTGTGTAGATTTTATGGAAATTTTATGCGTATCAGTCGCTTTACGACCGACCTTTGTCTCTGTGTCTGTATCGGTGTCTGTGTGTTTGCGTGACCGTCTGTCTGTTGTACGAAACAACCCTGTACCGCTACATTGTGTATATATAATTATACGCTTTGCATTGTCAACGCCACATGGTATAGGCGTTGTAGAGGCAACTGCATGACGTTTTAGACGTACAAAGGTCTGTCTGGTTTACGATGTACATAATACATACGCTGCACACATAGCCTACATGTAGGCCTACGGTGTACCCGCATAATATTCATACATAAACACGAACACATGAAGGCGCATGAATAATTATCACATACATACATTTCTGTTTGTATTAGAAGCCATTGCTGAAAATGTTTTTGTACAGAAGAGTAACGAAAATCAGGCTGTGCATTGTTCTATCAGTCGACTCTTATATATATAGGCCTATATTCTGTTTATTTTCAAAGGACTAATTCTCGTAAGTAAACGTATACCTTACACAGTTAACTGAACTCGGCATGACCCTGTTGCAACGATTTTAGTTACCATGATATAGGCTACCGGTGTTAAAGTCTCCGACATGGTAAACATTTGTTCGAGATTTATGCTCAATCTGCGCCCCTAGCCAGGCTAGCCAAATCGGTTATAATCAGTGCTAAAAGTGTTAAAAAATAAGTGCCTGGATGCCCTTACCTTTCCAAAAGAAGTTCCAGGACGCCCCTTACATTTTCAGGTGTGCTGGCCAAATAGGTGGCAGGACGGCATAGAGATTTGAAAATAAGTGCCAGGACGCCGTCCATGACCGTCCTGCCACACGTGAAGCCCTGGTTATAATGAGTACGTTTACCGCACACTGTCAGTGGAAAGTTGGGACTGCATGAGAACATGCATGCTGACACTTCGTACGTATGACTGCCCTATAGATAGGCCTACATTATTCCATGATTGCATGCATTAGGCTACTTATACAGTGGTTTCTATAATACTACAGAGGCTAGAGCCTTTTAAAATCCCTTTACGTTTGACTGGAATTTTCCGATAGAGATTCGACGACAATTAGTCGGAAGTCTAAACTTGTAAGGCCTACAGTACAAACCTCTACTTTCACTTCCTCTTTAGGTCATAACAGTCGATTTGATTTTAATATTGCCAACACGACAAACATAGGCCTAATATTATCGTATCCGTATTATATTGCACATGAGGCTTCATAAAGCGTCTCATGTACACTTGTACAGTATACGTCTAACTAGCTATTCAGAGGCGCTCCCAGCTCGATAATTCAGAGGACAGAGGATATATATAATATATATAATATATTATGCAAGGCTTAAAGTGTGGCTGGACGGTCATGGACGGCGTCCATGCACATGTTTTCAAATCTGCACACCGTCCTGCCATTTTGTAGGCCACCGGGAAAAGGAAAGGCGTCCAGGCACTTCTTTTTCTACACTTTAAGTAGGCCTATTATGAAGTTTGGTGCATAGAGAACTCTCCTGCCAGCTAAACGTAAGCCGAAAGAAGAAAATTAGATGATCAGACTTAGGCCTAATAAGTTTACATGGCGCTTAATAAGTACTATTACCTTCCCAATTCAGTACGTTTACTGAACAATGTCATATTAATTTAATTAGTAAGCCTTTATTCGTCGCATCCTGCCTAGCACGTGGAAGCAGAAGTTTACATATAGGAACCTAGGCTAATCAATTGTCGGAGAGTGCCACCAATATGAGTGAAGAGGAATTTCTTCTTCCTGTAGAAATCGAATTCTGGCATTGGACATGAATTGTCACGAACCGTGGGAGCCACTCATTCGTTCATTCATTCATTCATTCATTCATTCATTCATTCATTCATTCATTCATTCATTCATTCATTCATTCTTTCTTTCATTCATTCATTCATTCATTCATTCATTCATTCATTCATTCATTCATTCGTTCATTAATTCATTCATTCATTCACTCGCTCGTTCAATCATTCATTCGTTCGTTCGTTCATTCATTCATTCATTCGTTCGTTCGTTCTTTCATTCATTCATTCATTCATTCATTCGTTCATTCATTCATTCGTTCATTCATTCGTTCATTCATTCGTTCGTTCATTCGTTCTTTCATTCGTTCATTCGTTCGTTCGTTCGTTCATTCGTTCATTCGTTCATTCATTCGTTCGTTCATTCATTCATTCATTCATTCATTCGTTCGTTCATTCATTCATTCATTCGTTCGTTCTTTCATTCATTCATTCATTCAGTCATTCATTCGTTCATTCATTCAGTCATTCATTCATTCATTCATTCATTCATTCATTCATTCATTCATTCATTCATTCATTCATTCATTCATTCATTCATTCATTCATTCATTCATTCATTCATTCGTTTGTTCATTCGTTCTTTCATTCGTTCATTCGTTCGTTCGTTCGTTCATTCGTTCATTCGTTCATTCATTCGTTCGTTCATTCATTCATTCATTCATTCATTCGTTCGTTCATTCATTCATTCATTCATTCGTTCGTTCGTTCGTTCTTTCATTCATTCATTCATTCGTTCATTCATTCATTCGTTCATTCATTCATTCGTTCATTCATTCGTTCATTCATTCGTTCGTTCATTCATTCATTCGTTCATTCATTCGTTCGTTCGTTCATTCGTTCATTCGTTCATTCATTCGTTCGTTCGTTCATTCATTCATTCATTCATTCATTCATTCATTCATTCATTCATTCATTCATTCATTCATTCATTCATTCATTCATTCGTTCGTTCGTTCGTTCGTTCTTTCATTCGTTCATTCGTTCATTCGTTCATTCGTTCGTTCATTCGTTCATTCGTTCATTCATTCGTTCGTTCATTCGTTCATTCATTCATTCATTCATTCATTCGTTCGTTCATTCGTTCATTCATTCATTCATTCGTTCGTTCATTCGTTCATTCATTCATTCATTCGTCATTTCGTTCATTCTTTCGTTCATTTATTCATTCCTTCATTCATTCGTTCATTCTTTCATTCTTTCATTCTTTTATTCAATTCATTCCATTCGTTCGTTCGCTCATTCGTACTTTCTAAAGATATCTACCCCAGGTGCCCCTGCCAAGTCCTGGCTTCGTAGCCAACGTCATCCATGCAGGACCATGCATGCAGAATGACAAGGTCAATATGTCGATGTCAAGAGCAAGACTGTTCCAAGTATGACCAGCTCTGTGTACCAGTGAAAGGAAGTTGGCGCGGTGGCCCCTCATCTCTCGGGTCGTAGAGGTAGCGATGGATTAATCCACTGCCAGCTAAACTTGAAACAGGGAAACAACATACATGACCCACAATGGTACTGCATGGCATAAAGGTCATCGCCAGACCCACCAGGTCCGATATATGCATTATGCACAAAGAAAGGTTGATGGAAGATTATCACATGATGATGACGCGGACGTATGATAGAAGAGAAAAAGAAAGAGGAGAAGCCCAGGGTGATGGTGGTGCCATGGAGGAGGACGAGGAGACGGAGGAAGAACAGGAGGAGGAGGAGGAGGAGGAGAAGGAGGAGGATGGACAAGAGGAGGTAATGGCACATCATATCGATGGCATCAATACACAATGATACGGTTTCCGTTTCAGCTTTAAATATTGAAAGTCTGTCGTTTTGGTTTGCCTTTATCTGTAAGTCACAGCATTTTTGATTATAATTGTGTTTAATTAACTGATGTCCTGCATTGCACGTGTGGATATATAAATCAACGTGTCTAATGTCCATTATAATTATAATTATTGTCTAAACAGATATCGTGTTCTTAGCACAACTTGTTTTTTTTATATAAAAGTGGGCACTGATCACTACTCTTGTCATCGCTAGAGACATATCCATTGCGTTTGCATCATAACACTTAGTGTCGTAGGCTATATACAGAGAGATGGTTGTATGGTAAGACGCTAATACGAAAGTCAGAAGGACGTGGGTTCGATACCCGATAGCCGCATATATAGGGAGATTGACCTCAGCCCTCGACTCCACAGGAGACGGCTTAAAATAAGCAGTATGGCAGATGGACGCCTTGCAGGCCGCCATACAGTTAGATTCGACACCAGGTAAAAGTGTTATCATCTGTTACTACTACACAATGTGATCATATATTGGTTGCCAGTCTGAACGGATAAACGAATGTTAGTATCATGTACACTTAAAATGTTGCGTGAATGTACGACTATTGTACGTTCATGTATGTGTCAGTGCATACATGTACAATTGTACGTGTTTAATATATATATTGATATCTGTTTTTGTGCAAATTGATTATTTATTTCCCTTCTGTCGTCTGTTTCCGTGGCAGTGATTCCGAGATGCGTTTCACGGTTCAGCGCTACGAGTCCGTTCCTCCGAAGGGAGACTCTTCCATCGACCGACCCTCTTCCCAGTCATCGTCCAACTCCACCGGAGCAGGGAAGGACGATGAGTCGTCCTCTCGAAACACGGGTGTCTGTCGCACCCGGTCCGTCGACTCGAGCTCCAGTCAGATGGGGGCCGAGTCCCTTGGACCGGTCTTCGAGGGGGGTGACGACGGCGACGACGATACCCACCACAGTACCATCCACGAGGACGCCGACGACGACGATAAGGACAGCGGTAGGGGTGGCGATGGGAGCGGGGGCGGGGGCGGTGCGGGCGACGGTGACAATGACGATGAGTCGAAGCCGCTTAAATCGTCTGAGACGGACACGGAAAAAATCGCTCAGATCGGACAATCGTTTCACGACCGTAAGACTCGTCGTTTGGTTCTCAAGGACGGTTCGTGCAACGTGTCAAGCGGAAACATAAACAAACGGAAGCAGAAGTTTCTCGTCGATATCTTCACGACCCTCGTCGACATGAAATGGAGATACAACCTCCTGCTGTTCGCCGGCGCCTTCGTCCTCAGCTGGATATGCTTCGCCATCGCATGGTTCGTTCTCGCCGTCGCACACGGTGATGACGTCAATCGTGACGTCGACGGGTGGTCGCCATGCGTACAGAACGTACACGACTTCACAACGGCTGTTCTATTCTCCGTCGAAACGCAACACACGATCGGTTATGGGTATCGTGTGATCGAACCGACATGTCCTGTGGCTGTGATCCTACTCATGATGCAGTCGTGTATCGGTGTCTTCATTCAGTCGCTGATGACGGGCCTCATCTTCGCTAAACTGTCGCGACCGAAGCGACGTTCGCAGACGATGATGTTCAGTCGCAATGCAGTCATCAGCAAACAAGATGGACAGTACTGTCTGCTGTTTCGGGTGGGAGACATGCGCAAGTCGCACTTCGTCGGGACTTCCATCAGAGCCATACTCGTCAGCGATAAGTATGTATACCCAGTTTTAGTTCACCCACTTATCAATGATAACTATTCTAAGTTGTGTCCAGTGCGGTTTCCGATAAGTATTTGTCCGTATTAAGTACTCAACATACTAGGGATAATTATTGTTAAATTGTGTGCGCAATGTGATTCATAAGTAATTGTAGTTGCAATTTGTATACATAGCATCGTCCGTAGCAAGCTACTTCTATAGGATGTTTTACACATGTAGGCCTAATCATTGTCAACTGTCAGAGTTAATGCAAAGAACTCGAAAGCAAGTGCAGTTTTGACCGTTTTCATAAAGTGTCCGATAAGTATGCATCAAGTTTAAGTACGCCCACATACTGAGGATACTTGTTTAATTGTCTATGCAGTGTGCATAGAGTGTGCATTATTGGAGATTCTTTAGGCTTTAAGCAGCTGTTACCCACGTGACCTCTATATGATCAGCTTTATTGCAAGCATTTGCCCTGCATCATTAATCACGAACTGCTGCTGCCATCCTGGGGCACACAAACTCTTTTATAATAACCAGTAGCTATTGATTACCTGGTTCTGAAGGTAGTTCTGCAACCTATGCAATGCCGCGTTTACACAATACACATACGATCGGGGGTACAACATATTAGATTTGTAAATTTATAGACCAAAATGATGGATGGCTTCAACTCAGCAACGTCTAAATACGGGCTCTGATGATACCCCTTCGATTAATTATAGAATGCCAAACTACAGGTGTCATCATTGAGTCCGGTTAGTTCCGCTGACAGAGAGGTAGAGCATGAGACATAGTGACAGGTGTTGCAGAGCGCATCGTGTTATAAGTATACGGTCAATGCGCTCTAGGCAACATTGAACATTCTCATTAGAACAATGACACACACTGTCAACGTATAACAATATTTGTTGAACACTTCATTACATGGTTTGCATAAAAACCATTACTTTTAATGCTCCTATAAACAGCAAGGCCACCATGTGTTAATGACCTACATTTGAAGTGTCACTGTAGAAATTATGGTCATTATTATCACATGGCTTGTCATAATATATAGTGCTCAAATCTGTACAATACAAGCTCTGTCTGAGGCGAATTTCTTGTGGAATGGGACCATGAAGCAGTTAGGAACAAGTTGTGGGACCAAGAAGTTGAAGTTACTGACTAACAATAGGCCTAATTATCGATCATCCAGTATATGTTTCGGATCCAGAATTTCAGAGGTGTAGACTGTAGAGAAGAGAGCGAGAAGCGTGAGACTTATTACAAAACTCTGCTACGAAACTATAAGCCTTCGGAGGCTGAAGTAGGCATTTCAAGTCTAAGAAGCAAAGTTCAAGTACTTGTTGAGCTTCATAGTAAACACTGTAGCCGAAGAGTTTAACCTCGTTCCGAATACTATGGCATCACTATAACTGTCTAACGCATTTCTATTTAGCGACTGTACATATCCTCCTATACCGGGGCTCATTGCTAATGAATTCATCCAGTAAGATCCTTTATCACTAGCCATAACAATAATTGTTAGTAATAGCTTATAGTACAATAATACAAGGTAAGTAGATATGAAGTGATCTGCCACTAATCTACATGTGGCAGTGCCAATCCCAAGGAAAGGGGGGGGGCGACGTAACTCATCTTTGTTTTATGATATTGTGTCTTTAAACAGAAACTTGGATTAGCAATGATTTATCGCGAGCAGGTCCATATAATTAATTATATGTCATAATTTGATACTCAGGCACAACTATAATTTGAGGAGTTTCTATGCAATCAGTTTCAATGTCTCGTAACAGCAGACACCAGTCTAATTTGATGTAGAATAATTGTGTACATAATTATATATGCCCTCAGAAAAATGGGAGTAGATCTAAGGTAGCAATCAGCTAGCCTACTATAATTGAACTGAATCGATGGTTGTGCTTTAGTAGGCCTAGGCCTATATAATAATGTTTGTAAAGCACTCTAAAGACAAAGTTTCGGTCACTTTTGCGCGGACATTCAAAATAATTGTGCATTCGTGTCATCATGAGTATGAGAGTGTGTTGTGCTGTTGGTTGTTGACTGAAGGCACACGAAGGAGGGCGAGACAATTCCGTTGTGTCAGTTTCCGTTGGATCTGCAGACAGACACGACGTCCATCGCCGACAACTTCGTCTTCCTCGTCTGGCCGACAACTGTCGTTCACAAGATCACAAAGTCCAGTCCACTGTGGAACGTCGCCGCCGACACTCTGCTCAAGGAACAGTTCGAAATCATCGTCATCCTCGAAGGTATATATACCCAGCGCCAAAAGTATACTGTATATAGGGCCATGGGCGCTCGCAGGAATTTTTCCAGGAGGGGAAAACATTTTACGATGGTGACAGTTCATTTTTTTAATAGCAAGAGTTTGAAAAATGCTAAGCTGGAAATTAGGAACACGGGTATTTTTCAAAGAAGTTCTTCAATGCAAATTTCTCAGTTTCATTTTGTGCATCATTTTTCATATGCATGATTTCTTTCCTCGGTGCGAAGAAATATGTTAAAAATAAAAAATTGATGATAAGAAGTTGGTTCCTTTAATGCAAAGAAATTTGTTAGAACCCAAACGTAGTAGTTAGAAAAAAGATGTCAATTTTCCAGGGGGGGCCAAGTGCCCCTCTTGCCCTTATATAGGCTATGTGTGGGCGCCCATGTAGGCCTATAGGGCCTATCTACCAAAGCGGTTCTGTTGGTTTTCGCTTTCAAATCGAAAGATTCTTTTCTTCGCCAATAGTTAATTATCACAGAATGCATTTTCAATCTTAGCATTCATATTAAATGGTTTCATAGTTCCATCATCGTAATTGAATTTTTTTAAATAGTCCTAACAGAGGATTCAGATGTTGATTTAGACCTATTTGGAGTTGAGGTATATACGCAATTAAGACTTTACTATGAAGTCCTAAGAAAGAATAGGCTATGTGTTGAAGCCCCATGCATAACCCCAACGGTAAGTCTCACCCTGCAATGCATATTGCGCTATCGACACTATTATATGCAATAGCAATTTAGAAGTAGGCTATTGCAGCGTTAACTATATTTTGGAGCGTAACTGTTACCCTGTAAAATACCGTATGTTATAGAAAAATTAAATAATAAATAATAAACAAAATAAATAGTTACGGCAACGCGTTACAAGTGACAAGTATTAAACCGTATAGTAACGCACACAAATAGCGTTCTGTAATGCCCCGCAACTTGTACTCGGTTCATATCTCTCTTTTTCTGGGTCTGCTTTTCATGCTGTGCATAAAATACTCGGAAATGTCAACGTAACACGCTTCCTCAATCTGTCTAATTGTAGCCTATACTTGAACCAGTCAGAAAAATTCCAGGTATTGAAATGAAGTCGTGCGTAGTTTATTTGAGCCAATCTCTCGATAATTCAAACTCCATACTCCAGACGAGAGAAACGGACACTCGGCAATGTCAACTGCACACTTTGTCAGAAAACGCACGATTATAGTTCCTGGTTTTCTTCTTGCCTGTCTACCTATCTGTCCTGGTGTCCAAGTTCTGTGTGTCTGTCCGTTTGCCTGTCTCTCCACAGTTTACTTCTTGATATTTGTTTGTTTGTTCAGTGGTCTCTGTCTCTTTAGGGACCCACATGTAAGTTACTTAGATACCCAAGCTGAGTTGCTACACCTCGCCTTTTCTTCAGTTATTTATTGCCCTTTTATAAATGGTTTTGTAAGCTTTAAAAAAGGGCGTCATGAAAATAATTCCTGTAAGATCAAACGAATGATAGTCCTAATCGTCGCTATACAGTGCCCAATGCATCAATCGTAGCAGAAGTGAAGGTATACATAACGCAATAGTAACCTAAATCTGCAGAGAAGTCCATTCAAAATTCGAAATGCATTAAGAACTCGGATGGCGAGTAATCAAATTGAAGTAAGTAAGCACGTATATTATTTAACTAGCTGTCAAGCAGCACTTTATAGTTGACAACTATCATAATATAGGCCTAGCATTCACATAAAACATCAAAAAGACTAAACAAACTGACTAGTATGCGGACAACATGCTAGCTATAAACTTGCTTTCCTCGTTAAATCTTGGTTCTAGGCGAGTTCTGAGTTTGAACTCGAATAAAAACATCAATAAATTTTTATAGCGCATGCATTGCAGCTGAGAACCAAATTCCAAAACTTCGGACTTGCCCACGTGACGCTATAGAGAGCCTAAGTTTTTATGGTGCATGACATAACGAAAGTCAAAGTGCGCACAAGTACCGTACTGTATCGTACCGTACGTTGTTTGTTATTCTAAGGAGTAGGCTACAAGTAGGCTAACGAGCAACAGATGTAAGATACCCATCAGTTCATGTCAATGTAAACGGTTAGACAGTCTTAAGAAATTCTCTGAAGTTGGCACCCTTCCTTTAAACTGAGCATATACGGATAAGAACTGTTAGGTCCAGTCTGAAGAGCGGAGGCTATAATTATAATTATTATATGGAGCGCGTAACTCTCAGCTCACCGAAAACGAAATCTAGAAAGTCGAGTCTGGCGGTGTTGTAGCATAATACCATATAGCAGAACTTTCTAGCTGAAACTTCGTAGACTTTTCTAAGGTCTGGCTGGCCGCAGATCCATTATTATCTTGACTATCCGATGTCACGTGTCTGTCTCTTTTGCAAACATCTTGCATGTGCCTTCGCGCCTGGAATGATCTGAAGATGTAATCCTGCATATATATGATTCTGGGCTGTAATGCCACATTATGCGTACCATTCGCAACACTGGAAAGACAGTTCTTTGCTCGGATCTAGACTGAGGTGTGAGCGTTCTGGCCAGTATCCAAATTAAAGAGGCGCTACATAAATTAACGATCGAGTGCAAGTGAATGAGTGAATATCCTTTTGTTTCTGTCTCAATTGCTTCTCTCAGGGATAGTTGAGTCGACGGGTATGACGACGCAGGTTCGGACGTCCTACCTTCCGTCGGAGATTCTTTGGGGCCACCACCTCGCCCCACTGATGACCTACCAGAAGGAGAACGGCCAGTACAAGATCGACTACACGCAGTTCCAGCACGCTGTACCCCTCAACACGATGCCATCGTGGAGCGCAAGGCAACACCACGAGCGACGGGGCAGCGACACAGTCCACGAGTCCACCGCAGACCATTCCACTTCCGCCTACTTCACGACCGTCATCCGGTCCAACTCCTCTCACCAGAGCGTGCTCAAGCGCATGCGCAGTAGCATCCGGCGTCGAATACCGTCACGTGATGCACCGTCGCGTTCTTCGGGCAGTTCGTCGACGAGAACGACGGCGGGTAAGAAGACGAGCGAACAGACGGACGAACAGCCGAAGACTGTTGTTGTTGGTGGAGAAGGAGGAGGTAACGGAAGTGCGTCATCATTGCGATGATTCACGTATGCACGGTCTCATGCCTCGATCGAGTCTTTCAAAACCTCCGTTCTTTCACGCATTCATTCATCTTTTGCGAGTGTCAACCCTCGACAAGAGAAACAATTATTCACAAGGAGGAAACGACCTTCAATTGACCTCTGCATGAGCGAGCAATTAACCTCACCCGACCTTGATTTTTACCCACATTATTTGACCGTGCTTGACGAAACCATATCATTCCTTATCGGGCTGAAACTGATTTTAAAAAATTGATCAAATAATTCCAATATTTAACCCGATTTTTAATAATCGATTAAATTCAATCAAATCTTGAATAATTATTTGTTACGTGAACTTCGTGAAGCATGAGAAACTGTTAATGTTAAAATGTTGTCACTGAATTAACCTCAACCCGAAATTAATCGAAATAATTTTAAAATCCGCAGCCCCATGATTCCTTATTTTTACCTGATTCAAGTTTTGCCGAAATGGATTTCTTTCCGTCATTAGCCTTGTCTTTCGTCCATGTCTAACATTGCCTGATGTCCCGTTTCCATGTTTCATAGATCTTCCACATGCATATCAGATGTATTTATTCTTAATCATGGCGTCTTCGTCTTCAATCTGCCGTCGATCTTCAGATTTTTCAGATTCTTCAGATTCTACAGATTCTTCAGATTCTTCAGATTCTACTTTAAGCTGAACTTTCACTGATTTTGTTGGTAAACTGTTTCGACGAACTTCGCTGGATTTAGAGTGGTGTTTGGAATCGAGTGCCTTCCATAATTATGGGCTTTCATAATATTTTGAAACTTTAACAATGAAATCGATCTGTAGAGTAGGATTTTTTAGTTGAGTAGAACGAAGAGCGTTGCAAGCTCTGCTATAATGGCTCAGTATAGGCGTGAGTTAAATCTGTTATAAGCTGTGTCTTTTATAGCATTGTGAGAGCACAATTACCGTTTCAATTGTTTTTTTATTACACACTTTCACTTGCCGACTTTAATGCCGGAGGGTATAGGATTTTCCATACCATTTACTACCATCTCGGCATTAAAGGGTTTTAAAACTATTCGCAGCCTCAGGTATTTAATGTAACATTGATGACACTTGCATGTACACAATCTGAGGTTCACGTGGTCTTTACTGTGTGACCCTGAAATGCCCTGGATCGTAGATTTCTGTCTAAACCTTAATCCGTGGGCAATGGGCATCCTGTTGTCCACAGAAGCTATTGTTTCACAATTACAGTGCATGCAGAAACTAAAATAGCTTGAACGCTGTGATAATTTCGGTTTTGAAAATTATTACCGTTTCAGTTTCTGTATTCAGTGTTGTGTTCGTGATTTCTATTTGAGTTCAGTTTCAGTTTTCTCCTTATATTAATTTCATGTTTCACGATGAAATTTCACCATACGGATCTCCAAAAAACAAAGAACGACAGTCCTGCGAATAGCATGCAGCTGCAATTAGTGTTATTTAAAACATTTAGATCTATTTCATATATTATGATCTTTTACGGTTTTCAGAAAATGTCTAATTGTGACTAAACTGCTGTTTATAACTGCGCTCTGATTCTGTTGCCAGACAATTGTGTACGATCACGAATCAACGTTGCAGTATTCGAGTGATTTTAATAATAGTGTCTGCATGCAGTCGTGTGTGGGCCTATATTATTTGCATTTACATTTATATTGTGTCTTGAATTCGGCCACACGCATAGGACCTTTAGCAAACGAAGCTATGCATTTATTCGTCAATGATCATTTTTCTGCTAAGCATATACACAGTTTAGAATGTTTGCCTCTGGCTGTTGTGTGGTACAGTGGTAGCTGTGTAATGTATGCATGTGCTGAATTGTACATGTGTAGACCTACGGTGTCTAAATCAAAATATGCATGGGGCATTTTAAATTGAAAGGAATCGTTGATACAGCTACTGAACGCGCTTTTATATATATAATATTCTAATATACATATGAAAAATATATAATATATATATATATAGCGACTGTTACTGCTATATATCAGCGATTTCTAATCAAGATATCGTCCTTAAAGTTTGCATTGCTTTTGAATGCCGAAGATAATTTTTTAAACAAACAGAAAATCACTGTTACAGAATTTTCCCACTGCGCTGTGCAGTATGAATTGGAAGTTGCATTTAAATTATCTGCAAAAGTTTCTATCCTTAAACTGGTGCTTATAATTACTTATTCTGGTAATGCGAGTTTTAAAATTAGGAAACTTTTCACTTCTATATGACGTTGACCGAGAGAGGTCAGAATGGTACAGTTTCGCAAATGCAGCTGGGGGGTTCGAACCCATGCAACGACAATTGATGATCTGAAAAACTGAAGCCGAGTTGTCCCGTTTTTTGGACTGAGGTCTGTCGTAAGATCAGATCTGAAGTCTTGACATCAGACGGCATTATTTACTGGAGCAACGACCAAAAATTAAAGAACGACTACCTCAGCTACTTCTTCTCGTTTACTGCAGGACATCTAGATATGCTTCTTTGCCTCCTGCAATGTTTTAGCACCGTACAAACCTAACTTTGATGAATTTTTAATCAGTTTATGACTCTCCGTGTTCAGCACTGAAATGCAATTGATGGAATCTAAGCTTACATTTATCAACTGTAGTAGAGTTTTTAGTGAGGTTACTTGATGCAATGATGCATATCTTAGCTTTAATGCCAAGCGAGTATAAAGTTACAGGCGAGATCCCACGACGTCTCTTATTAAAGTGGCATAGGTCTATTCATGTATGATCTGATAATCACACGTTGTTATGCCTGTAGTATAACGTGTAAACTGTGTGTAAATCATGTCGCATTGTAATTCAGTTAGAAAAGACTTTGTCGGTGCAACCTATTGTCCATGTGGTGTGTGACTAAATGTATATTTTACGCGATGACGCTTGCTGCTTTATCAAGAATCTAATAAATCACAATCCAGTGAAAACATCAATTCAAGCACGACTATCTTTTAAATTTCCCATCCGTTGAGTCTCTTCTTGATTTATTTTATAGCGATGCATAGTCTAAAGGCGTAGCTAACGATTGCGATGATAACGTACAATTTGAGAGTTGATTCGTGCATACCTAATTTTTGCCTATATATTTGCATAAGCTTACTCTGCGCTCAAGCAAAAATCAGAATCACCGACCTTTGCGATAATATATGCTAAATTATTTTTACATGATAAATAAAATATCTTCGCTTACTGACTATTCTAGATGTCAGTCACATCGCATCCAGGTACAAGTTAAAAGATATATCATAATTATAAGATCGTGAGTTTCTTTATATCATTGCTCTCATAAAAATATCATTTTTCTAAAATTCATGGAACTTTTGTATAGGCCTACGTGAGTTTTTTGTCTTCGTTGAATGGAAGCTTAAAAGTGCGTCCTGTGTAAAAACTGTGAAATTTTATACACCGTGTGGTATACGATGGCATGCATCGATAGTGCGGCTTGCCTTAACATCCAACGATTGCGAGTACGAGGCTGTTGAGGGGACTTTTCACTTAAACCTGGACAAGTTTCAGGCACACACAATTATTGCCTATTAAATTTTAGCCACGCAACAGAATCATGTTGAGCTATCGATATGAGTTGTTAGAAGTAAACAGCATGCCCTTCCTTCACACGCGTATACATTCACATTAGGGTGGTTGTTAAAAATGAAAGTTGGAATCTACTGTTCTCCAAGTTTCCGTTTGGTGCCATTCTATCCAGAAACACAGCGGCGCCGCCAGGATTTTTTTTCTGTACGCACAATACACTACGATTTTTTTTCTGTACCGTATGCACAATACAACTTGCACAAAATAATATGAAGCGAACAGTGATCGATACGAGCTTATATCTAATATATTATATATAGGCTATGCTATGTATGTATGTATACACAGGCGCCGAGTTGATCCGAAGAGTGGGGTGCGGAAAGAATGTGAAAATATGCGCGCGACAGCGCGCGAAAATTTTTTTGACCCCTTTTTATAGGAGACTTATTGAAGTCACCACTGTTCACATAGGCGAAGACTTGGTCCTGGTTTTAAGGGACGAACTCGCGGCCAAAGTATGATCGCCGAGAAGCACAGCGCCGAGCAGGGTAGGGATTTGGGAACGGGATGTGCTCCTCCCCATTTTCGATTTTTTTTATTGTCACACTGCGATGGTAGAACCTTAGGCTATCATTTTGACGGCATGACATCCTTGTCAAAATTTCCTGTTATCTCATTGCATTTTTTTGATCATCCTTTGTGTTTGATGTAGCCTATTTCTCTTGGAATCCACACAGAAGAAAAGCACAATCTTCGTTTTCATGGGCGTCTTGGAGCACTCTACCTCAATTAGGTCAACATACTCAAATTTTGCACAAGAAATCAGACAATTGGCCACTGTTTAGTGAGCCAATATTAACACTGTGGAGTAGGTTTTCAAATAGTATTTCAAGTAGCCTAGTTTTTAAAGACAAAACAATATCCCGCTTTTATGATGCTGGGATGTGACTCTCGAGCACTGAATTAAGAACACTATTGAGCATGTATACACTATTAGGCCTAAAGAAACAATGTCATTCAAATCGTCGCATTCGTCCGTAGGCTAATAAAAAAAAATGACGGAAGCGGATCGAATAAGCAGGATATCGGGGTTTCCTCGCATTCGCTGATCGGCTTAGGACCAATGGAGTTCAGACCACCAGATGGGATAAAACTGGAGAAATTGTAAGGTAGGCCTAAACAAACTGAGATTTAAAAAAGTATAGCCTACTAAAGATGGAATGATTTTTATAGATAAGGAATTCCAACAGAGAAAAAATATCTTAAAAGCACATCTTGCCGGCTGAGTTCAGGTGGTGCCCATGCATAGGAGGGCCTCGCATGGCCAATTTCTGGTGGTGCTGAGCACTCACGGGCCTCGCAGAAGAAGAAGAGTTCAGGGCTTAACGACACTGTTTCATATCTATGATGATTAGTGTCGGAGGCAGAGAACAACCTCACACTCCACGTTTATATTGCGACCGAGCCACCCGCTGTAAAGATCCGACCGGGAATTGAACCCGGGCCGCCGGCGCGGCGAGCGGGCTACAACCCACTCGACCACGCAGGATCTTCTTCGCAGAGTCGGCGCCCATGTATGTATATACCGTATATGCCTACTGGCGATTATGGGGTATCACCAGCATAAGCTTTTTGCTCCATTTTGGGTATACGCATAGAGGTAATTTTGGATGTTAAAAGTGGTGACGCTTTTTTTTCCTTTTCGCGCTGTACGCACTTGCGTAAGTGCGTACGCCTAACGGCGCCCCTGCAGAAACATCACACAAAAAGTTGTATGAGAAAATATTAATATTTAGGACTTGCACAACACCATCAAAGTTTTACCATGTATCATAAATTCGAACAGTCGAACATTGAGCATAATAGCTGTAGTCAACCGTGTATCTTCAAACCAGAATTCAATACAATACAACGATATTAATATTGCACTCCTGATTACTAATGATTACACTGTTTGTTGATTAAAATTTCAATCATTATTATTGCTGCTGAGGTATTTAATCAATGTCATTGCGACCTTGAAGGTTTCACGACACTCTCCTTTGTTCGTGCCGAGAACGAGTTGCGATGCTCTTGTACAACTTCGGATGGAAATTGTGTTTGCTATTCATTCATTGTATTTGAGGCATTGTAATTCTGAGTAGGGGTGACACCTGGTTTAGCTAGATCACTGGTAACCTTTATGGGTCTGCAGCTTGTCGCTCGAGCTCTTTATGCAGTCTTCGTGATTTATCCGACCCCTTAGATCATGTTCCAGAAGTGCATCGAGTAGTTTCAAGATGCAGAACAGGCCACGAGTTGAATTTCTCACAAAATGATGACGGTCTACTCTAGCCTTTTTGTGAATGGTTGGGAGAAGAATTATGGTATGCATTATGGGAGTTCCTCATAAACTTCTTTGTTTATTAGAACTGCTATGATAAACTTCCTCTCTGCTAATGACACGTCACTGTGAAAGAAATTCAAACCTAACAACAGCTTGGATGAATACCAGAGATGGCAACCAAATGTTGTCACTGTGGCATCGGCAATGACCTTCTGTGGATGCAAAAAGAAAGAACAGAGGAGTACCAGATCGTCAACAGGGGCAGTGGTTGCTGATGGGGTTTAAAACCAATGGCGATCATATAGATGCATGTCCCAAACAGACTAATAATTATTTGCAGATGTTTCCACACATGTTTGTGATAAGATAATCGACATGATGACTCAAATCGTTGCTGTAGCCTAGTCTAAGAGGGTACTCGTCTTGAAATAGCAACATCTTCAAACAGTAAATTGCTCTCGTCGTCCATTTAGGCTACTGCAGTTATGGAGGAGTTTGCAGCCTATGTTAGCTTCTTTTAGCCTTGCCGGTCTGCATCTTCCAAACGTGCTCAGTCATTTGAGTTGGAACTTTTGTTAACGGTTTGACTTTGTTCAAAATGAGTAGAAGCTGCTCAGTAGTCTGAGTGATACTGTCCATGAGGTCAGGTTTTCCACATTTATGAAGATGGATCAGTACTCTGAGAATGTACCTTTAATGCCGAATAATTATTAATTATGTCAATGATAATTTTGCACGGCGTTGTTTCAAACAAGTTAACCAATGAGCAAGCACAACATGTTCAAGTGGTGAAGATGAAAACATGTTTGCACAACAGGTTGAACAGGAATTGAGAGCAAGGATAGCGTCGTTCGGAACACAAACAGTTTACATGGCCCTTTGCAACTGTATAATACATAATTGTTTTATGTAGGCCCTATGATATACTATTCAGCATAATATAAAATAGGCCTAAAGTATACAAAACTATACATGCATGTAAGACTATGTGTAGGCATAGTGTGTAATGTAGTGCATTGATGACTTAGATTGTAGCTAGCAAAAGATCATAGCAGTGGACGGATCATCGTTCACAGGAATTTCCGCACTTATCAATTACCACTAAAATGCTCATAAAAATAAATAATTATCAATAACTGATGACAAGAACATTGTATAAATTACTTCTCAGCTGTGCCTAAGTAAAAGCATCACGTATTTCTGTTAAAAAGCCATACATTCCAAAAATCTGAAGTAAATAATGCTTATACTCGAAATTACGACAATTAGTTGTAAAATTCTAAACTTCAACGACGTTGTGCAAGTCCTAAATATTCTTCCACCCTCATAATTTTTTGGCTACATAAGTTTTAGACCAAGTGGCACGGAATGGCGGGTTGGAAAAATATGTCATCTCAAGTTGAAAATTTTCTATTAGAGATGCAACCACCCTAATTCACATGTTCACATAATGCAAACGCTTTCCTTCATATGTTCCCATTCACATAATTATTCACACACTTGCCTACATAATTTATGTATAGAACTATACAATACACTGTTCACACTCTTATACCGTCAACGTTAATATACAAGCTTATATATTGTAGGCCTATGTACACGGTGTCCCAATTGAACTGATACCCTTTTTGTTTTGGAGATATACTTGTCAATTCTAAATGAAACTCTATAAAATTTCAGAGAATGTAAGAGGGATAAATTATCAATGTTTGCTGAAAATTTTATCCAATTTTATCCAATTTTGCCTACAGAGTCAGAAGTTATGCACATTCAAATTTGGGCAACGGAAATTTTAAGTTTCCAACATGTGAAAGATAGGAAAATATTGCTTGCAACTGCACACCTTATTTATTAAATTAACAAATACTACGTCATGTTTCAGTCATTTCCATGTTAAGGGACAATAATAAAAATGGTTTTCAGCAAAGATGATTTGAGTTTAATAAAGAAATTAATAGAAGAAAAACATTACGGTGCAAAATGTTTTTAAAGGAATTTCCTAACAGAAACTGGCTCATCGCAGCCTTATGAAACTCGCATACGTGATGTTGACCAGTGACCACTTCGAACAGCGAAATGTGGAAGAATGGAATCGTTTTGATCAAGGGGTTTTTGACAATGCAATCAATGAATGGCGAAAGCGCCTTAGAGCATGCATTCGAGCTAATGACTGGCATTTTGAGCATCAGCTTTGAAGAGCAGCGCTAACACTAATTTCCTATCTTTTACATGTTGGAAACTTAAAATTTTCGTTGCCCAAATTGGAACATGCATAACTGCGGACTCTGTTTGTAGAATTGGGTTAAATTTTCAGAAAACATTGATAATGTATCCCTCTTGCATGCTCTAATATTTTACAGAGTTTCATTTACAAAACAAAAAGGGTATCAGTTCAATTGGGACACCGTGTATATAGATAGTCTATAAACACGTCCACCTTCACATGCTCACTTATAGGCCTTCATGTTCATACGCTATAGGCTATACTGTGCATATATGCTATGTATAGGCTACAGTATAGCCGACTCGACGATACTTCAGTAAAACTTGCAATAGATCTAAATATAACTATCTCAATTTGAGAAATGAATCTTTAAAGATGCGATGTTGAAATTTTTTATTGTCCTTTTTATTGTTCAGCAACGTGTCCACTCGAAGTTCTTAAATTAGAATGACTGTTAATCATAGATTGCTCTTGTTTTTTTAAGTTTTTAACGAAAAGATTTGTCCGCTATGTGGGCCTATAATTATAGTTTCTCATTAGATAATATTAACTCAGTTACACCGCCCAGTGAACCGTTGCGCCGTTGTATGTAGGCCTGTACCTGAATAATAATTCAGGTGTATACAGATTGTAGAGAAACTGCATGATTCTAAAGACGCGGATTCGAAACCTCACCAGTGTCGCCACGTTCCACGAGGCGACTCCGTCAGTGTTGTTTCTACCACGTGAGTCGAATAAATTGTATACAGAAACAGACCGAGAGCTTGATAAGATATATCCAAATGACATTGAACTGATTGAAATGACAATTTCCAATAAATAGGTCAGTGGGGTTAATTAAATGATATCTTTAAAATGTTCTTGTTGACGGCTGTTTTCAGGGATGACGAGAGAAATGGGTGGGGGCTATATAGGCAGAGCAGTCACGGGACCCTAAACAAATAATACCACTGCAGGTACGATATCATTTTTATGTAGGCCTAGCCTATAAAAAGTATTATAGCCAGCAGGCTAACTGTTGCTAATTCGAACGCATGCTTTGTCGTAACACAGAGATTGAACTGAAATTGAGCTATTTATTTATTTATTAGCTAGTTTGTAGTATTATTCTGACAAAAAAGTGTTCACGGTATTAACCCTTTAATCACCGCTACGTTTGTTTTCCATGCATTTTAGTACATGCTGGTCGTTAAAGGGTTAATGATCAGGATTAGTTTCGAAATAAATTTCAACTGAGTGACTTTCTGTTAATTTTATTCATCTCAAACTTCAGCTCACTGTTCAATCCGAGCTATCGCGTTCCATCATATATTAATAACCATACAGTTTCTTAGGCTGGTTATTTTGAATCGGATTCTTCAGGAGGCGGGGGCTGATGGGAAACCTTGTCGTCGAGCTCAATCGGTTCTTGCGATTTAACTCTGGCCCACGGTTGAAGTTCACCCGATCCAAGTAGGACGAACATGACGCCACCGAAGACCTGAACACCAGCAGTGATGAAGAACACCTTCTGCCAATCCTCACGCGTTTGCTACAAACAGAAACAGTGTCCCAGTTTAGGCTATAGTATTATGGCCTACGTATAGGCCCTATAGGTCTACAAGCTTAATTAAGTTAATATATTATAGAGGTCTGATATGTTGTAGTATCTTATCATTATTGTTAGCCTAAGTCGATAGCTAATAAATTATATGTGTGCAATGTAGGCTATGTATGTATGAATATAATTATGTGTATATGTTTGTGCGCATGTACAATTGTACATGTAGGCCTATAGTTTATATTATTCCTTCATTCATTCATTCATTCATTCATTCTGAGAATTTATATAGCGCCACTTCAAGATATCTATACTCAGAGGCGCTCTCTGCGCTAACTAGCCCAAATGATATTAATAGTCATAGCGATCGAAAAATAACAACACGTTGCAAAACAAAACACAGTTAGCTGAAAGAGTCACCGCTGGCGAGCCCTCGCAAACACGTAGAGTTGACCATCGGATTATCGTAGATGGCGTAGATGGCGTGGTTGGTCAGAGTTATTATTTATACAGCCCTTTCAAGTAACTCACATAACGTTGCCAGTGCTCGTCTATAGGTGGCGCTAAAGTTCCATGAAACCAAACTTTATCAGGTAGTAAACAATGCTGAGATGTTTATAGATGTCACAACTGACGGGTTGGTTCTGCATGGTATATATCAGCGACCTCATGGTATATACGATAATAGCAATCGTAAATTATACAGAGGTAGACCGTAGACCTATATTTCCGACCTCACAATACAAAATCTGCGATATATCGCGATTGATACCCATAATCCGATCGATATATGCAGGGTGGCTCAAAAAAAATGTACCACCGGATTAAATGCGATAACTTCGCAACCGATTGACATTTTTCTCCCAAAATTTTCCAATTTGTAGGGGAATGAATTTCCAACAATCCCTGAAAGTTTCACTTGTAAATTTTCGTGTTTGCAAAAGATACAGCTGTTCAAACTTAAAATTTCGTTTTTTCAAAAATCCGGAGAATAAAGTTCCAATACAATGTGATTTCATTAAGATTTTTTGCAAATTACATCATAAGAAATGATGATGATGTCCTACGACCTCACTAAGAGCTGTAGAAAAGCTGTTTATGCAGCAAACTGTTGGTATTTAGCGATATTTTATAGATTATGGACTCAATTCTTGAATCCAATACTGAACGTCATGGGCAAAGTTTCTGCGGAAGAAAAAATGGAAATTCGGACGCTGCGTGAACAGAGACTGGGACATCGCGTAATCGTAGCAAAATACCCAGTGAAAAGTGGAGCCGGAGCATATTGAAGGCTATCTGTAAACATGTTTATGTAACGAAGATCAGATGTTGGAAGCGAGGCAGGAAGTGGTCGCTTGGTCTAATGGAAAAAGTACGATTTTCAAGAAATTCGCTTGGTAATCGAAAGGGTCAAGTTTGCAAAGCACATCGTGGTTTCAGCATCAGATTTGCTGGCATGTGTCACGGGTGCCAGAAAAGACTGCATTTTATCCCATTCAGTAGGTTAGATGTCAAACTCATCGCTGAACTCTCTTACCAAGACTAATTGAAGACCAGGTAGGCCATGCTCTAACATGTGGTTTTATTTTCCAGCAGGACGGTGCGCCTGCTTGCTCGCACGGCAAGGCTGATTATGATGACGCTACCTTATTTTTGCAATCCACTCCAGTAAATTTATTGGCAAAGGTGACTAACAACATCGCCAGACCTTAGCCCTCTTGCTTACCACGTCTGGGAAGCTATGCTGCAAGACATTTCATCCCGAGTTGGAGAACATTGGCTAGCTGAAGAAAGTCCTGCTGCTAATGTGGGATCAGTTGCCGCAGGACTCGATCAACAAGGCCATACTAAGCTTTACCAAAAGAATTCGAGCTCGTATTAAAGCAGGGAGTGGACACTCCCATCATACCCTACGATAAACTGCAAAACGTTTTTCTGAGGCCGTAGTGAAAAGTGATATCATTTGACATGGAAATCAAGAATTGACGTTAATTTTTTCCACGGAAATTTGAAAAAACGAAAATCAAAGTTTAAACAGCTGTAACTTTTGCAAACATAAAAGGTTTTCAGTGAAACTTTCAGGGATTGTTGGAAATTCATTCCCCTTCAAATTGGAAAATTTTCGGAGAAACATTTCCATCGGTTGCAAAGATATTGCATTTTATCCGGTGGTACATTTTTTTTGAGCCACCCTGTATATATACACACACTCATAATCCGTTAGGCCTATATCTATAAATATTGATACCCATAATCCGAAATATATATAATTATATATATATATATATATATTGATCGGATTACATAGCTGCAGTGTTGCTGCAGATGTAGGCCTATTGAAAAAAATTTGGACTGATCAAAATAGGGCGTGTTGGAAACAACATCACGATAGACTAATGACTGTGAGGTTGATGTATTTGTTACACTGTTTATATTTCAAACTTCGACATATATACCGTGAAGTTCACCATAAATAAATCCAGTCACACCATTTCAAGTGCATGCATACTTCAAGTATTTCAATCAATCTATGCCACACCACGTCACACTGCAGGTTCAGAATATGTTTGATGGTGTAGGGCGGTTATGTGCATAGTATGCGCATACCATCAGATGATCAGATTGTAGTAAGCTTACACTGAGTACAGTACGGTACTACAAATAAATACATGGGCCCCATCAAACATTGCCCAACATTGCAGCGTCACTGCTAACATGGTCTCAGTAAGTACGAGCTTGGACTGTTAGGCTATATTAGTGCTTAAATTCGATGCTTTATGGAGTTTATGCCATCACTGGTCCCTCCTTAAGGAATTCCCATCCATCCACTCTGCGTGGGACTCTACTTTCTGGCTCACGATTTACATCTCTCTTTCTTAAGACTTTTTATAGGGGTTATCGCACTGGGTGACTGGGAGCGCTATTGAATGGCCGCGGCTGCAGGGGGGGAGCGGCGCCATAGAAATTAATAATTGCATTAGTAATTATCACATCGTGCGATGTACGTAGCTTCTCATATATTTCAACGACTGGTGATGTGTGACTTTTTACACCTGTATAGGCCTATTCTGTAACCGTTGATTTAGCATAGGGTTCTACAAGTCTCTAAAGGTTTTTTTCTTTGTTGGTGGTTGGACTGGGAGTGCCTCTCTCATTAGTTTCTTGAAGGGGCGCTAGATAAATGCTCTGAATGAATAAATAGGATTACCGATTTCGTCATGATGGCCGCAATGGTGGGCGCTATGAATCCGGATATGGCTGCCACCCCATTCGAAATGCCCATGAGGGTGCCAGCGTAGATGGGGGCGATGTCCATGTGGTTGACGAAGAACCCTGAAAAGGTGAATCCACCGGAAGAGACGGCAAAGGTCAGCAGGGTCACTGCTAGCATGGTCTGCGTACAGTCGAGAAAACTGAGGGCTACCAGAAAGACCGTACCTATAAACAATCCTAGACACACAGACAAACAAAGAAACTGAGGGCTACCAGAAAGACCGTACCTATAAACAATCCTACAAACAGACAAACAAATAAACTGAGGGCTACCAGAAAGACCGTACCTATAAACAATCCTACAAACAGACAAACAAAGAAACTAAGCACATATATATAGGGCCTTTCCAGACTTTGATTTTATACTATGCGGTAGTGAAGTCCCATGAGGGATCCTGTATACTTCGGGGCAAAAAAACCTAATTAATAAAATAAAATAATTTATTTAGTCCTGGGGGACTTATAATATATATATACCGTCACGTGAAACGAAGTGAAAATTCAGAAATCACCGGCACCTAAGAACGGAACATTTACTTATAATATTATATAGCGCACTGATGCACTTCTTTAATGTCAATCCCGCCAAGGTTTCCTGCGTCCAATTAAGGAGAAATTCTGAAATTCGATCAATTGCATATAATGATGAAGCAATGAATGCTGACGAATCAGAAGGAAACTGAAGTAAAGAGAAGACATCATGGGACCATGAACACCCAGCCAAAGGCACAGATAAGCTACTTAAGAAATAAATTAAAGCAAATTTAACAGAATAGCGTGAGTTAAAAATTGGCAAAGTTAACAAGTTGGAATAAAAAAGATTTATCTCTTAAGTATACATGTAAGTAAGCTCTTAGGCCTAAGTCTATATTCCATCGTCAGGAATAATATCCTATTCACCATGGCATACTGTATACACTATACAGCCTACATTCACCTTTGATCCGT
The DNA here is from genome assembly GCA_945859605.1 of Lumbricus rubellus. NCBI lineage: Eukaryota > Metazoa > Annelida > Clitellata > Crassiclitellata > Lumbricidae > Lumbricus > Lumbricus rubellus. Next base: position 38,789,132 of record OX243812.1, read on the forward strand.
AGAATTATTACGGCTTCAACAGAAGTGAAACACTAGGCTATAAAATAGAATAATAGATGAAAACACGCATAATTATATGGGTGGCATAACTATAGCTATATAGTCCATATTATTTTCTTGCCTAAGGAGTTGAATAGTTTCCTGGTAGCTCCCGTTGAAAGAATCTTTTTGACTTGCAGGTAGTCGGCGAGGATAGGAGCAATGTTCATGTTGACCCACAGTCCAAGGAAAGGTAGAGCGGAATAAAGGCCATTCTAACAACGGAAACAACACGGACACGCTATGTAGTTAATATATGCCTATAGTTGAGCGCCTCTGAGTAGGTACCTTGAAGAGGCACTATATAAATTATGATTGATTAAACAAGAGATTTAACTGATGGCCATTAATAATATTGTGTTTTTGATGAATCTATTAACGTTAGGTTTGTGAACGAATAATATAGACTCACTGCTAGTCTCCTAGGTGGCAGCAGCGTGCTTAAAGGCCTATAGCTTACAATTACACAGAGCAATTGCCTGTAGACTTTTGCTTACAGACCTAATTGTATTGATACACAACAATTATTCATGTATCAGTTTAACGCGAACACGACAGTTAGGAATTCGCTCATAATATTCAGAAAGAGGCAATCTAAATTCTAAGAGACCATTTGTGAAGCATGGACAGTTGTTGGAAGCATAATAAAAGAATGCATAAAGAACTCTTTATCAAAGTAGCGATCGAGAGGGTTTGTGAAAGGATCACAACATAAATCAAGTCGTATAACAGACCTATAACTGTAACAAAACTCTAAGAGTAGCCATTCCAAAATAGTTGGTCTTGATATAATTTAACAACCCTGTCGGCTGAAAAGTAAACATGTCCATAGCATTTCAAAGCCCTTTTATGCATACATAGCATAGCCGATACGTGGCTATAGTGACATAATAATAAATTCGTCAACGTTCATATGATTCGATCTGACTCACAATAAGCGCATTCGTGGGAGCGAGGGAGCTAACAAATAAATGGCTTTGTTGACTCCCTTGATGGTTTCTCAGATTTTCACACGAGTCAAAATATCACCCCTGGGTTCAATGGCCTTTCCGATATATTGATAACAATAGGACTGATATAGTTATCACTACAAAACCGTGGGCCAGAGGTCGCTGCCCCGCGTGGGATATCACGATGCAGACGAAGTGAATGCGAGAAACTTGTATGAACAAATAACATCGTAAAGAGCAGACTTCGTAGAAAGTAGGCTAGAAAGTAGGCTATTATACCTCGTAAAATTTACACTGGAAGCGTATAAAGCAGCAAGTAATAAATAGCCTATAGGTAGAAAATGCGCTGATATATCTAATAGATTTTACATTCGGCAAGTTCAATTCAAGTAGGGCCTACGAAACGACCTCTTTCCTCTCTGCTGTGGGCATCCAAAGGTTGGAAAACATAAAACGATGATATAGGCCTATATAGCTAAAGTTTTACAACCTCTGGTAACTGGAAACATAGCCTACAGCTAATTTAATCTGTATGTTTGCAAATTTGTTTGACTTTATGGACAACAGAGTAAATTATAGGCCTAGGCCTAAAGACAATATTAGACCAATCAATAATAATAATGCCAATCGTAGCAATGCAAATTATGATGCTTAGCCTATTATAATAATAATATGCATGGCAATCATCTCTCGAAAGAGTGAAGTATTTGAAAACGCCTTTGAATCAGGTTTGCCGCAAACTTTAAATATTAGGCTACTATATAATTATGTTCTTTGGATTCTATCGAGATTTAACTTGTTCACCTCAGATTATGTATGCTCTGGTGTAGATCTATCTCCCCATATGGCATATGACCTGCTTTCCAGAGTAAGACAATCAAGTTTTATCTCCATATTATCTTCATTTTAGCACCCAGACGGATCTTTCGCCCTGTCACCTACAACCCCCTCCACTCGAGTTTCACGGAAAGCCAAAGGAATTTGTAGCGTCTGTTGCTGTACAACCAGACAACTACACGAAAAAGACAGACCGGTTCACCTACAATATCTTACACGGACCCAGAGTCAGACCCTGCCCCAGTTCACACAAACCCCGGTAGACATGTAGCCTACTCCACCCAACGCACCCCATATCTACCCATACCGTCCCAGACAAAAACACAATATACTCTTAACCAATGTGTGGTTATGGTTATGGTTAATAACCATAACCACACTTTTTTAAACTAAAGTAAAAGACTACAACAGATGTCACCTTGTCACCTTGTGCTGTCAGTTCGTTGAACTCTAGCGATCGTCATGGCCAGCCTTCTCCATTGCTTTCTTTCTGATGTTGCTTCTCTTAGTTGTCCCAGATTCATTCCTGTTGTTTACAAGTCTTGGTTCAAAGGGAGAGTCTTAAGGACCTAAGCCCCGATAACAAGGGTCACCTTAGAATAAACATTGAATTGAAGAGTGATGAGAAGGGGATCTGGATATAACTGAAAGCTTAGGTTTGAATACAGACAAAGTAAGTGAAAAGAACAAAACAAACCAGAAGAAAAGCTTAACTTAATAGTTAATTAACGTGCACACGAGACAAACTCAACTGACTTTTAAAAGCAGATAAATAGGCCTACTGAGTTTTAAGCGAAAGGAAACTGCTATCATTTCTGAGTTGGACCGCGGGAGAATATATTATATTCCAAATGGCAGGACCAGCATAATTTAGAGAGAATTTGCGTGAGTTAGTACGAAGTTTGCTCTTATACCTTTAACATGCAACACCCCTTAACATGCAACACTCCTTTTATGCTATAGGTTGCTCAAGCGTGAGCTTCTTCACCTTTGGTGAAATTATCTTGAAGCAGCCGAAGAAAGAGGGATCGCAACGTAACCTAACTTTTACCATGATACAGCAGGTGCCGGGTGTTAGATCTATCTAGCCGATGGAATATGTCACCTTTTCGCGCAGTAGGCTTTCCAAAAAAACCTCCGAAAAGGAGAGAGATGCATTTGAGGTTGCAGCCAAACTCGAGGGCGTGAACTTGGCAATTCACTTAGAGAATTATATATTTATATATATATATATATATATATATATCTAGCCTTTATAAATCATATAAAGTAGTCTATATATATATATATAATATGATAAATATTCTGTTCAGCGTTATAGCTATATATGTAGAGAAGAGAGCTAACGGATGTGATGTCGAAGAGTAGAACTTCGTTGTAGAAGGTTGGTATGTTGGTGAGAAGGGTGTAGAAACCCCAATCCATGCAGAAGTTGGAGATGATGATAGCCCACACGGGACCAGATCGAAGGAACTCCAACCATGGAACCTCAGACAGCTACAGAATTATGTACAACAATCAATGTAAACATTCTGTAATGTAACGTATACTACAAAGCATTGCAGACAAACTGGTCTGGAAAGGCTTTAGACATATTTAAAACCCGATGAGCTTCTTATAAGAATTGCAATGCACAGTTGAACACGCTTATAATATCTATATTATTGATGCAATTTATATTTTTAAAAACCTATACAAAATCTCATTAACGCTGTGCTAATTTAATTACCTAATAAAATTATAATAATAATAATAATAATAATAATAATATTATTATTATTATTATTATTATTATTAATAATATTATTATTATTATAATTATTACTATTATTATTATATTGTTTTTGTTGTTAGTAAATAAATTTGTAACGCACGTACGGTCTAATTTAATTATAGATATATAATATTAGCCTATATAGGCCTATAGGTCTACCGAAATGTGAATCTGAACTTCTGAAGCGTGATAACGACACCATCCCTGTCTATTCTGTGCTTTTTATTGATTTCTTTATATCTTCGTCCATTTTCTCTGTCCATCAGCATCTTTCTTGGTCTTCCTGGTGGTTTCTTTCCCTCCATTTTTTCCTCGAGTACCGTCCTCAAGAGCGAGTCTCCCCTCAACATGTGCCCCAGCCAGTTCACCTGCCTCTTCCGTATTGCATAACTCCCAAACTAAATATAACGACAATCAGTTCTCGATAAATTAGGCTATACTTAATGACCTGCAGGTTAGTTAAGTGTATAGGCTACAGCAGAGGTGGTCATAGAAGAATTTAATTGGTAGATGTTTTTATAATTATAATAAATTATAATATTATAAAACCAAACTGCATGTGTTGATTAATAAAATAGTAGCCACATGCAGCAGACTATTAGCGTCCTACTTTCGGTGGTTTGTCGGAGACGGCGCCCTTGAGACTGTGATTGATGTAATTTCTTTCGGCCTCAGAGATGAATTTGTTTGAATCCGGTGTGTTACTTGCGAAGACAGCCCACACAACCAGACACAGAAGGGATGATATTCCTGCACAGTGTGACGCAATTGCAAGTCAGTCATCAAGTTTGTGTTTAACGTCACGCACAATAAAGATTGATATAAGCCTATAACGATATTACTAATGATACAACTTTATATACATAATTATATTATAGACTATATATAAAAAATTTGTTCAGTGACAACAGCTATTGACGATGACGAAGATGACTACGATAATAATGATTGATGATGATGACGATGATGACGCTGCTGCTGCTGATGATGATGATGACGACGAGGGCGACGATGATGAATATAATGTAGAATATAATGATGACGATTATGATTACGATGACGATGACGACGACGACAAGGATTATGATGATGATGATGATGATGATGATGATGATGATGATGATGATGATGATGATGATGATGATGATGATGATGATGATGTTGATGCTGCGGCTGCTGCTGCTGATGATGATATAGAATCTGTAGCCTTACCGATGACGTAGAAGACTGATCCCCAACCGCCGGCGAAACCATACTGACAAAGGACGCCAGACATGGGGAGAGAAATCACATTCCCCATCATACAACCTGAAGTAAGCAAATATTTCGGTTGAATCTCAAATCGGATGTCTTGTAATTGTTTTGCAGTTCACTACCACTGCATTAAGTTGGATGTGCATTGTGCACGCTTTGTCAATGACGACTAATGTGGCTTTGACCATGCTCAATGCTAGATACATTCAAATCGAGACTCTTCACAATCGCTGCCATCCCATGTTCCGTGTATATCCTAGTACGCATATACGGAACACACTAACCAGAGATTCATATAGACATCTTGATTCTTGAGGTACACTGTTCAGAATTAGATGATATCGTGGTGAGATTTCTTGATGCTCTTACCAGCGTATGTGAGACTGGCCAGTTTCGATCGCTCCAGTGGGGGCGCCCACTTACCCCACATCGCATGCATCGCAGGGAACAGAGCTCCCTAAACAATGGACAACCGGACATTGCAATCACTCAAGATATTTCATGTTGTACCGCTGACTAGTTGACTGACTGACTGACTGACTGGCTGACTGACTGACTGACTGACTGACTGACTGACTGACTGACTGACTGACTGACTGACTGACTGACTGACTGACTGACTGACTGACTGACTGACTGATGACCTCCTTTCGTAATCTGATTCAAACTCTTTCCACATTCAGCCGACTCGCGACGAAGAAGACGACTTTTCTTACAGCGCCATTTTTACACAAGGTGAATTTTCTTAAAGAATTTCTCTTAGATAAGAGTAGGCTACTTCTTTAAAGCACTTCTCATGTATAGGCATACAGCCTATATAGCACGTAGAAGATGACTTTAATTTCTTTAGAGGCAAATCTGTTAAAGAAACGACTTTCGTAATATAAGACTTGTGGGGCGCGGTGGTGTAGTGGCGGCGTCGTTGCCTTGAAGCGGAAGATTCGAGGTTCGAATCCACCTCACCGCGTAAGGACCTTGAGCAAGTCCTTCACTCACAATTGCTCAGCGCTTTGGCGTGAAACTCTGATGCAGTATCCGCACTGCATTCTGGAGCGCCTCTGAGTAGTAAGAGCTTGAAGGGGCGCTATAACAAGTGCAAATACAAACTACATGTAGCTTAGAACTGTGAAGAGAAAGACAATCTTTAAAACAGACAGATTGCTGAAAAGAAATGGAGTTTCGTCATAAAAAAGAAGACATTCCACACGTAACAGGACTTCTCTCAAAGAGAAAGAACTTCTAGAAATGCAAGTTTCATTAAAGATACAATCATGTAACCTATCAGATTGAAGAGGAGATTCACTTACCGATCCGATGCCAACAAAAATCCGAAGAACGATAAGAAGTCCGAAGCTGAGTTGTGCTGCGAGTGGTGTCAGTAGCGTTGCTAAGGACGACAATCCTAGAAATCCGAACAGAACCCACTTTCCACCAAACTGCTCGGCTAGAAGACCACCCGGTATTTGAGAGACCATGTAGCCGTAGAAGAATGATCCGAGAATGTGACCTTGAATGCCCTTCTCCCACACAAACGGTCCATCCTTCGGATTGAAACGACAACAAAGATCATGATAAGGATGATCGGCATAAAGAGTTGTAGGCTATTTGAGTTATTTTGCTTCATATTGCTGGTCTGTGTCAGCGTTAAGGAGAGTTGCGGTCCGTATCGTATCTACAGATTTATAAAACGCCTCTAGCAGAAGGCTATAGGCTAGTATATTCAGTCTACACAGTTGCCTACGATGAGGAGCAATTCGAATAAGATACATGTAAGTATAATAGCCATACTGTGGGGCGCAGTGGTTTATTGGGTATACGTTCGTTGCCCTGCAGCCGGAGGGTTGCAGGTTCGAATCCACCTGGTGTGACCTGGCCGTACAAGGACTTTGGGCAAGTCCTTCCCACGCAATTGCTCAGGGCTTCAGCGCGAAACTCCGATTCAGTGTCTGAGCTGTAGTCGGGAGCGCTTCTGAGTGAGAATCTTGAAAGGGCGCAAGCCTATATAACAAGTTCACATAGGCCTACATACGAATTAATCGCGTCAGGCAAACCACACATGATACACAGTCGGCTTAGAGGTTATTGTCAAGCGTTTAGCTGTCTTATTTCCCGAACCTTTATTAAATAACCCATCGACATCCAGATGCGATGCATTGGGGCCGGTGAGGGTGGGGAAGGGGCATCGGAAGCAATAGCTCTACATAATTAAAGATCTTACGAGAGACGCTGTTTCGTTCTTCCCCTTCACAGCCCTGATGCATTGTGGGTTGGATGGAGTACGTTGCATGACGTCATCGCTGCTTGAGTTGCTATCGCCACCTGACGATTGACGTCCGAGTTCACTGACGGCGGTTTGGTTGACCATGCAGACGATGGCGACTGACATTCCAACACGTTGGGAGTACAGATGAATGAACATCAAACAACCAAGGATGGCCAGAATGAATCGCATCGACCGAAAGAAAGGAGTTGCCTTCGCCAGTTCTGTTATAAAGACAATGTACACTTTATATGAGCGTGGCAGTAAAGAGTTATATTATTGTTAATAATAATAATAATAATAATAATAATAATAATAATAATAATAATAATAATAATAATAATAATAATAATAATAATAATAATAATAATAATAATAATAATAATAATAATAATAACATACCATTCAGCGTTTTAATGCTGTTGCCTTCCACAGCACTTTTGTTCTTCCTGATCTTGACATGGATGGCCACTCCAGAGTTTAAATTTCTTATTAATATCTGACACCTGAGGGATTAGGCCTATAGATACCTCGGGTAAAAAAAAAATAAAAAAAATAAAAAATAATAATAATAATAACAACAACAACAACAACAATAGTAATAATTATAATAATAAGTATAATAATGAGGTAAAAATGTAAACAAAATGTTGCGTTGAAGAAACTATAGATAATAATAATAATAATAATAATAATAATAATAATAATAATAATAATAATAATAATAATAATAATAATAATAATAATAATAATAGGCCTAATAAATAAATAAATATAGTAATAATAATAATCGTTTATTGTTCAAACTGACAAATAGGCCTACGCAGCGAGATTGCTTGAAAATTATAGTAATCACACAAAAGTGACACGTTTAGCAGAAGTTGAATCTAACTGTATGCCTATGGCAGCCCGCAAGGCGTGCTCATTTTGCCAGCGCCCGATGAGAGTTGAAGGCTGAGTCAACTTTTTGGACCAGCGGGGAATAGAATCCACGTTCCTCTAGGCCTAACCTTCATGCCAGTGTGTTCCCATAAAGCCATCTTCCCGTCCCTATCGAGTAAAAAACTAAAAATATATTCAGGCTATAAAAATAAGTATGTTCAGGTTAGGTATACCGCGTTAAGTTCAAAGGTCAGGCGAGTATAGACTGGCAGACGGCGAATGCATATACTATATAGCATGTTATTGGAATGAAGGAAAGACAGAGAGAGACAGACAGACAGAGACAGAGAGAGGGGGGAACAAAGGGGAAATGATACTTGCTGTCAATTTCGGATGGAAGGTCTGTGCTGAAGGTACAAGAAACGTTGGCCACTGCATGGGCCCACTATAGGTTGCCTCTATGATGCTCACGTGAGTCACATGCGGGAAATAGCTGGTTGGGATGCAGCTCAAAGCAACCATAAACAATTATAATTCAGATGGGTTGGGTTCTGAATGAACTGACAGAGATTTGGGCGGGATCAAGGACAGGACTGCCAGAGTTCATAAGAACCATTTACTAAACTTGGCCTTGAAGAGAATTGCTTCGTGTACATCTAAGTCGGGTGTCTGGGTGTCTTACATGTGCATGCAAGTTATGGCATGTGGTTCATGGACATGTGGAATATGTGGCCCACGTAGTTTAGAGCATTTTGAAGGGCATCGACTATTCTATACCTCCATGCGGATATTCGTATGCAATAATTGTACATTCGTACGTATACAATGATGAGACACACCAACAGTTTATTTAGCAATCTACGGCTGCACCCGTTGGTCTGTAGGACTATAATTAAAGCAGGGTTGGAAGGTTTTTCTTGCCATCGTTTAAATTTCCGACACCAGAATGAAGTTGGTCGCACTCTTTGCCCTCCTTTATGTAGACTTTATCGTGTGAACCTTTTAGGATCTTCTGAAGCCCTGCTGTAATCTTCCAGGGCTTTCTTCAGTGCGCAATTCCATACACAGAGTGCAGTTCTAAATGGGTCTGTGCAATTCTTTAAAAAGAGAATGGGGGTTGTGCTGTTATAGAAATTCCTTAATAATAGAAGCCGTGCAGTCTTCCATCTTCCGCTCAGCTTCGTCATTGCTCATCATCGTCACTGAACGTCCAAGGTAGAGTTTCAGTGCTTGTTCAGCCTGCAGCAGATACTAGCGAATCGATAGTCCCGTGGTTCCTAACCTTTCTCAGAGCAATGCACCGCTGTAACCCCACAGTCAACGGCTCATGACCTTCATTTAATTTATTTGCTTCCAGTTAGTTCATTATCTTGCTGACGTCCAACGTTCCTTGTTTTCAATCACAACAACTTTCTATGCAATATTTTACTTAGATTAGGTCCTAAAATAGAGGCAGGCGGTGTTTTAAGTATGCCTGTTATGGACGTTTCTTAACTTTCCACGCTGTGCTGGCCATATAAGTGGAAGGACGGCGTTCATATTTGAAAATAAGTGCCTGGACTCCGTCCATGATCGTCCAGCCACACTTGAAGCCCTTACACGCTTCTTTAAATCTTTGATTGCGTCAAAACTATCGTTCGGCGGGTTCGGTGTTGATCTTAAATTTAAAATAATAATATTCAAGTCTCTAGTCATTAGTTATATATTAAGCAGACAGTTTCCAATATTTTGCCCTTGGAAGCATGTTGATATCCAGCCGCGGCACCCTTGGAGCAGGCATGTTACCCAGATGGGGAACCCATTAAACAAAACCATTTATCAATCAGCTGCAGTTGAGCAACTCCATCCCAAAAGAACTGGATTAATGTAAAAACTGACAACTGCGAAACCAGTTTCAAAAGACCTAGACAGTTTAACACTTACGCTTCTTCACTTGTTCTTGGTTAAGTCTATTATATAATACTAGCTTACACGGCCACGCGTTGCTGTGGCTGAAAAGAGCATCCAACTATCCCTCCCCCCACCCCAGCCCGACCTCCTCCGCCACCCTCCCTTCCTCCTCCCCTCCCTCTCCTCTCCTCCTTCCCTCCCCCTCCCCAATAAGCAAAGCATAAAGCTAACAACTTCTCCGCTGGTTGCACTCTGCTCGTACCAGTCCCAAGCCTTGACGAAGGAGGGCGTCGATAATGATCCTTGTTACCACACAATGACGCTATACACTGCAACTAAGTAGTATAAAGCCAACGAAGTCATTAGTGGTCAATATAGCTTAGCTATTGGTTTCGTATCCGGGTCTTATATTTGTAAGGTAATGCGATTGCTGGGTTCTAAAGAGGGAACATACGACATGCAATGCATGATCTGGGATTCTGATTATAGTCTCGATTTGACGTTCAACATTTCATTTATAATTTTATACTAGCTGTTTGTCTGTGCTAGGCCTATATCTGAGCTTCACTCGAATCGAGGATTATATCATCGGAAGCTAATTACAGGCCTAATATTTAAAGCAGTTCTGTTTTGACGCAACTTACCGTCTTTCCCACCGTTCTCCTGCGTGGCACCATCATTGTCTTTTACCGTCATTGTCTTTTGTTTGTTGTGTCTGACCACGAACAGACCGAGGCTTCAGTTAAAACGAACATTCAAGAAACATTAGTCACGGTGATCGGAGCTGACCTCATCAGTTCTAATCGTAAAGTCTCCAATATTTTTAATCCGTATGTGTCCCATGTTCATGAGCCTAGATTAAAATTTTTCCATAACCAGATGGCAGCTTTTATGTAATACTCAGTCCTTTGCTCCGCTCCGTTCTGCTCTGCTCCCCTGCTCTCCTCGCTTCCTCCTTTCTTCCTTCCTCTAGAGTTTACTCTTATCCGAGCTACTGTGATCCCACCTCTTCCCATTTAATCTCATGCAATCTTCTATCGTTTAATCTTTTTTCAACATATATCTCTCTTATTTTTCTTCTCATCTTCTCTTGTGTCATCTCCGCTCAGTTAATCTCACGTCTTCCCCTATTTTCTCTCCTCTGATTTCCTCTCGTCTTCTTTTCTCTCCTCCTTTCTCATCATATCACATCGCGTGTAAAAAATATACTTGCTTCAGAACCGAAATCCCGAGCGGCGAATAGGGCTTCAATTCTGCGACGAACAAAACAGACTATGAACCGGCAACTTCAGGAGACCGATAAAGATCGGGATCGTAAAGTTTAACGCTGACTCTATAGTCTACAGTCAGTACAGTAGGCTACAGTTGCCGATAGAAGAAGCAATGCAGCCTTTAGAAAAATCTCCGTCAGAGCGACATTTTCAAAGTTCAAAGTTCCCATTCAACCTGGTGATTAAGTATTGCGGCAGAGTAGACTGGGGTTTATTTGCCAGTTTACTGAAGGCTTCGCTTGTTGGTTCAAATTAGATCGGTTCAAAGTCACCTGCAGCTCACGCCCTGAGGATTATATCATTGCGTGTGACAGGTCAGAGGTATAGCCTTCGTTGGCAGGATACAGAAGTCGTCTCTATGATCAAAGACAGATCTGTTCATAGGCGTTCACGTTAATTTAGATATATCGCATGAATTTCTACAAAACAGTAGCGTAATGTTAATTTTGTTCAGAGAATTAGGGCCTATAAGTTGATGTGCTAAAATTACGCAATGACTATAAAATGCATAGGCTACAGCCTACAACCAGCAATTTGACTCCTCGCAGGAAACTAAATAATAGGCATAAGAACCTGAAAAAGAAAATGGCGAAGACGCTGATGTTGACTGTAGACCTGTGTGGATCGGAAACATGGACGATGAGGAGGGGTGGTATAAAAAGATCGGAGGCTTTTGAAATGCGGATTTGGCGTAGAATAGAAACAGTCGGCTGCTCTGCTGAGGGGGGGGGACACAAGACGCATGAAGAAATTCTACAGATGGTGGGAGAGATAAGGTCAATGCTGGGGACAATTATACAAGGATAATATATGATATATTAAGAGAGTTCTTGGGGACAATATAAAGACGGGGAAGAAACTGGTCCAACTGGATTTGCCACATCATGAGAGGTGACACCATAGTAAGAGAAATAATTAATGGAAGGAAGAATTTTGTCTTATGCGCATGAGACACACGCTTTGTTCGACAATATTGAAACAATATCGATCGAGTTGCCCACGTAGACCTGCAGTACTTGATATTTCTCACAATCGACTCCAAATGATTGCACGTGGCAATATACCATTGCTTTGTTAAAGATGTAAGAATATATTTATTTCTATGTTCTTGCACTGTAGCACTGTGTAGGTGCACTCACACTTGTACTAGACCTTAGTATTTGTACTTGCCACCAAAGTGGGGCGCGGTGGTGTAGTGGTGGGCTCAGTGCCTTGAAGCCTGAGGGAGTGAGGGTTCTAGGATTGAATCCACCCTCAAGCCGCCGCGTAGGGACCTTGAGTACGTCCTTCATTTGCAATTGCTCGTACGAGTGGAACTCCGATGCAGTGTCGGCGCTGTAGTAGGAAGCGCCTCTGAACAGATAGCAAGAAGGGGCGATATAGAGATGGAGAAAATAAATAAGTAAATAAATAAATAGGTACAACATCGCTGCTATCTACATTGGCCTATTTAAGGGCCAACATTAATCTAAAATTCAGAAATTCAGTTGGTCAATCCTTGCAGCAAATCATTCACTCTTAAGTAGGCAACTGTAAATCAATTCAGCTAATAGTCATCTAGTTAGTCGGAAAACTCAACTTTCATTGACCTAGGCCAAATTTAGTCACAATGCCATCTATGATTAAATGATGGGAATGTCATTAAGCCCTGCTGAGCAGTGTTTTCCCTGAGTCTTCGCTTTCTCTCGGTCTGTAGATAAGACCGGTGTTATCAACAGAGTTCGTTTCTATGGTAGTAATCTCCGGTGTAACTGGATCGACGGCCCATGGTTGAATGACACCAGCAGCGAGTACGATGAACATGACGGCTCCAAACGAATAGACGGCCGCAGCAATAAAGAAGACGATCTGCCAGGATTCACGTGTTTGCTGAAAAACAAGAGACTGACATTAGGAGAGCATTAGCCTTCAAAATCTGTATATATTTAGAGTATATACACTGTGTCCGGGTAAAAAGTAGACCCCACAACAAAGTGTCATAACTCGGTCAAAACGTTTGGGATTTGTCTGAAATTTCAAACACAGCAACAGCGGCCATATTTACACGAGATTTTAAAACCGATTAGAAATATACGTGAGTTTGTCAAATAAGTGTTTGCGTTGGAGCACCGACAAATTGAACTTTCCAACATGGAAAACCTGAAAAGAAGTGAAATTCAGCTAAATATGCTGTTCAAAATGTCCATCTTGTTCACGGACACACGACCGTAGATTAGACGCTACGGTTTGATGGTCCTGTCGATGATCACCTGGTTAAACAACTGCCAATCTTCAAACAGACGCGCCCTACGCCCTACGGTTATCGATGTCATGAATACGCGTGAACAAAAAACGCGCTCCTCCAGTACATGTACTCCGGATCAAAGTCTGGACTGCTGGACGGCCACAGCTGCAGGATATGAAGCCGAGTGTCTCCCGGGATAGCTATTAACCTACTACGTCTACGATCGTGTGTCCGAGAACAAGAAACACATTTTTTGGCACCAGAATAGCTGAATTTCACTTCCTTTCAGGTTTTTCATGTTGGAAAGTTCCATTTGTCGGTGCTCCAACGCAAACGCTCATAAATTTGACAAACTCGCGAATATTTACAAACGACTTTGGAATCGAGTGTAAATATGGACACTGTTGCTGTGTTTAAAATTTCAGATAAATCCTAAAAGTTTTGACCGAGTTATGACACTTTTTTGTGGGGTCTACTTTTTACCCGGACACAGTGTATATTCTTCATGTTCGGTGTGCCTTAATTGACCCAGAGCCGGGCATAATAATTGCGCTGCGATAGGTCCCTACACTTGGAATTGCTGTTTTTCACAACCTTTCTTAGCTTAGATAATTATCTGTATAAATAATAGTTCTCACTTCAGTCAATTCGATTCACCGTTGAGATATCTAGCAAAGACTTACAGACCGCGTGAGTACAGCGGCAACGTAGGGTGCAATGAATCCAGACATGGCAGCCACTCCATTGGAGATTCCCATCAGGGTTCCGGCGTACTTGGGAGCAATGTCCATGTGGTTGACGAAGTATCCGGAGAAGGTGCATCCATTGACCGTCACACCCATCGTCAGGAGTGCCACTGCCAGTCCAGTCTGAGTGCAGTCGAGGAAGCTCAGTCCAACGAGGAAGACAGCCGCTCCAAACAGACCTTGAGTGAAACAGAGACAATGTCTCATAATATTATTATAAGCGCTACAAAACTATAGATCCACTGTCATACATCAAATACTGCTATTTATCATATCTCTGGTATTCAATTCTCAGACAATCCGCCACTGGTTGCACTCTGCCAGTGCCAGTCTCAAGCCTGGAAGAAGAAGGAGGGCGACACTAATCATCTCTGTTATGGCAGTGTCGTTAAACAGCTACAAGCCCCAATTCTCAGTTTGGTGCCTTGCCCTCAAAATTAATATCTGACTTCTGACTTCTGACTCAAACCTTTATCCGCCACCTCACTTCGTTCGATCACTTAGGTTTCAGCACTGATAGTGCATGTGAATAGTTCAAACTGCGAGATATTGTAAATGTCCAGATACGATACGTATATGAAAGTCGTCATAACTTTTACATGCATATTGACTTTATATAGCTCCAATCTCGAAATTCGTGATCTTGCGCATAATAATATGGAAGTGCTTGCCGATAGAGGATTCCTTTGGCTCGCAGATGATCGGCGATGACAGGCGATATGTTCATGTTCGCCCAAAGTCCGATGAACGGAAGAGCCGAATAAAGACCGTTCTGACAAAACATGAGCGCATCGTATCACCTTCTTTTCAAGATCTCAAGAAACTCAAAAGAAAAGTTCCCCTGCCGTCGTTAAATGGGTAGGCCTACGTACACGTGTTTATCCTCTAAATATAGTGTGACTGTCTGTAGGAGGCACTGAGGCAGTCAATTATAGCAGATCTATAGAGCCATACGGCAATAAACAATTGGTTTGTGCACTTTTTGCCTTATAATGAGAAATGTACGGGATCGAAAATCCTCTTAAGTCATAGACGATTAATGTAGAATACCAGTACACAAGGACATCGAACAAGTTCTCAATCCCAAATTATTCAACTCCATCGTCATATGAATAATAATTAATCAGTATAATTTTCTGTCATATTAAGCCAATTGTGACGTGTCCCGTTCTAACAGTAGGAAGATAATAATTATAACTATGTCATTGTAGCATGCAGATCGTGGCAGTTCTACTCACTGATGTGATGTCGAAAAGCAGAACCTCTCTGTAGAAGGTTGGGATGTTGGTGAGCAGAGTGTAGAGACCCCAATCCATGCAGAAGTTGGCAACAATCAGAGCCCACACTGGACCAGACTTCGCAAACTGAAGCCAAGGCACTTCACGCCACTGTAATAATAATAATAATAATATTAATAATAATAATAATAATAATAATAATAATAATAATAATAATAATAATAATAACAATAATAATAATAATAATAATAATAATAATCATAATCATAATCATAATCATAATCATAATAATCATAATTACATCAGCAAAAGAAAGGCTTCTCTCAGGTTGACTACACATCAAGTCAATTAGTTGATTTGTAATGTCATGGCGTCATTATAGGAAATTACTAAATGTGTGATCACTTG
The DNA here is from genome assembly GCA_945859605.1 of Lumbricus rubellus. Classification (NCBI taxonomy): domain Eukaryota; kingdom Metazoa; phylum Annelida; class Clitellata; order Crassiclitellata; family Lumbricidae; genus Lumbricus; species Lumbricus rubellus. The sequence goes on from OX243812.1 coordinate 38,804,905, forward strand.
ACTTTTAATTGACATCAGATGAGAATATGATGCATTTTGCGATGTCAACTAGGCCTACATCGCATGAGTCATTTCTATTATGTATTCATGCAGCCTAAGCTTATAGTAGGCTATCTAAATTGTATATGTTCGTTGGCTTTAAAATTTGACTACATTGACCATAAAATTAAGGCCTTGCTCTTTTCTCTGTTAATTTATCGGATGAGATCATCATTTTACCATCCGTGTACTAAGCAATACTATTAGAAGATGCACATATTATCTGAACCATAAATCTGAACCATAGGTATGGATTGATGCATACATAGGTCTACGTTATTCTTCAGTGGCAGCAATACTATTTTACATGTGCAATTGTAGCCTACATGCGTGAGGTGATATGATATAGCCATAGGTAGGCTACTGATGCAGGAAGCTGAACACAGATATAACATGCAGCAGATGCGTTTTGAGTACATACATACTTACCGACGGCGGTTTTTCCGATACCTCTCCTCTGAGACTCTGGTGAATGTATTGCTTCTCTGAGATCGACATGAACCTGTTCGTACTCGGTGTGTTGCTCGTGAAAATCGCCCAAACTAAGACGCACACAAGCGATGATCCGCCTACAATTAACACACATCAGACTTAGCAACAATACATAGACTACAACCAGAGCCATGCGCCGACTTGAGAGTGTCGGCGGCGGCGCGCCGGTCATTTTTGGTCGGCGGCGGCGGCGCGCCGACCAACAAAAATCGACGACGGCGGCGCCCTCGAAATGTCGGCGTCGGCGGCGCGGCGTCGAGGGATTAATGTTCAAGCGTCGCGTACTTATTTCAAAAGTTGTTACACAAGTAACCTATGATAAACAATTTTTGCGCGTTCAGTCATTGTTTTTGGCAGTTATTTGGTCTTTAATCAAAATCCGTGAGAAACAATTATTCTCAGAACAGACATTCATAAAAAAAATTATACAAAGACTGGATTAAAAACAAGTTGACAACGTTTTCAAATTCGAAATCATGCAAGAGTTGAAAAATTTAGCAAAAATAAATAGACGAATCAGCGTGGCATCGGCGGCGCGTCGACAAATTTTCGGCGGCGACGCCGGCGCGCCGACCCAAAAAAGTCGGCGGCGGCGGCGCCCACGAATTGTCGGCGGCGGCGGCGCGGCGCGGCCGGCGCAGAGCTCTAACTACAACTATTATAGCCAACACCTAATAATAATATTTTACGGTAGCCTATATTATACGGTAGACCTACTATTATTACAAAGGCAACGCTGCCAATAATTATAACCCTATGAAACAGTGGACGAAGCCTATAGGTTAGGCCTATATAATTAGCGTCTACTTAAAATACTTCAGTGCTGCATGCTTTATGATATTCCAGGATCAATTGAGACACATTCAAATCGAAGATGCAGATGGAAACGATTAACGTCCTCGCCTTTATATATAAAACGATCTAAGCTTGTTTATCTTTATAGCGTTGTTGTCGTAATACAAAATGCGTTATATGAATAGCGTGTTGCAGATAGGCTACTTAACAATATCAACTTCCTGACATATCACCAACAGTACTGGTAACTACACAATACAGAGCCAAGCATGCAGTGAATTACGCGTTGTCTCCGTATACTTTAGCCTATACGATCGCATTATTCGTAGAGTGATGTCCATGATATCTTTCGTGACATGCTCCATGATATCATCCATGGGTATTCTCCATGATATCCTCTATGATATCATCCATGATATCCTCCATAATGTCCTCGATGACATCGTCCATGATGTCTCTCATGACTTACTCCATGATATCTTCTGCGAAGATATCATCTATGACATCCACCATGATATCTCCTGTGATATCATGAAAGGTATCAATCATTATATAATATTCCATGATATCTTCCATTATATCCTCCATGATATCCTCCATGATATTCCCCATGATATCCTCTGTGATATATCCCATGACAATGTTCAACGATACTAACCAATAACGTAGAAGACAGATCCCCATCCGCCGTCGAACCCATGTTGACACAACAGTCCAGACATCGGTAAAGCAATCACGTTTCCCATCATTGCACCTAAAACGAAAAAGTCACACGAGGAAATAATGTTTGACAAACGCACACGTGATCAAAGAACTCAAACCAGAATGTAAGCCTGGTTTTAATTAAGACACGATTGTCTTACACTTACAGTACCAGTTAAAGAATGACTATAGGCATAAAAGCAGTCACTTTTATAGGCCTAGAATCCTAGATGCCTGAAAGACGAGGTTTCCTATATGGGAAATATATAATTGCCAGGTAATAGTGAGTATCCTGCCAGCTTATCGTTGATTATGGCATATCTACAATGTACTGTGAAATTTATAGCAGTGAATAGTGTGCTAAAAGGGGCATGACCAATGTAATGAACGCATGTAGCCTACCTGCGTAGGTAATTCCAGCAAGCTTCGACCTTTCCATGGGAGGCGCCCACTGACCCCACATGGCATGCATGGCGGGAAATAGAGCACCCTGGAAAACAAAGTGAGAATCATCTCATGAAAAACGACGTAGGCCTACTATCTTCTAATACTTTTTTATACAGCTCCTTCCATGTAAATTACCTAATCACATAAATTTATATAGAACCTCTTCAAGATCTCTACTCAGAGGCGGACTTAATTATTGGAACGAATGAAAGAAACGAACAAAATGATAAGAATGGGGGATAATGGTACGTAAATTTTACACGTATACAACACCGCGAATTTGAGGGGAGGTCCAATGGTCCATTCATGAGGAACTTCCGCCCAGAGACGTCTAGATTAAACACTGATCAACTGAAGATAATGACTTTAACTAAGAAAACTTCTCTTACCGATCCGATACCAACAAGAACCCGAAGGACGATAAGAAAACCGAAGCTGAGTCTGGCTGCGAGTGGTGTCAGTAGCGTTGCTAAGGAAGATAATCCTAGAAAGCCGAACAGAACCCACTTTCCACCAAACTGCTCGGCTAGAAGACCACCCGGTATCTGAGAGACCATGTAGCCGTAGAAAAATGCGCCGAGGATGTGACCTTGCATGCCCTTCTCCCACACAAACGGACCATCCTTTAAACAAAATTAAATCGTCCAATTACGTAATCAGATACATCTTACGCAATCCTAATTCATATTTTGGCTAACGTCTATTGCCCTATACATGGCTTCGATTGTGGGGAGAGAGCTTTAGAAATCTGGTGCCTTTATATTTGATGACGTTTTGATTGCTGAATATTCGTCTATTCTTCTTCAGACGCGTTCATCCTCCTTCTAATTATTACTCAGTCTCCCACTTTCTAGGCCTACTAGTAGGCCTACAGTTTTGCATTTCTACCATAAGACAGAATTCTTACCTAATATATTACTGCATAGTATCCACTATCCAGACCAGATTGCTTTTACAGCGCTTTCATAAGCCCTATATTGACGAGATGTTGTTAACTAAAGTCAGAGGCGGATATAGACATTTTCGAAGAGGGGGCCAAAATTTTCGAATTTTCGGTGATCTTCGCCGAAAAAAATCTGATGACCTTTTTTAGTCATCCGGTCGAAATGTCAGAAAAAGTACTTTTTGGTGTCGTCTGGTCGTAATGTCTTTGTATTATAAAACCAAATGGGGGGGGGGGCACGTCCCATACAATTTTTAAATTGGGGTATGGCCGGATTGACTCCCCCTGGATCCGCCCCTGACTAAAATTAAAACAGCGGTAAAACTTCTCGCGTCTATACAAAGTATCATGTATATAATTATGCATGTATATTGTGATTGGCAGAACCGCAGGAGGTCGACCTCTATAGGCTCAGTTTACATTAATAATCAAGTATAATTAGCCTATGTACTTCCTGTACATGCAGACGCAGGTCATACCAGAGACACGGAATTGTTCGACGGTTCTCTGCTGCACCTGGAAGAGTCAACAACGGAAGAGGAGGAAGCAGCATATGCAGTGGAAGAAGGATCGTCGAAGATGGAGACATTGGAGGTCAGACTGTTGGTGGAATTGAACAGAGGAGTCTGCTGCTGCTGCAGCTGTTGTTGTTGTTGTCGTTGTGCTGCGTTGATGGCCGTGTGGTTGACCATGCAGACGATGGCAACCGACATTCCCACTCTCTGTGCGTACAGATGGATGAACATGAAGAAGCCGAGGATGGCGAGAGCGAAACGAACAGAGCAGAAGAACGATCCAGACGGACGACGAGGAGACATCTCTGCATACGTCCGATTATAACAACCACAACGGAAATATAGTTTATATAACATTAGACAAACGGTTCACAGTTTCACCCTAATTCCCAATAAAGACTCCATAAACTTTATCCCAAGAATGTTCTTCAAAAACATGTAGCCTACTAGGTCTAAGCCGCCTATTATCTCATGGTCACAATTCCTAAACGCTTCCTCTTGGAGAGGGACCTCCCCTTCCCTCTTCCCCCTCCCCCTCCTCCTCTGTATCTCATGGTCACAATTCCTAAACGCTTCCTCTTCCGAAACAGTAATGGATGTTAATTGGAGGAGATCTCTCTTCTGACTGAATATCAGAAAAGAATTAAGTGACATCGCAGTCAAGTTTATAATGTGCCAGTTTCGTTTTTACATAATGTAAAAAATAATTTAAAATAATGGACAATTATCGACATGTCATCACAAATAGCTTATTCCAAATTGATGTCAAGGCCGTCACATATTAAATTACTAAATTTGTGTGATCTCTTGCCGGTCAAACAAGCACGATTTCAGAATATATATATATATAAATTATATATATATATATATTATTACTATGCGCTAAATTCACTTTAACGAAATTTCAACACACAGCTGTTTTCTGTCTGTCTATCTCTTTGTCTGCGAGTGTCTCTCTCCCCCCCTCTCTCTCTATGTCTCTCTCTGTCTCTCTGTCTTTCTCTCTGTCTCTCTGTGTGTATGTCTCTCTCTCTCTCTTTCTCTCTCTCTCTCACACACACACACACACATGCACACACAAACGTACACATACTCGCACTCACTCACTTTCTATAGCTATTTAAACACAGCTGTGCAATTGTGCATCGGTCGCCCGATGTTATTTCGATTCCTCATGTATACGGAAGGACAAAAATAATAATCAATGAATATTCGTTGAAAAGGCAGGCCTAGGCCTATCTCTCCAAGCCTCCAATTGGAATGCTGACCCAGAAGCAAGTGGAAGTATAGACATTTGCTATTCTTATTATTCACTAGCTGTACCCAGCCACGCGTTGCTGTGGCAAAAAAGACCTCCCCTTCCCCCTTCCCCCTCCCCCTCCCCCTCCTTCTCCCCCTCCCGTCCCCTCCTCATCCCCCTCCCCTCCCCCGCCCTGCCCCCTCCCCCTCCTCTCCCTCCACCTTCGCTCCCTCCACCTTCGCTCCTTTCCTCCCTCACAGCGTCCCTAACTGACAGCGGTAAGGCCTTTTTCGTAATGGAATTATTTATCGACTCGCTTATGACGTCACGGGACGCAACCTCATTGATGTTTTGTCACTGTGTTTCGGTGCAAGCGTGCGGTATGGTTGAAAATGCAAATGGCGGTCGAAGGGGTTGCAAAGCAAAGTTCACTTTTTGTGGAAACGATTGGTTTTTTTTCGGGGAAAGAAATGTTGTGACCTGGTGCTATTGGAATGGAAGGTTTTGGTAAATTTTGAAAAAAATCGGCGCGTTACTTGCGGCGTGATCGTGACCGCAGTATTTAAAGTGATGGAAAGCGATAATTTTTAACTTTTTGGGGAAACGATGTTTTTTGGGGTGGGGTAAAAATGTTGTGACCTGCCGCTATTGGAATGGAAGGTTTTGGTAAATTTTCAAAAGAATCGGTGCGTTACTTTCGGCGTTATCGTGACCGCACTATTGCAAAGTTTCATTTTTATATATAGGCTATAGATTATTATAATACTTGTGTTCTATTCCATTCCATTTTCTAATCCTCGCAAGCAGTTGAAAACTAGTTTTAGTAATTCCAAGTCCATTGCAGCCATTTCTATCTGGAACACCAAATGTGTTTTAATAAGAGGCATTATGTAAATGACCTTGTGCCTACAATTTCAATTGAAAGTTGAAACTGGCATGCGCTGTTTTGCATTGCATTGTCTTGTGTTGTGTTGTGTCGTGTTGAGGTTTTGTATTTTATCGTATTTCCTTGTAGGCTATAATTGTTAACTTGTATACAGCGCCACATAAATAAAGAACTATAGGCCTAGGCTACTGCTGCGTTGGTTTTATTGCACGATGCAAACTGAGATCCGTACGTACAACATAACATTGTTAGGCTATAGCCTAATGGTAAGGTTCAAAACTGCTGAAGAACCGCTCTCAAAAGTCTATATAGGCAGAGCACCAGCTTATTCAAGAGCGCAAATAGGCCTATGTAGACTCATTGTATAGAAGCATATCTTTTTCCCCATTCACAAGCGATGGAACTAAATTTACATACCTTCCATACTGAAACTGTTTTTATGATGCGTTGCCATCTTCTTAGGTTAAACTGATTAGTGAAGCTCTTTATGTCTTACAGTCAGCCTCAGCTCAGAACCTCGATCTGCAAAACTATTCTATCAGACTCTGTATGCAGGGCTTCTGAGCACATGCAGGTTCTGTACATGTACAATTAATGTACAACTCATCAAATCAACGCAATGACTATTTCTTCTGTCTGTCGACCTTTCTGTCCTGTCTGGCTAATTGCCTGCCTATCTGTCCATCTGTCTGTCTGCCTGACTGTATGTCTGTCTGCATGTATGTATGTCTGTCTGCTTGTCTCTGTATGTCTGTCTGCTTGCCTGCTTGTCTGTCTGCCTGTCTGCCTGACTGCCTGCCTGCCTATTTGTCCATCTGTCTGCCTGTCTGTATACGTCTGTCTGCATGTCTGTATGTCTGTCTGCCTGTCTCTGTCTGCCTGACTGCCTGCCTCCCTTTTTGTCCATATGTCTGCCTGTCTGTATGTCTGTCTTCATGTCTGTATGTCTGTCTGCCTGTCTCTGTATGTCTGTCTGCTTGCCTGCCTGCTTGTCTGCCTGTCTGTCTGCCTGCCTGTCTGTCTGTCTGTCTGTCTGTCTGTCTGGCGCTATATAAATGATTGTCTGACCTGAGATATAGTAGAATGACTAAGGCTGTCTGTCTGTCTGTCTGTCTGTCTGTTTGTTAGGAATTGGTCCCCAACCTGAGAGGATGTTGCATTTTATTGATTTCAAAGAATGAATTCACTTCATCTGTTGCTTTTAATACCGTAGGCCCTACATTAATATATTTAGACCTACATAATTTTATTTGCTTTGACAATGGCGCTTTTCGTGAGCGCTCGTGAAATTGCAGGGCTGTTTTTGAGGAATTTTTAGAACTGCAACCCCTTCTTTCTCTTCCCATCTTCCATGGTAAATTAGGCTACTTCCAATTGGAGAACAATGACTCTTTTTCTAGTTTTAACTGTATAGAAGTGCTTCTACAACTGCACAAATTCGTTTAGATCTGCACATTTTGCATACAGCAACAACACGTTAAACAAGCCCTGCCCTGTGCTTAGCTTTAGAGTGGGACGTTTGGAGATTACGATTGAAATTGCTATTTTTGGCTTTCTAAATTTCTTATGATCAATCAACCATAATTTATATGATAATCTCTTGTGAAGGGCGCTATACAAATTATGATACTTTTATTTGTAAGTAAGTAGGACTTTTTCCTCCTACTGAAAATATTTAGTCGTTGTGTTTAAGTTAAAGTGATCAAAAGCCAATCAAAATCGATGTTTCATTTCCAATTGTCATCTAAAACTTCATTGGACAAGCCTGACTTCCGGTGCGAAAATTGAGTTTTTAGAAGTGAAAATTGAGTATATCTCGCTGTTTGGATATTTAAATTTGTCACTCGAGGAGCGTTTATTTTGTTAGTTTGTACGTTTCCAACTGGCGCAGAAATTCATAAAAGTATTCGTTGTCTTATCATAAAAGTAACTGTCCTCGTTATTTTGTATTAAAAGATTAAAACTGTTTTATTTTGTTTGGGCCAGGGAAAATACAGGGACGACACGAAACCCGAATCACCGAAAATAACAAAACAGGACAGTTAATTATTAATGTCTTATATTTAATTGAACTCTCAATAGTTTTCAGGAATAAAGTCTATTAAACTGTTTTAAGGAAATAAGATGTGTATTTTCAACGTTTTCGAGACTCTGGCTTACATCAGAGGGTAGTTTTATAAACTGCCTTAAAATTGTATATTATGTCGCAACCCATTAGTGGGTTTCCATTTTGACTTAATATCTGAAATATGTGGTCATATTGGTCAATGATAGAATTCAGTAATATAAATTAACATTAAATCGAATGCAAATTTTAGTTAAGTGATTTTAATTTATTTCTTGCATTTGCTCTAGCGCCACTTCAAGCTCTCTATTCAGAAGCGCTCCCAACTACAGCACGGACAGTCGGACACTGCATCTTAGTTTCACACCAAAGCGCATGAGCAATTCCGTGTGAAGGACTTGCTTAAGGTTCCCACGCAGCGGCTTGAGGTGGATAAGAACCTGGAACCCTCCAGCTCCAAGGCACCAAACCCACCACTCTACCACCGCATCCGAAGTGTTATTACATACTGTGTATGTTGTTATTTTTGCGTAAGAATTAATATTGAGAAGAACTAGGCTTGCAAGCGTTTTATTTAACATGGAATCTGCTGTTAGTACAGTCACGTATATTGTCGCTCATGTATTGAGTGAGCTGTTTTTTACTTCAGCTTTGAGCGTTTGTCAATATGGATTTGGAAAAAGAAAATGGTGCCTTGCTTTTCCAGCGTGGTATGTCATCTGATGTCACATCAAGAGTTCAAGGTATCTGAACAGTTTTCTATGCATCAGATTGTTACAGTTTATGTTGTTTTTTGCATAATTTTTGTTTGTTTGTTTATATGCACTTGTTATAGCTCTTATTAGAGGTTTTTGGCCTATCTGACTTTGAATGACTCCTTGCAGAAGTATAGCCTACTTCATGTGCATGACAAAAATAGATTGTACAATGTATATGGTTATGGCTGACCATGCAACTTTCAGCATCATGGCTTGTTTGTGTGTATAACAGAACTTGATACAGGATTTTCATATTTTTACTCATTAATATTGTTATGTGAGTCCAATACTGAAGTGAACATTGTTTCTTTGAGATTGGTGTGCTGACGGTCTGACCGACTGACCCTGTTGCTGTGACAGGTGACCCTGGGTCAGTTAGGTGATAACAAATGCAAAACTAACTACCCTGTCAGCATTGCTTAATTTTACTGTATTAGCTGGGGGTTTGCACTTAACTCAAAACATATGGTCTGAGTAGTTTTGTTCAAGGCATGTGAATAATATAATTAAGTTTAACTGTTTGCGTTTTATACAGGCCTGCCAGTCTGAACTCTGCATACAGCCCTGCTAACTTGACTGGTTAAACAGCAGTTTTCAATACCCTGGTTAAGCAATGGCTTTTCTATACAGTTAACTTTGCTGTGCAGTTGATCACAATATTGTTAGTAATATATATATATATATATATATATATATATATATATATATACAGTAGAAATTTAGTGCTTTTATCTGTCATATTTGAGTTGGTTGTGAGTAAGTTGTTTAAGTGAAGGATTTCTCTGTTAAATTTTAAAACACGTGTGCTTTATGAATGTGTGACATTGTGGACAAAGAATAATTGGAAACTTTGTGTCATTTGCAGGTGTGAAAAGTTTCCATCAGAGTGTGAGGAAGGACCCTGGGGTCGTCAAGAGAAAGCCTTTAGGATTGGTCAACACTCAGAATGCTAATGACTCATTAAAGAAAGATGCCAAGGGAAAACAAAAGGTGGGTTTGATCTAGTTGAAATCATCTGCAGATTCAGCATCTGTATTACTCTGTATGTGCTCTTCTTAAGACATATTTTTTCATGGGGTTCTCATACTTGAAGCGCTATTGAATGGCCATGGCTGAGAGTGGCTCTATAGAAATTACTTATTACATTACATTATTTAATTATTTTACTGTCTGGCATGAAGGTTTTTCTCTCAAGCTATATTTGCAAAAGAATTATAATTTTTTAGCAATCTTAAATTCTTGCGGATTTTGACGCATTGGACTTGTGAATTGATTTAGTCTTTATTAACTTAGTGTTTATTTTAAATGTCAAATGAAGGTGGATTTCAAGAAGAGCACGGAACGTCCAAGGCTGTCTTTGCTTTCTAAATCTTCATCTGCTATTGCTACACAGCCCTGCAGCAGTTTGCACAATACCATCAACCAATCTACCGATGCTGGTCCCGCTGAAATAGAATACGATGAAATAGAGTTCATGGATTGTCCAAAGGATTTAGAAGGTTTTTGTTTTTTAACAGATTCCAAAAGAATCTAATTTAATCTAGTACTCAAAGTTAAATTTTGGTGATTTTTAATTAACAAGTTTTTAATAAGTGCCAGCCCTGCATGGTAGAAAGCATTTTATTAGTTCAGCTGAATATAATGATCGAAAAAATATATTTAGTTCACCGGTGGATTTTGCCTCGTCATAGCGTGACCTCGTTAGGAGGTAGTTATGATACGAAACCTAAAGAACGCTGCATAAGAAGATTCTGGAAGTCCGTAAAGTTCATGTGTGATTCTATTAGCTGTGATTTTATTAACACTTAGCAAGTGTGACAACATTTATCTTTATTATATCCGCATGAAAGGAGGCCATGCAAACATGTGCTGCTTTATATAAAATGTAATGCCATATACATTGTGTACTCTAATATAGCTTACCTGTAGGAGATACTGTTTGTTATCTGTTCTAACTAGTACTTCTTAAATATTTTTAGATGATTTTTGTGACCTTTGCCCTAACGTCGACCAACCTGCAACTTACGTCAGCGACTTGCTCAACTGGTATCCTTGCATGTGGAGTGGAGAAAAGCATTCGTCAAGTCCAGTTTCAGAGCGCAGCTTGTCACCAGTTGCTTCACCTGGTAAGATGATTAATTATTTATATTTGTTAACATCTATGGCAGTGCTGGCCACCCTGTAGACTGATTTTAAGCTTAATGGGGAAAGAAGCAAAATCAGGCTGAACGTTAGTGATGGTATCATGGTGTTTGTTAGATTTGTTTCTTATTTTTTAATGGGTTTTTCCTTCCAAATGGTTATATGGTTTTATATGAAACTCTGGATATGAAGTTCAAACTGTATTGTTGGGAGGGAGTTCATGGGGTCAAGAATGAATCCCATGTTCAGTATGTTGGGGGATGCACCCACAGAAGACGACGATCAGAATCTCATTGTAGGACGGGTCTCTTAGCAAGATGAAAGAGACATGTCAGACAAATGCACCATATGTTTTCCATATACTGAAGGATATTGCTGTATGCGTTTGTTAAAACTTTCTTTGGTATTGCATGATTTGGTTTCAGATTGGAAGAGGAAAGATTTTTGGTCGGATGAATTAGTCGATGAACCGCAACTCCCGCATCTTCCAACGTTGCCTGATGACTTGGATGATGAACTCTAATGCTCGGGATTCATAGGGACTTTCGAACTGAACTGTGGCATGCAATAGGAACAGATGATGTTAGATAAAAGCAAATAACTTCTGTTAGATTACTGGTCTCGTGGAACTGATGCTCTATGCTCTTAAAAGTATTATTGAATAACTTCGTTTTAGCAACTTTATGTTTTCACTGGCATGTGAGGTTATAATTTTAACAGCCTGAGTTGCTTCTTGATGCTTTTTGAAAGTCAATCTGTTGCTGCTTTTAAGTTAATTTTCAGCCTGTCTAATGTCTTGTTGGAAATGCAAAGATTAATTATTGAGTAAGCAATAGAGTTTTGGATTATGTAAAGCTATCAGCAGTTTTACTCTGTTTAAAGCTGTGTTTTGCAGTGTTCACTTTGCTGTAGTTTGCATGTTTGATAACTGGTTTTGTAATGAGATTTTCTATTATAAAATTTATGACTTGCATTATTAGCACAGTTTATAAATTGCTTTTAAAACAGATTGACTGGATAAAGGAACAATTATATTTACGTTGTTTAATGCTGTCTTCTTCATTGTGTGGTTGAGTGTTATTTACACTTCATTCATGCTGGCTAGGCACCTCGGGATGGTGTACCTTCCCCACATTGCCAGACTCCTTTCTGGATGAAATATGTGATATTGAAAGGTTGCACAATGGATTGTTTTTATTGAATCGAGGAAATGGTTGTAATTAGGACCTCACTGTCAATTACTGTATGGGCCTAACCGTCTTTGTAGGAATTGTGCAGACCCAGTGGTGGATTAAAACGTGAGGCTGTTGGTCCCGCTTTCAAATTGACAAAGAATTCGATCAATGTCACCAGCAGACTGCATGGTGGACTAGAATATGTTACCGCTCTGAAAATCTTCTTCCCACTGCAAGGGTTTGCATGGCTGTAGTCCTATATAAAAACACAGACACACTACACTTGATTCTAGAGAGATGCATCTTATAGACAGGTTGAAAGATGAAAACAACTCAAATTATTCAACGAACATTTAATGTTCATTGAATAATTTGAGTTGTTGGCATGGAACAACTACCATAATAATTATAACGATGATTGCAGTTGGTAGTGGTACCGTAGTTCAGGCACAGGTTGGGATTTGACGTAGTTATTATATGCGCCTATAGGTAATTACGTCCACTCAACCTCTGTGCGGATCAAAAGGTTCGTCTCCCACTGGTGACTTATTGCAGAGATTTAAATTCCGGGCTAGCACACGGAATGTTATATAAGTTATAACTGGAGTAGCTTCATAGGCTCATCATTCAAATGGGCAGCACTGGTAATTCACGTTCTCGACCATCTAATCATTTCACGGAACAAGTTATTGCGTGTAGCCTAAATTGGCTGAAAAAAATAGAATCGCTGTTTGATAGCTCTGGACGATCCCAAAGGGCTTTGGTAACATTATACATGTAGCGGACAGTAGGCCTAGTTACTGCCGCCTACACGAAGCCTAGGCTTTAATAGATCATCGACTAGGCTACTGGTCGTGTGTAATCAACAGACTATAGTGACGGGGCAACAAAATATTTTTGTAAACAGATATTACAAACAACTCTCTGTATAGGTAGATCTAAAGTGAAACTGATAGTTATTGTAATTCACTAGGCCAATTGCCTATCTAGAGGTGATTATTTTGGGACATCGAAGTTTGTGGAATAATTGCAGTCAAATTAACCTATAGGCCCTATAGCCTATTATCTCAGAGATGGCTTAATTAGTAGGCCTATTATAGGCTAATAGGCTAAGCCTTGCTAGAAAAAGTTAATGCACCGAAGATCCCAAATTGCGGCTATAAATTTGTGATTTTTGCTGTCGTGTAAATTTAAGTGTGACACCATGGCAGGGGCGCCGTTAGGCGTACGCACGTACGCAAGTGCGTACAGCGCGGAAAGGCAAACAATTTTTTTTCACAAATTGCAAATTTATTATAAGCGATGAAATTCTATTGAAATTTTATAATCTATAGAATATACTTACTTCCTTACTTACTTACACTCTAATAGAAAGCCATCTTGGCATTGAGCGTCTTATAGCCGCCTAGGCCCTAGAGGTCTATGGATCCTGAGATTCCTGGATGTAAAACCGTTAAAACTTTTTTTTTAAATTTTTGTTTGTATGTGTTTTTATGTGCACTTTTTATAGCCAGGGGCGGATCCAGGGCGGGGCAATCCGGCCATGGCCCCTATTTAAAACTGCCATGGGACGTGGCCCCCCATTTGGTATGAAATTAGCAATATGCATATGGGTGTAATGGCATATTGCCCCCCCCCTATTCGGAAAATGGCATGGGACGTGGCCCCCCAGACGGTTTTCAAGTGGAGGAGTAAAAAAAAGTCATCAACTTTTTTGACGGATGAAATTATATGATTTTCTCCAAAAACATTTTGGCAGATGACTAAAAAAATCCTCATCAACTTTTTTTGGCGGATGAAAAGTACTTCAGCCAAAGACTGATCCCTATTTATTTTCGACCAACAAGTAGGCCTACGACCAAATTTCGAAATTTGTTTCACCTGTCCCATTCCAGGTTCTAAGATTTTTGCCCACCCCCCTGGAAGAGTTCTGGATCCGCCACTGGTTATAGCGCCTCTTCAAGCTCTCTACTCCGGCCGAAGCGCTGAGCAATTGTGAGTGAAGGACTTGCCCAAGGTCCTTACGCGGCGAGGTGGATTCGAACCTGGAAAATTCCGGCTTCAAGGCAACGATAGCATAACAATATGCCGATCTAAAGGTATCAAATTGCACCTCCTAAACATCACCCCCCGGTAACTTGTACCGTAACCCGTTTCAGATTACCCCCGGACACTAGATTTGCATAGATTTATCCGTCATCCCGCTGTGGTTTGTTATCAATATTTTACTCGGAAAAAATAATAGCCTCGAAGCCATTTCTCCATGTAACTTCAGCGGCGATTTAGTATTTTAGTTACAGATGAAAATATTTATAACAAACCAAACCACAAAGTGGGATAACGGATGAAAATCTTCAGACCAAAACAAGAAGCGGGATTATTTTTCTGATATTTGTAGTCCAATAAATGCGACGATTGATGCAAATTACAGTTTGCAGGGGGGGGGGGTAATGTTTAGGAGGGGGTAATAATTTGAAGCCTTTAGCATGGGCGTCCGCAGGAATGTTTCTAGGGGCGCAAACTTTTATATAATTGTCACATGGTCTAAATTTATTGGGTGACAGTTTGAATTTCCATATTACCACGAAAAAATCCTATAGATCCTATCCTACCTATACGTTATGCGCCCAAAGAAAGATATATAGGTTCAACATGACTGCCTAAAAATGGCTCCATTTGAGGTCGACACAGCCAAAAATGCGCTGGTCGCTGGGTCTCCGCCCCCAGACCCCGATGGGGAGCTTACTGTAAAGACAAAAACCTTTCTCTTTTACAATAACATTTTGATTTTTATTGTTATCCTGGTAGCTTGCGACACTGAAAAACGACTTAGGCCTATTCTTAAAAATTTCGCGAATTTGTCGTTCACAAATAGCTGGCAAACAAGAGCCTAAAAATGGCTCCATTTAAGGTCGAAACAGCCAAAAATGCGCTGGTCGCTGGGGCTCCGCCCCAGACCCCGCTGGGGGAGCTTACGACGCTCCCCCAGACCCCCTAGTCGGGATGGGCTTCGTGCCTTCGGCACTCGCAACTTCCCGCCTTCGGCGCCGCCACTGACGACCAATTAGGCCTACAATACAGCGTCCTGGCACTTTTTTACACTTTAAGCACTGTATATGTATATATATATATGGGATTGGATTGGTAGTATTTACGCCCTCCCCTAACCAGAAATCCTGGATCCGCCCCTGAATATAAGCTCGTATCGATCGCTGTTCGCTTCATAATATTTTGTGCAAGTTGTGCGTACAGAAATAAAATCCTGGCGGCGCCGCTGCACCATGGGGCAGTCGAAGTTATAAGAAACAGAGCTCAAACGAATTGAAGCAAAGGTTCATGAATGACAAATCAAAAATAGGTGCCTAGCTGCTTTTATAATAGTTAGCCTATATCGTAAATTGTATGCCACACTATTGCCACTATTCGAAAAACGAACTGTTTTTACAATTAGCCTATGTCATTCTTCACTAAGTCTTGTTGAGGTACATCGTAGGACGTAGGCCTATTTATGATCCCGAGATATGGGCACCCACAATAGCCACTGTCGCGAGAACGAGCTTATTCATGGCAGCCCTACCAAGCATGTCAGTCAATCTGCATATAACCATAACCTACTATAGACCTTTCATCGCGCTAAATAACAGGTGTCTGAATAGACCATTGACATAATATGGAGTAGACGAATGTCATTGAGCGAGGGCATAGCTCAGAGCAAGGACTAATAATGCGCTCGTTGCGCGAGGGCCTGCGGCACAACACAAATGACTATTATCCAATAACGATTCAATATGATGTCACCTTAGGATTACGCGTCATCTAGCTGCAGCCTGAATGAACGTATCTTGAGGCTAGACTACGACGAAGAGTCAACTGGTTGAGATGGTAAAGGATATGCTTTGTACAAATGCCAAAAACAATGATTAAGTTGACTTCGAAGTTGTTTTTAAAAATATAATATTATTATTAATTCAACAAAGGCTAGCGAATTTTTTTAATCAGAAATCACATGGCGACACTCAGTGGCCGATTCATCGAGTGTAGAATCTGTGCGGATATGTAATCTATAAGCACAGACTCTGCATAATCAGAAATAAAAGGAGAAAATGTCGATAGAATTATTGTGAATTTAGTAAATTACGATTGCGAGTTACCGCTTATAGTAGAGGATTACATCCGGCCGATGCTAATTTCCGCCCAAAAGAAGTAAGGCACATTTTGTCGCATAATTTGCCGATGGCTTCTGTGACTCACTCGCCCTACGACATGGCCGCTTATAATGGTGAGACTGTTTGTCTCGGCAATTCTTCGAACCGTGTCCTACTTTTCTGTAGTGTTGCAGCTAATTAAAACAAGAGTTAAACCCAGTAGGACCGCTACGAAATAGTTTGCACACAATTCTTACGATCTGCAAGGTTAGTCGACCGTTATATGATGCATTTTCAATCTCGCAAGCACAGCGCTGATGTCAAAAGATCTGTGTTCTAAGTCCAGACACGACAACAAAATACCTGAAAAATCTTTCTTTACAGTTTCAGTTTTTCTTCAGTTTCAGTTTTACAAAAGTGGAGAAGAATTTGCGCACTAGACTCGATGGCAAGGGCAGTGACATTTAGTATGAACCTCATAAATGAAAACGTGCATTGTTGTTTCTGATTAGTGTGATTAATTATAGACTTCACTGCGCTGTAGGCAAGATTATTCACACAAATGTCCAATGGTAATGTAAGCAAGCTTTTAATTTGGCAAGGTGGATGGTTCCTGTAATTTTTCTAAGTGCTGACTTGACAAGGGCCTAGGCACTGACATGACAAGGGCTAGGATATGGATTCTTTATTTCAGTTGTAGTTTGATCTGCCGATTACTGTCAACATAACAGCACACAGAAAGATGTCGGATTATACCAATGGACCCAGTGATGGTGGGAAGTACATCGATACATTTGGTAAGTGTCATTATTTTGTGAGCACATTAATGTAAGCAAGTTTAAATCTCCTTAAGCAAAAATAAAGTTTTCTGACACATTCAGACATTGCTATATATAGAAGACAAAGACTGTAATTCATGGCACAAAATTGCTTAGAAGCTTATTTGATGTATGATTTAATCTTAGAACATCTATGGCACCATTGCGCTGATACACTGTGCATCAGTTGCTTGTACTCTAAAAATTCCAATCTTGCCAATTTAGATATCCAGTCCAATGATAATTATGAGGTAACTAATGAGAGCTTTATATAATGTGTAAATTGTATGTTTGTATAAATCATCAATCATCATTTTTGTTTTAGACAACTTAGACAAGTGACTATAAATCTGTTGTTATGTGGTGGTTATGTTACATGTAGATTCTGATGATCCGGAGTATGTGCGCCAGATGATGCGTCCAGTGGAGGTGAAGGAGGATGTTCGGCAGATGGAAGAGCGCAAAAGGGTGAAACTCGTTCTGCATAGCCGCGCTTTTCGTGATGAACTCGAAGAACTCGTAATTGAGCAGCTGAGCACTGGTTCCCCTAACGCTGCTGGTTCTCTGTCCATTCAGCAGCTCTCCGACATTATGCAACCACGAGTCCAGTCTTCTACTGTTGGCCGAGGTAATGGGCAAGAAAGTTGTCTGTAATTGGGTACTGAAAGTTTACATTTCTTTGAGTTTCATCTACACTAAGTACTTTACAGTTTTCCAGTTATTTTTATTAAAAGCTTCTCTTTGCAAAATCCTCACTGAGGAAGTTACCCCATCTATTGGTTTTAATCAATAAGGATCAAGATTCTGTTCATCAATAACATGAGTCCTGTAACTGCTGTTGACAGTGAAAATCTAGTCCTGAAGAATTAGGATTTTAATTAAATACGGGCAGTGCGGCACTTTTTGAAATGTTACTGTATAAGACAGCTTGTTATTCAATGAAGTGTGTGTTTGAGAAAACTATGTGTGAAGTGTTGTTTATAAATGCTGTTTGCTATCTAGAGTTTGTTTCCATTGCGGGTAAGAAATCAGAAAAGTATGATTATTCATGGAATAAAAAACTGGTGTTGTGCACTGTACAGATTAGGTTCACATTAGCAGAGTCTACTATGTATGATTGTATGTATATAAGTTTCTGGTGTTGCTTCTAGGAATAGGCCCGTGTATACCAATTGCTGACATACGAGATGTTGATACTCTGGAATATGACAAAGGAGAAAAGCTATTTCGATGTAAACTAGCGGCTCTCTATCGTCTCGTTGATTTGTTTGGCTGGTCTCGCGGCATACAGAGTTACATCACGGTGAGTTCTTTGCAACAGATCTTCTGAAGTTTGTTTAACTGTTTCAGTCTTTAATGTTGCTAACTAATCAGTGATTACTTTCTGCTAGGTAAGACTACAATGCTATATCTAGTCTGGTAAGTTAGACCATTCAATTGAAATTTGTTTGTGTTAGATTGAAATTTTGTGTGTGTTAGATTTAAAAGATGACCACAGAAATTTGACAGTCTCACAACCTGGGATTTTTAAAAAGGTTTCAGAGGTGAAAACTGGTTTATGGATGTGCATAAGAGCTTAAGTAGGTCTTTTTAACTTCTTGTTGGAGATATTTTATATAACCTAGACCCTAGAGTTATTTCCTTTGCAATCTATATCTGAGACAGGCCCATCTATTGTGACTTGTTTTGAGCAGAGACTTTTGACAGTGCCATGAGTGATATTGTATGCAAAATTACGGTCTTTGAATGCCACAAGTGTATATTCGTGTATAATCCTGGATTAAAATGATGCCCTCGGGAATGTTTGCCAAGAAATTGACGTGTTATACATTGTGAAAAAAGCGGGTCATGCACCGAACGAACCCTGAGGGATGCCAGATACTTGCAAAGCCTTGGGAGAATAATTAGAATTGCGATATAAGTATACAGTGTATAAAACTTGCCTGCATTATGCATTTATTTAATAACTATAATAATACTTACGAAGTGAGCACAGATAAGTAGAACACCAATTCAATGTGAGCCAGAAACCTGAAGCTGATGATGGAGGTGATGCGAAAGAAGTGAATGGTCCATGGTTCCAAGGCAGCAGATAAGTCGAGAAGAACAATTGCCATCTTTACCTTATCTTCAGAGTTCAAACCATCATTATGAACAACCTCTTGTGCAGATTCTGCTGATTAAAACTTAACATGGGCAGACTAAAATTGGGAGATAAGTGAATTGAAAGATAAGCTTGTTTGTATACAAGAAATAAATATTTGATGCTATACAGTACTAGTGAGTATTTTTAACCTTTAGTTGAGATGCATTTGCTTGGTTAGATTACATTGCATGCTGTTCTTCTGAAAAGGTGCTATTTTAAGTGATGCATGCATACAAGTTTGAGCTAGTTTGGTGGACCAAGTTGAGCTTCTGGTTCCCCACTGGTCCTACAGCTTGGAGTGGTCTCCCAATGTTACACTCTGCTTATTGTCCAAAGGGCCATGCCACTCTGTTTCTGAAGAGTTTCAAAAACTGTCCTATTTAGCCGTGGTTGAGCCAGGTGCGCTTCTGAGTAGCCTACCTTTAAGAGGTGCTATATAAAACTACCTAAATAGTTATTATAGTGAATGCTGCAATGAATTTGTTTATAATATAGGATAGATTACTGTAGCTTGCCATAAATTTGTATTTCAGCTAGATGCTTGTTGACTTGATTTTTGTAAGTCGATGATTGTCTGTTGGTAGAGGCTCTTCAGAATTTACTGCCATTTTAGATCGTGTATCTTCTGTGTCCTTCATTCAGCCTAGTTCTGATCTGATCTGTTGTCCAATGACCTACAGTCCTGTCAGTCTGTGTCTGGCTGGCTGCTGTTTGAATAACAATAGGTTGCATATTGTTATTGTACACCTGTGAACTGCCAGAAGTATGCTGGCATAGCAAATAGTTTTTTGATCTAAACAAAGTCCCATTGCCTCTTTTAATCAGTTTGTTTCGTGAAAGCTTTGGAAGTAAATATAGACATGAGTGCAGTTTTGATGACTAGTACTTTTAAACTTATCTTTTATTTACGTACCAAATATGCATGTTTTATATTTACTTATATGTATATAATATATATTTTATAATTATTTATGTATAATGTATTACATATATTAGGGCTGGTACCAGTTGATTAGATGAATTCTAATTGATTAATCTATGAAATTTAAAAGGATTAGCTGATTAAATTCAAATAATTTGGTCTACGTGAGGTGATGTGTGAAAGCTGTCAAAAATGTAGTTACTGAGCTAGTCACTGTTTTCTTTGTACAAAAAGTAAAATATTGCCATGAAAACAATTAACTTTGTAGCTATCTTTGGATTTTTCAATCAGCATTTATGGTGCCTCAAATGCAAAGTAATCACTTCATTATCCACTTAACCCTTTAATGCCGGAGGGTATAGGATTTCCCATACCATTTACTACCATCTCGGAATTAAAGGGTTAAAGACTTCACATAAATATTATTGTTCACTGTGTACTGTGTTCATTGTGTACTCTGGAAATGACCACTTGATATCGTGAAATAAGCATAAAAGTTAATTGAACAGGTTAAAATTAATTGATTAAAATATTTAAAGATTAATCATTTAAGTGATTCCTAATATCCACAGCCCTAATATATATGTAGATATGGGCTTTGTTTCATGACAGTGTCTTCATACTTAATCACGTTTCCAACTACAAATGTGATTTGCTTGAGAGAGCTCTGACAAGTAATCTAGTTTGCTTTTCTATTACTATTACAATTTACGTCCTACAACAGAACTGGTCTTGTCTTTTTCACTTTGCACTTAATTAAATGGCTTATTATTACTGTAATTGTCACTTTGGATGTCTCGTATTTAATGTCTTTTGGCTCCCCTTGTAATTCCCTTCTTCCTATACTTAGCAATCCTTAATATAATTTTTCAGTTTAGACTCATGTGAGCAGACTGATGTTGAGCAGGTATTCACTGAGTGTTCATATATAGTGGGTGGGTGGACCTATCTCCCATTTCAGGACTCTCTTTGCCTTGTGTTCAGCACCACTAGGCCTAGAGCTCTGTGGCTCTGCTAATGGTGGAGCTGTATGTGAGCTGCTTCTCTCTAGGTCAACTGGTAATGTGTAGACGGTGTGGATTGACATGCAGCCTACTACTGATGGGCGTTGGAGACTGTGATGTTGTTGCCCTGCCCTCTCCCACCCACACTAGAGTCTGCTACCCCAACCCAAAGCAAGGGATCATATACAGTGCTGCTGGGTGTCATGTGGTGGGTCACACAGTTGCACATGTACAAATAAGATCCACACCCTGAAGCTTTATGCAAACTCACCAGATTTATAGATAATTAATTTATGCTCTTCCTCTTCTCCTTTTTATATCAATGGCCATTTTTCCTTTTTTTAATTTGTACTGGAATTTGGCACTACCATTTAAATATCTTTCTTATTTGATTGTGTATTACTGATTTGTGCATACATAATCATGCTGCTGCTGTAACTATGTGGTGGCACTTGTTTCATAGCTTATATGTACACTGTGTCTGGAAAAAGGGAACCATTTTGTAAATATGGAAATAAATAGTAAATATTCATCACTTTTTAAAATTCAAATACCGCTGTAATCCTTATATATTTGTCTAATATTAGATAGCTCTATTGTGTGCATTGCTAATTGCATCCACTATTTCATTTGTATGTTAATACTGGTTTTTAGCATTATGTTTTAATATTAAATCATAGTCACCTGTGGTGTATATACATATGTCAGCGTTCCTTCGTGAGCATTTGGTAGCCTTTGCGTAAAATGCAAACATTAGTCACTTTACTATGGAATTTAACTATCTTCACTAACCACCAGACCTTTATAACTTTTATATTAGCTACCATGTAAACCCCTAGTAGACCTTTTATTATTTGTACTATTTATCAATAGGTCATTGGGTATGAGCATGTGATTGATAGTGTAATGTTTGTATATACTGAACTGTGTACTCAGTGGCCAAAATTTCAAATGTTATTCCAATAGTGTTCCTCAGTCACTAGCATGATACAACATACTTAGCTATAAAAGAAACTGCTCATTAGTATAGTGTAATGTTTGCATACTGAACTGTGTACTCAGTGGCCAGGAGTTCAAATGTTATTCCACTAGTGTCCTTCAGTCACTAGCATAATACAACATACATGTACTTAGCTATGAAAGAAAGTGCTCATAGAAATTGCTCAGTCATGAGAAGATTAGAAATTGAGAATGAACTTGTCTCTGGCTATTCAAGCATTAGAAACATTCTGCCTCCAGCCTACCAATATACTGGGTTTTCTAGTTGGGTAGCCGGTAACCAGCGCTCGTACCTGTCTTGCAGTTCATTATGTTGTGTTGCAAAGAGTCTTTGTACTTTGTTTTTATTATGAGGCATATTGTTTTGGTATGACATCATCTTTGAATATGACATAATATGCTGTGGCTTATATTCAAAGTAAAATCATACATGCGCACACGTACGCACGCATGCACTTTATTCCTGCATCTGTTCTCAGAGTAAGACTACTTTTCCTCTATGTAACATCGATCTGTTCTGAGAGGCTTACAGTGGCATTTTTTATGTAGAGGAACTTAAAACTGCAAATTTGCAAGATCGGTGCACATAGCTTTATGATGAGAGTTAGATTATTAAATTTGCATTAATGAGTTTTGCATTGCTACTAAGAATGAAGGGCAGGATATCTTCAGGAAACACTTGATATTTGAAGATAGGGCAAAATGGAATGAAACCTGAGTCTTAAAGCTGTAGCCTACTATAAATTGCATCCTTCAGGACTTTGTACTGAGAGAGTGATATCAGTATGAAGCCTATTCCTGTTGCAGTGATTCTTACAAAAGAGGTTGTGGTAGCCAACAACACTCCATTTTCTAACACTACTGTTCTGAATTGTTGTATAATGTAATTAGAAATGTGTGCAGTCTTGCTGCACCTATTATTCAGATGCCTTTTCATTCTTAAAAATGTTTAGAATGTGCTTACTGTGGCAAACACATAGCAAATGTTTGCACTGGCAGTTGACAGCATTAGGCTGACTGACAGTTGACAGCATTAGACTGACTGACAGTAGCTTACAGCTGACGATGCTATATAAATTGTCATGAATTTTTTTGCAACTATGCAGCAAATTCACAGCAGAGTGTTAATCATTTTCATGCCGTGCATTGCTGCATGCAACCATCGTAAAATTGTGAGATTATAGATGTGCAGTTGGGAATTAAGGACTCAGCATTCCTCATGTACATACATTTAAGTTGACCATTGCAAAGCATCAATAAGCTATAATTTTTCCACAGGTCATTTATACACATTTGTAATTTAGTTGAGGAGTTAGTCAGCCTTAAAATCATTAATCTCTGATTTGACAATCACATCCTAACACCACGGTGCCACACAAAATTAAGTTTTCATGCAAGTTTCAGTAATTTGTAGTTGGGTTAAGAGTTTATCTCTGACGGGTCTCACTGTCAGGCATAATTGACTTGCAAGCCACCAATGGGTAACTTAGAATTAGCCGTAATTGCATACAATGACTCACCACTAATTAGTGTTTAAAGAGCATTTCAACGTTCCATCAAAACGAATGGATTCATTTTATTTATCAGGTTTGCACAGCTTAGCATTTATTGACACTGAAATTATTGGGCATTTTGATTTCAGGACTATGTTAGTGTATATCATGTAAATATCTCTCCAAATGAATACAAAGTTGTCAAGAGTAGCGTATGTGGAAATGCTTTGTCTACCGTAGAGAATTTATTATGAGAATATGGGAAACATTTCCACGCCTCAGATTCACATTTCGGTGTGACCTTGCGCGCGTTATAAATTCATTTAATAATAATAATAATTCACTGAGTTTCTATACAATGTAAATTTTGTCCTTTTAAACATTAACTCTACTGTTCCACTGATTATATTAAATATCATTTGAAATTATAATGCACTTACAAAAGCAAATTGAAAACCATAACATTGAGAACATTCGCAGGATTGTACACTTTTCTTGTATTTATTCACATAATTTATTTGAACCAATATTTAAATCACATGCCTCTGCATTTTTTCTTTCACAAATTCTGGTTAATATTGTTTTAAAAAATTTATATTTTGTTTATTCGATCAGGGAAGGATCAGTCAAGACTTTGAACATTTCCTGATTGCGCCGTATGGCATGATGCACCACGAGGTCACTGCTTCTAGTCTGGTCAAGGTGGACATGCGAGGAGACATCCTCGATCTTGGAAGCACGACCCTTGGCGCCAACAAGACAGGCTTCTCGCTTCACTCGGCCATCTATGCATCGAGACCTGATGTCAAGTGCATCATTCACGTTCGCAGCACATCTGCTGTTTCGGTAAGAGCAATAACCAGTACCTCTTGCACTTGTCAGTAGTGCAACGATGTGTGTCATTGTGGTTGCCTTTTAATGTGTTTATTAACACTATTTGACACTGTGTTTGAAGTCACTTGAGACCTTTCAAGAGTAAGTCTTTAAATAGTACTATGAAATAATTAATCAATTTTATTCGATTAAGGTTACAAGAACCAATCTTGATAAAGCCTGACTGGTTTTTTATAGCAAAACAATGTCTGTGACCTAATACTTGCATGTGATACGTACATTTGGTGACTCTACTAATTTCTCTGCATATTGTTTTGCTTCCTAATTAACAATATTTCTTTTCTTAATGACATCATATAGACTGGGGCAGTCGAGTCATTTGTGAGGTACTTAAAGGGCACCATAGTATCTGTTTAAATGATTACATACACAATTACACATGATACAATACAACTGCAATTTGAAATCGCCCTCCTTACAAAGATCAGAAGTGCACACATACCTCGACGGCGCAGCTGCAATTGTATTGCAGTGCAATTGTGAATGAAAGACTTGCTCAAGGTCCCTACACAATAACCGCCTTAGACGAGGATTGAATCCGTACTCTCTGCATTACAGGCCGACCGCTACAACCAATTGGCCACCGTGCCTCATGGTGATGTGCTTAAATGTTTTCATGTTTGCTTATGTTTTTGTTATTCAGAAACCTTAAATCTTAATGAACCTTTGTATAGGTCTAAGTAACTGACACTATTGATAGTGTCATTTGTAATATCTATATAAATAAAAATGAACTTTCCAATAGTTCGTAACATCACCACGCTGAAAGTCACGCACCGATTGTTTTGAAAATTTTACAACACCTTCCATTCCCATACAACCGTTTGTTAAGATTTTTTCACCCGAAAAAACGCAACCTTTTCCACAAAAAGTGAACTTTGCAATCCGTTCGCCCGCCATTTGCAAATTCAACACGTCCCACACGGCTGCCAGATTTCAGAAACGCCGTCTCCAAACACAGCAGACGAAACATCAATGAGGTCGCGTCCTGTGACGTCATATTAATTTCCCAAAGCGGCCTTTTCCCAAAGCGGCCTTCGTCATTATTGGGCTAGAAATGGACGGTGTCACGGAGGAAAGGAGCGGAGGGAGCGGGACGAAGACGGGAGGAAGCGGAGGGGGAGGGGAGATGGGGTCGAGGGGGAGAGGAAAGGGGAGGGGGAGGGAGGGAGGGGGAGGGGGAAAGGGAAGGGGAAAGGGAGGGGAAGGGGAAAGGGAAGGGGAAAGGGAGGGGAGGGCGGGGGGAGGGGGAGGGGGAGCCTCTTTTCAGCCACAGCAACGCGTGGCCGGGTTCAGCTAGTTTATAATATATATTTATTTACAAGGCTCACTCTTACCTTACCTATGCCAGAGCTTGTCTATAATTTTATCAGGAAGTATTTGCTGTTGTATAACTGCCATTTAGAGTCATATAACTGCCATGCAGGATTGTACAAGTGCCATATCGAGTGACATGTGCTTACAGTCTTACACATTTGCTGTGTATCGTTCGTGCTCAATTTATTTGCAACTACTTCTCTCTCCTTCATTAGGTTTGCAAAATTGAATATTTTTATCTGATTTTTTTCAAAATTAATTAAATACACTATCAGTTATTAATATATTCTACAAAAGATTTATATCAATAGATGAATTAGTGCATTTTCTTTTCTTAGAATTTCTTGTCTTATCCATTTTATAATCTGTGTCTGTTGCCATGCCATCACCTCTGAGAAATGAGAGGGATACAAGTATTTTTGTGTTGCATATACACCTTGACATTTTCATTTTGAAGCAAATTGTAGGAAAGAGAGAGTACCGCTATGTTATGCATTGTATTGTATTGTATCTGACCATTTATAAAGCGCCTCTCACAGCAAGAGCCTTTCAGAAGTGCATGAACATGTGCTGTTCGAGACAAATCACCTTGATGACTGCAAGTAACCACATGATGACATGACCTTACTTTGTCTTGTGTATGGGTATTGGCAGGTGTCAGCACTGAAGTGCGGGTTCTTGGCACTCTGTCCAGAGGCGGCGTTGATTGGGGACGTGAGCTACTTTGATTACAGCGGTGGATTTGTGGATCTGGAGCAGAGGGATAAACTGCGACGTGCGCTCGGTCCTAACAACAAGGTCAGTCCTCCTCTGCCATCTACATTAATGTGTTGTAAGTGTAGTTTGACATCCTTTCTTTTAGTATTAAAGTGTGAGCATTTTTCACAGACATGATTGTATTTATGTTGATATAGATCTGTATTTTGTTATACTGTGTAGGTCCTTGTGCTGAGAAACTTTGGAATAATTGTTGGTGGTGAGACCGTTGAAGAGACGTTCTTCCTCGTGAGACAACTGATGACTGGCGTTGAGACAATGGTAAGACTAATTGTAATTGTAATCATACATTTATATAGCGCTCCTTCAAAAGAACTCCTCATTCTCAATATATTTATTCCAATGAATGGTTGCAGTTGAATCTGAATCCTCGTTATTTTGTAGTTTCCAGTTGTATTTTGATAAAACAAAGTTGGTGTGAATGTGAACTCTTGCTGACTATGACTGCAATTTTGTGTATACATTTTTTTTTATCACAATTTGATTTTTTAAAAAGATTTTAGTTCTGTTAGTCTGGATTTAGGACTTCGTGATCATGCAAATTATTTTAAGTTGACATCAGTAAAAGAGGATCAGGCCAATTACGGTTGTAAGTTAAGAAGTTTATTCTTAAGAATTGGTTGTAACAAATGAGTTTGACTTATGTGAGAATCATAGGAAGTTTCAAGCCCAGGTTGTACCAATGCAAAGCCCAATGCAAAGCCCAGGTTGTACCCCTGTGCTTTACTTTTTTGCAATTAGTGAGCTCACGTTATAATGTCGCATTGTTCTGCCTTGGCCACTTGCACAAAGTTTTTTGTGTCTCTGATGTGCAAAGTGTTAGACACTGATTTGACCCTTCACGTTGAATTCAGTTACCATCTATTCTGAGCAGTATTAGACTACACAGTGCACAGCACATGTCAGTGATAGTTGCATAGGTGTTTTGTTTACAATATTTAGGTTCTTTTCTCCTTATTTAATTTTTTTTGATAATTTCTTGTCCAGTAGTTTCTTTCTGCATCCAAAGTTTTAAGACAGTTTCAATGCTTGATGTGCTTGAAAATACATTAGTTTAAGACAGTTTCAATGCTTGATCTGCTTGAAGATACATTAGCATTAGTTTATGTTGCACTTCAGTTGCTGGGCATAAAGTCTGGTCTGGAGAACGTGAAAGTTCTGACTGATGACGAGAGAAGGAACGCCTTAGATGCGGCCAGCAGCCAACTCGTTTCCGTCGATGGAAGAAAGCTGCGGCGAGGTGAACAGGAATTCGAGACTCTGATGAAGCACCTTGATAATGCCGTACGTATGACTTTAATATTTTAATTGATAAATAATCAGTGTATAAATAATTATAAACTAGTAATTGTTACTAACCAAACAGATCTTATGATGTGCATGTCAGTCTCAAAGAATTCAGTCAGTTCAGTAAATAAATCAAATTTTTTGTGTGATTGGAACACATACCTTTTAGATTTGCCATACTTTTCTGGTTACACAGCAGAGCTCTTATAGCAAACACCTTATTACACAGATGTTGATTGATTGATGAGTTGATTCATTGATTGAGCTGTAAATTTCAGGGCTACCGTACTGGTTACCTGTATCACGAGTCAGCAGGGAGTCAGATGGAGAAGAGCATCCACGTTCACAATGATGTCATCGTTCCACCTGCGTCATCGTCCTTCGTTTATTCCTTTGATGAGGAGACTGCAAGAACTGCGTACGTCTCCAGTTTTTATATCGCGGGTCCTTCCATCCACAATAGCAGAAATTTAAGACAAAATTAACTGGTTCCTTCCACAATATCAGAAATTTAAGACAAAGATTAAAAGTTGTTCAGAACATTGGTATAGAAATATAGTGTCACTGTGGCATAATTAAGAGTTCAATGATTGGATTATGACCGAAGTCAAAGAATTCATTAGTCATATGAATGATGTGAAGAGTTTAGATGAATACTACTTTAGGATTAAAAAATTCATATCTATAAGTAAAGAATTTAAGTTAAACATCATACTGTCCAGCTTGGGATCCAGCAAAGTTAAGAGATACGTACCTAAATCTGGTGTACTGTTTCTTCTGTGTCACTATATTTCACTCTATTACATGGATGTCAACCTGTCACTCTTTTTAGTCTTACACTTAACCAAAGCTGCTGTACACAATTCATGTCACCATCTACTAATTTACCAATTTAAGTGTGTGCACGTAGCAGCCCAAGACTGTTAGAATGAAGTCTGTATGGTATTAAAAAATAACCCATAAAAAATTCGAAGCAGGACGTTTTGGCGCCGAACGTTTTGGCGCCGCCGTTTTGGCGCGACCGTTTTGGCGCCGGACGTTTTGGCGCCGGAATTTTTTTCACCCTCGTTCTAGAGTATAAAAATTATTATATTGTAGGTAATCGTAGGAGGTTCATTTACGCACATTTTGAGGTAAATTTTGTAATGATATTCCACGCCATTCAAAAGTTATGCCCGAAATAGCTAAGAATGTATGTATAAGAAATGTGTCGTGAGGGTCGGTTAGGGTCAGGTTAGGCGTCGTGAGGGTCGGTTAGGGTTAGTTATAGGGTTATTGTAGTCGTTCGGTCCCATATAGGGTACAGATTACGGTTAATTATTACACCACTGAATGAAACTTGAAAAATAAATTTTACACTTCGTACTGATGTATTTGTAAACTAAACCGAAAATAAGCTGCTGAGATCGATTTTTTATATGGGCGCCAAAACGGCGGTGCCAAAACGGCGGTGCCAAAACGGCGGCGCCAAAACGGTCGCGCCAAAACGGCGGCGCCAAAACGTCACGTACCGTAAAAAACCTGCTTGTACAGGGTGGCGCAAAATAAACCGGGCTATTAGTTTTTCTGTCAATATCATGGCCAGAAGTAAGAACATCGAAATGGAATTTTACAGGCTTAAAGACAATTCATATTTACACATGAAGGCCAGATTTCATCAAAATATTTCAAACAGAACAAAAGGTATGTCACTTTTAGTGAGGCCACCCACCGTGTTTTGACGTTTCAAAAAAGAAACGCCCCAAAAATTAGGTTTTTTGTCAATATAATGGCCGGAAGTTAGAATTTCTAAATGAAATTTTACAGGCTTAAAGACAATTCAAATCTACACACGATGGCCAGATTTCATCAAAATATTTCAAACAGAACAAAAGTTATATTACTTTTAGTGAGGCCACTCCCACCGGTTTTTGACGATTCAAAGACGCAACGCAGCAAAAAGTAGCTGCACGTAACTGAGAAGTCACTTAGCAAGATGGCAATGAAATTGGTAAATAAGGAATCTGTCAGATTAATCAGTTTTGGCACTGGTGGTGGGCACATTGAACACAAGTTGTGAAGCACTACCAAGTTCATTTGACAACATTTATTTGAGATGAGACTTAATAAAATCATGTTTTTGTTACTTTTTGTTGCGTTTCGTGTTTAAATCGCTAAAAAACGGTGGGTGGCCTCACTAAAAGTAATATAACTTTTGTTCTGTTAGAAATATTTTGATACAATCTGGCCTCTGTGTGTAAATATGAATTGTCTTTAAGCCTGTAAAATTTCATTTAGAAATTCTTACTTCTGGTCATTATATTGACAAAAAACTAATTTTTGGGGCGTTTCTTTTTTTGAAACGTCAAAACACGGTGGTTGGCCTCACTAAAAGTGACATACCTTTTGTTCTGTATGAAATATTTTGATGAAATCTGGCCTTCATGTGTAAATGTGAATTGTCTTTAAGCCTGTAAAATTTCATTTCGATGTTCTTACTTCTGGCCATGATATTGACAGAAAACTAATAGCCCGGTTTATTTTGCGCCACCCTGTATATAAATTTTGTAGCTTGATCCTTTAAAAATGCCTTTACATTTATGAATATAGATAACCACCATTGCTCATTGTGATGTATACAAATTGTAACAGTTTTAGTCGGACCTGCATGTCGGTCATTCTGTAGTTTGTTGTGTTTGGTTTAGATCTCCGGTTAAACCTAAGATTGTGGGTAAGCAGAAGAAAGGGTCAAAGTCTGACTGGTTGAGCACTAGCAAGAAGGAGGACTTCGAAGAGTCCATAACAAGCAACCTCGATGCAACTAAAGCAAGCAAGGTTGAGCAGAATCTTTATGCTTTTTCTAAATCCTGCATCAGTAAAGTAGATCAGTCAACTGTATTACTTGTCATAAGTCACATAGTTAAGTAACAACTAAGTAATTCAAGGGCTTTTAATGTGCAATATCAGTATCAGTTTGATGAAATGGTCGCCCTTATTAAACATAATGATCAGCCACATTATTCGTCTGAGGGAAGTTGTGGCGACTGTGGCGTGCTTTATATAATGAAGTGCCAACGATGATGGAAGATATTTAAGCAAATCGACAACCTTTTCTTCTGACACCAGGATAACTCTGCTTGTAATACTGAAAAGTCACAACATTAGTCCTTTGACTCTAATGAAATCACGAAGCATTTAATTGACCAATTGATTCTGTGTTGTTAATAAGATATTTAACTCATGAATGCAACTTGCCATGGTTACTTTATTCAATATTTCGGTAGGTTTCTTCTTTTGTTGTCCTTTTGTTAAGTTTGTATGTGTTGTTTCAGTGGGCACCTGAAGAAACCAGTACCCCGATCAAGCCTGAATTAGCACAGCAGTCTCAAGCCAGAAGAGATGTGCAGGTAAGATAGGATCCAATTTTATTTATATACAATCTAATCCATTCATAACTTAGTCTCAGTTGTTGAAAAGCAGCATTTCTTTTTACTGCGAAATGAGTTTTGCAATCATGTACAAACAGTGATATTTTCGTTAACGAGAACTAAATAAAAACTAAATTTTTTGGCGGAATCGTTAATAATAACGAAATCATAACTATAATTATTTCACTAACGAAAATAGAATAAAAACTATATTTAAAAGTACCGAACTGAATAATAATAATAACTAAAATTATTAGCCAAACGAAAATTGTTGAAAGTCGTGTAAATTATTTTCGATCACGTTTTGGAATGCACTGGGTGAACGCTCCGATGTCAAAAAACGCGCCCATTATCAACTTCCGCAATTCTATCAACTTCCGCTTCCTTTATTTCAGAAAAAGCAGCGAAGTGTGGTTCTTATTCATACTGAAATATTTATTTTGTTTAGAAAGTAAATAATAATGAGTTCGCTTGCAAAATTGCTCGCTGGGCGAAAAAAGGATAGTCCGGTTTGGAAATTCTTCGTTTTTACGATGCTATAACAAATAAATCCAAATGTAAGGCTGCTGAGTTACCGGCAACATCGAACAATAATGACACTATTCTGGATCAGCTGAATTGATATATAATGGATACTGACAATGTTGTGTGTGACAATGCACTTGACTTCTGGCAAGATAAAAAAAGTTGCTATAGCAAACTGTCCATGCTTGGTCAGGATTTGGTAACTGCCTCAGCCTCTCAGGCATAGGCCTACGTTGAGCGGATTTTTTCAGTGTGCTGTATCCTCACTGCAGGTCGTCGCAACATAATTAGAAAATCTTTCAAGATGAGGGTCTTCCACAAATTAAATAACCATATTCTTGTTTAACTTCAGTTGCATTCTTCATTAATACTCTTCCAACACAGTGAACACACCACGTTAATTAAATATAGGCGTTCTTTTGTTCTGTAACTTCTGTTGTTTTCCTATGTATTGTATTAATTATGCAAACTGAACTTGAACTAAATAAAAACTAAAATTATTTTCATTGAACTGAATAATAATAAAAACTAAAATTATTTCATTAACTAAAATAGAATAATAATAATAAATAAAAAGTTAGAATAGAATAAAAAATAATAACTAAAATTATTCCCTGAACTAAAATATCTCTGTGTACAAACTTCTACTGGGACAATATCAATGTACTTCTGAATACATTGTGTAATTCATTACATTCCTGCATTTTTGACATGTTTTCTTTAAATTTTTGGACAGGAGGATCAGTTAAACATGGGTTAAATGTGAATTCACTGTATTGATTAGAGCTCTTTTACACGTTAATCAGTAGCGCAATGGATAACACGGTAGCGCAATGGCTAACACGCTGGCGTAGAGTGCGAGAGGTAGTGAGTTCGAGCCCCTGTTGGGCGGATTTGATTTGTAGGCTGCTATTAGCGCCACGTAATTGCAAAGCTGTCTGCTCAGTTGGTCACCTGGTCACCTGGTGCCGTCAGCTTCTGGAGCTCTGGCGAAAGCCCTGGTGTATTCTCTCCAACGTCTCCTCTCTCTAGTCGCCTCTCGTAGCTCCTCCAGTCTCATGCCAGACTTTTCCTGTACCTCATCCAACCAGCTCAGTTGGTAGTGAAGTTTAATTAAGAATACTGCATAACTTGTAAATGTAAAGCGCAGTGCATCTTGCAGGCGTTTCAATAAAGAAAAGATTATTATTATTATTATTAGTTATCCAGTATGTCCATTGATTAAATTCTTTTCCTGTGTTTAAAGCAGTTCGACAGCATGTTGGAGGAGAGGCATGATGAAAAAGTGGTGGAGTCACGTGGTGGAGCAGGTAGGACTCCGGTTTTTGCTCATTGTTGATTCGGCTAACAAAGAACTCGATAAGAGATAATTAATTGTCGGAATATATATATATGGTTTTATAACCCTTAGCTCATGTTGCATGAACACCGTGACTTAAGCTGGTGCTGGGAAGAATTTTACACTGAAATGAATATTCATTTATGATGCTCCTTTCACAGATGCAGAAATTAAGACAAAATTTAAAGTTGTTCAGAACATTAGTATATAAATATAGGCGTGTAAGCAAAAGTAGTAGAACACTGGCCGAAAAGTAGGTGCTGTGAACATGTAAACATTAACGGTGCAGTTGTTTGATCACATATGAACACACAAACTGAACAAGTTAAACTTATTGCAAACGAATTGTTAAATTTTGAATGTTTAATTCGATAGAATCTTCTATGGTGATTGGTCTGCATATTGTTTACTTATTTGAAGTGGATTGTTAGACAAGTATAATTATTTATTTTTTATGTAACTTTGTTTCTTCAGGTGAACCTCTGGCAACTGCGGTGATTATGCCACCAGCTGAAGAGAAATCAAAGGCACAGCAGCCAACTCATGCAACCTCTGTACGAAATGAAGCAGTGAAAGGTTCGATGACATTAGTTGTTTTACAATTGATTGCAGATATGTTTTATAGCAACATTAAATGTATTGTTAGGGAGAATGTTATGCAATGCATAATACAATAGAAAAGCATGTGTAATTTGTGTATCATTGAAAGCAAGTTTCATTAATAGTTGAGCTCAATAATTAAAAATTGTATTTTGTGTCAATGCAATACAAGAAGTTATAAAATTTTACTTCTGATATTTGCCATTTTAATGAATTTGTAAAGCATTTTATAAAAAAACTTTTATTTTGTTTTAAAGTTCTTTTCCTGATGCTGTTACTGAACATGTTGTTATTAAGTAAACACTCCAACATTCACCAGAATTGTTGCAATTATGCAAACTTAAAACATAAGTTCATGTCTAAGTAATCTATGATTGCCAGGATTTTGTATATGTTTTATTAAAATAAATTAGGCAGCATTTAATTGTTTTGTAATTATTATTGTGTGTGTGTGTTTAGATCAGCCACCTGCGGCTAGAAGTGTGCTAACTGATGCTAGAAGTGGCACAGAAGAACGAGAAGTATGCAGCTTTCAAACTCATTAGTTTGAGTTTTCCGTTAATTAAATCTTAGCATTTAAAAAGCATATATGGTAAAAGTCTATTGCTCTCTAAAGGAATATTTCCTTTACTGCTAATATTAATCATGGTGCATCAGTGTTGCAATGTGAGCAGCATATTGGCCTGCAGAAGATGAGTTCTAGGAATTAGATAAATTTGCTCAATCTGTGGAGATTTTTACTTGTGACATACCATTGTTATACTCTATTTCACTGGTAGCAGAATTTACAAGCTCCTGGATAGAAATGCTCTTAGATGAGACTTTCCTACTTTGCAAGTTTTACAAGTGATATGCATGTTTAAACTTTGCAAGCACATACCAGTTTGATTTAAATTAGCTGTTCTGAATAATCTGCTGCAGAATTCTCCAACTAAAGAGGTTTCTTCACAAAATGAGTCACCAACCAAGGACAAGAAAAAGAAGAAAGGCCTTAACATATTCAAGAAGAAATGAGAGAAAGATGACGAGGGTCAACCGACGACGACTGTCACAGCTTGCTGACGTGGACGCGCGACACTCTCGCTGCTATCGTTATGGCAACTCTCCATGTTACTCTCTGCACGTAGTTTTAAACATAGACTCTGTAATTTACTTTGAACTATTTCAGACATGCTTTACAAAGAATTTTGTGTGTGTGTGTGAAATATAGCTTTTTTCAGTGTAATAAGCTGGAGTACATAATGCTTCCAGCTGGTAATAATCGATTTCTTTGCTGTGTTCACGTCCTGGTTGAAGAACCACGGATAGTACGTCTAGCTGATGACATCGGTTGGATTAGTGGAGAATTGTGACTGACTGTGCTTTCGCTTTATATGAAGAAGGATCATTGTGATCACTGAAGAATCAAGATGAGATAGTAGAATCTGTTGCAGATTGGGGATGATGGTCATTTATTTCGTGTACTGAAACGTAAACTCCATACAGATTCCTTTAGTTAAGTCGGCTTTTAGCATCACATTAGGTAGTCTATGTTCATGTTGTCTGTGCCTTGCTTTTTCTGTTTGATTGCAATCAGTGTGTTGATGTGTCGAGTAAAACGTTTGTACTTTGAGGTTTGGATGGGTGGCAGGGTAAGCACGAAATTTCGAGTTGTAGTTACTATTGTGGTTTTTATGTGCTTCCCACGGCTACATGCAATCCTACATGCAATCCTACATGCAATCCGAGAGTTGATCGATGTCTGGTACAGAGGATATAACTGTCTAGTAGCAAGAACCATACTTCCATGTCGATTGTACAAGCGCTTTTTCTTGTACTAGTGTAATCTTTTTACAGCTTTCTTCTTTCAGCGCCATGAAAGAACATTGGTTTCAAAATGGAACCACATCTAAACATTCAGAAGGGTGTCATTTTCGAAAGTGAAACGCGTATGAATATTTAGACGTGTTGTTTATTCCTGCTTTCTGCTTTTCTCAGGTGGTTTTAAACCAGCATGTTGTGCATGGCCATAAGCATTTTGTCGTCCAGTGTTTCACATTTTTACCAATTCTTATATACCTATGTTGGATTTCCAAGTTAAACTATATATAAATATAATCGGAGCAACTTAGAAGTCATTCGGTCCCATCATCCTTAGCTGTCTGGCTTATAACTGTAAAACAATCTCTCTCCATGTGTGTAATTCTGTCATGCTGCCAATAAAGTGGTTATATTACAACTCTGGTCCCATTCGTAGTCTTCATTCATAAAATCTGCAGCAGACACGCAGCTCATGTAGAGATAGTCTTTCTGCAGAACAGTTACTGTCTTTTTTACACGTGTCAACATTGGCGTTCCTATCCAGATAAGTCGTTGGAATCAAACATCGGTTGTTCGTATGGTTCGGCCTTCAGTTTGCGTCCACCAAAAAATCGACCGTTGAGAGCCTTCACCGCCAATTCCACGGCTGAAAATAAAAATATTTCAATAGTCAGAAATAATGAAGTCCCATAAAGGACAAATAAGCATTGAATCGCATCAGTAAATTTCAAGTCGCCACATTTCCACCATCAACTTACTGCAGGGGTTCTCAAACTGTGGTACGCGTACCCCTAGGGGTACGCCAGGCGCAGGTAAGGGGTATGCGAAAGTTTCGAGAAATATAAATTTTCTTTGAGTTTATGGACTTTGTGTCCATTTTTCCTTGATTAGCAATGATTTTTACGTTGCTTCATGTAGCAGCATCGTCATTTTTTCTTTCACAACATGTGATTAAACTCGCTTATGTTATAGTGCATGCAACATGTTTATGTTTACGCCTGTCACTATAAATTTGAAACAAAATAATGTATAATTGGTTGAAAGAACGAAAGTCAGATATTCTCAGCGTAGGCAATTATAGAGCTCAATAAGGATAGCTGAATAATTGTTCTAAGGATTAATTTCTGGTCGAGTTTTAAAATTTGTGATTCCTTTCAGCACGTCATATAATTATATATCTGTTTTAAACAAGTTTTTAGACTACATATTCTTGCTATAAAAATAAATATGGGATAAATTTGAGTTTGAAATTGACAAATATTAAACCAGGTAATTTTTTATTTTAAATATGTGCTAGTCAAAACAAGCACTGAGCAACATAATAACGCTATAGGTTAGCTCTTTCTTACGCTGATTATTGAACAATTTTCCCCTTTTTTGATATGATTGCATCATTCGCATGATTAAGACTTTGCATATTTTCAATTTTACTCCCTGAAGGCCTATGCAGGCTATAGGCCTACGACTCTAAAAGGCCACACCATAGGCCTACAATGATTAAAAGGACTTTTAGTTGTCACCGCAATGGAGACTAAGCAATGGCATTTTGTTTCTGATTTGACTTTGCTGTGGGTACGCCACCATTCGATTTTGTTACTTGGGGGTACAATAAAAATAAAGTTTGAGAACCCCTGACTTACTGCCAGCACAATCTTACTATGCAGCAACAAGCTGTACGTGCTATAATCAAATCCCATACAGTGCAATACTGCAGCCATCTCAAAGCTCTGCCACTGTCAATACCACGTACCTTACATACTAGTAACAAAGGAATGGTACATAGAATGCCAGCTGACTGAATTGATAAGATTCAAAGGAAAGGGAAAAACGTAGGCAAAGCGGTTGGAGAGAATATTTATAAAATGAGAATATAACAGAACTGAGGACTAATACTATGATAGTGAGAAGCTTTATATGTCACTGTACTCACTAGCGGCTTCTTTAAATTCAACGAAGATCTTGACTAGCACTTCTGCATCGTCCTCGTCGCTTTGCTTTTCCTGGTATATGACGACCCGCTGTACGTGTCCATAGCGTGAGCATTCGTCTATAACTTCGTTTTCCAGTTCGTCATCCATGTCTTCAACACCCACCATGTTTCGCAGTATCATCACCTTTGTCTGCAAAGTTAACAACATGTGTCTATCATTGCAAGTGTTATGACAATAATATTAATAATCTTAGTTTAATTTCGAACTGACACACACATAGTACGATTACAATTCATGGTATGAACGGATGATCACAAGTTAATACAGGAGTTGAATTTAAATGTCTGGCAGCCATGTAAGGCATCCAGTCGTCCATCACAGCATTCTAATCATTTTACCAATGCCATCTGCTGAATGGATGGCTGAGCAGATAGGTCACATGATTTGGTTCGTGTCCATGTGTTCCTAGGCAGCAATAATATTATTGGACAGCCAGAAACTAAATCAGAAAAGGCTCACCGGAACGAAACAGGAATTAGTAAATGGCAATGTGTTAGTACATGACATGATGGATAAAGTGGAAACCAGTTTGTAAGAAATAAATGTCTCCTTAATTTTAACCAAAAGTCAAAGCAATTACATACAACATGACTCATAATAATGAGAAATAAATCTATTATCCTATTTTCGCAAATGTTTGGTGCTGCTTACGTTTGAGCAGCGCAACAGTTTTGGCGTGACCACGAGTCGTGCTTGGCTGCCCGCAACCAGTACGCCTTCCTGCTGAGCAAGAGTTTGTCTTGAATCATCCGATAACCGACCTTTAACTTTCTTCGGTTGCTCAGAACCAATTCCTCCTAAGTTAAAATACAAATTCGACGTTATCAGCACAATATTCATGAAATTCAACGTAGTTGTTTCACGATGACAAAGGATTTTATTCAGACAATACTTCTGAAATTGACAAAAGTGAAACCGTGGTATGGATATCCCTGAAAAAAAATTCAAAATCAGCTAAGCTGACAAAATACCCTTTTTAGGGTATTTAAGCAGTTGCTCTGTTAAACTTGCCAAATCAGTTTCCCAGCCAAGATCTTTACAGATCACACAATCTATTCTAAGTTATCGTATAGCTATTTGTTTCAAATATCGTGTTTACCTAGTACTGGACGTTTAAAGTGTAATTATAGCAATTAATAACCCAATTAATTAACATGATTACATTTTTTAACATAGTTAACGCTACTGTCACTGCGCCCAGTTTTACATGTAACATTAACGAGTACAAAGACTAGACAAAAGAAAGTGAAAACTATTGCAAAAACAAAGTTAAAAAATCAGTTTAAACTTTACAGAAAACTAAATGTAAAAGGTAAAACAAATAGCAAAAACATGTTTATGCTTATTGACTACAAGCATTTATACAGTGCATATTCAATGTAACTACTCCAGGATCGGCAGCGTAATTGTACTTGTTATTTGTGAGGAAAAATTAATCGAGTTATTACAAATTTTAATCGTGTGATCAAGGCCGTATTTAGGGGGGTGTTTTGGGTGTTTGAACACCCACCGAAATGAAAAATGGAGAAAAAAATCTATTGCATTTTTATAGTTCGTCATGCAAAAAATCATGAAAAAGTGATGAAAACACCTTCCGAAATGCCGAAATGAAGTAAAATAAATTTGACGACGAAAATATTTCACAGATTTCGACCAAATGACTGGAAAAAAAAAGGTCGTCAAAAATTTTGGCGGCGAAAATGGAAAATATTTCACAGATTTCGACCAAATGACAAAAAAAAAATTAAAAAAAAGGTCATCAGAAATTTTTGCGGCGAAAATTGTAAATATTTTTGTAATTTTAGGTCGCCACTGAAAACACCCCCCGAAATAAAATCCTGGCTACGGCCTTGCGTGTGATTAATTTAAATTAAACATTTTAATCGTTGCACTTTTACCAGATGTGCTTACCTGTCGTGTGGGCTGTAATTGGTCTTGGCACAGCAGAAGACAATTGTGGAATGACGATTCCAGGAGCTGCTATTGTGGCTGGGATAGCTTGCGCTCCTAGCCGTGGTATCGCCACTCCTGGAGGTGGTAAATTGACGGCAGTAATTCCACCTGGCTGGAACAGAATGCACATAGTGTTCTTCGGATGATCATAAATATACAAGAAATGCATGGTAAGGTAAAGTATCGACAAAGTGCCATGCCTTTGCAAGGTACTTAAAACAGGCTATCCCAAGTATCCTGAGACACACGTCTCATTGCATAAGGCTAATATTACATACATTACATGCATGTAAAATCAATGTGAATTTAAGAACGGGATGTTACATATGCAAGAGCAGAAACTTTAAATACAGTGATAGACCAAAACCATCAACTGAGAATAACACAGACCTGGAAGACAGCATCCATGGCTGTTATTTTAGCAGTGACAGTTGCTGCAGCAACCGCCGCTTTGGTTGGCATTGGAGACGGGAAGCTGGGCACTTGTTGAATGCACGGTGGTGTTACTGCCTAAACAAAGCCACACGATGCACGACAATAAAAGAAATGCACCATAATAAAAGGAATTTATATATAGTAGTTCTATCAAACAATATCTGATGAAGAAAAATATTTCTTATCTAATCCTATACTGCTTCTCTGATAAGATCTTCCATGTAGATATTAAAATAGTAATGGTGGTGACAGTGGTCATCAATGTTGTCTCATTCCTCTGTCTGTCATTCCTGGCTCTGAGTACTCACCAAAATTACTATTTGCAACTTCTGCCGCATGTATACTGTACAAGTTTCCTATTCAATCTTCTGTCTCTCCAATCTGTTCCCGTTTGTCTCAAGGCATGTAACAATTGTAACAGACTTCTCCAGTTTACTCCAATATATCATCATCATCAATATCCTTAGGCTCAATGCCCGTAGGAGTCCGACGCCACTCTCTGTCTGAGTCTGTCTCGTGCCATGTTGCCCAGCTTCAACCGGTCCAGTCAGCAGGTCTGCTCCATACCAGTAACATCTTGGAGCATTTAGACCACCTTGTCTGATTGAAGAGAATCGTGAAAAAGAGGCACGAAGGACAACATGGGTCAATGCCCGTTGTGTCCCACGCTCTCTCCCCAGACCCTCTCCATCGGTCTGTCCTGACCGACCTGTGCATGTCTGCTTCACATCATAACACCTTGAAGCATCTGGGTAGCTATGTTACTTGTGTCGTGGTTTTGGCGGATTACAATCGTCTTGGTTTTTCACTGCCAGCGTATCGCCACCCATCTGGCAAACCTTCCTCCTTTTGTCCGGGCTTAGGACCGGCACAGGGACGTTGTTGGTTCCCTGTGGCAGAGGATGGATGCAGTTTAACGTCGTGCCCAGGACCAACTCCAATATATGCTTTACAACATTGAATCCAACATTGCAATCAGGACAACAATCTTGAGTGCATTATCATCCCATTCATTTATTATGTGCAGGCTTGAGTAATTTAAACAGCAAGATGGCTTTATACCAAGTAACACTCTGGGTTAACTGTTTCTACATGGAATTCTCTGTGCAAATGATGTTCAGGCTAAGAAGGTTAAAACTGTTTACTATTTAAATCAATCACTTTTAACTATAACTAAACAACA
Organism: Lumbricus rubellus; assembly: GCA_945859605.1. Lineage (NCBI taxonomy): Eukaryota > Metazoa > Annelida > Clitellata > Crassiclitellata > Lumbricidae > Lumbricus > Lumbricus rubellus. The sequence continues at coordinate 38,846,139 of OX243812.1, forward strand.
ATGCAGTTGTCCTTCACAGTAATTGGACAAATCATCTGATAGCGGGCTACAGTGCATGGCCCAGCAGATCAGACAGTCGAAATAGTCGACAGCAACTGCTGCTGGTGGCACTGCCAAGTGCTGACTATAAGAAATAATTATAATTATTCACATTGGTTTAGCTGACAAGTTACTGCACTGTTTTACACAATTGAATTGCATTATTTATATCACTGTAATTAGCAAATATCAAGACCAGTAGCTGCTTACCTTGCCAACCCTGAGGTACTGTCCACCTAAGTTGAACAGGTTCATCGAGGCAACGGCATCGACAGAGGCTTGTGCAGTGTCATATTCAATGAAACCATAACCCCTACAGAAGCCATTACAGTCAACTAGTACAATAGCACAACATAAATACGTAATTACAATGGAAGTACATCATAGATTCTAAAGAACTGCCACAGTAGCAACTGCCACCACAGAAGATAACGTATATTCATCAACGTTTCAACAATGAAGACATACAAATACGAGCCATAACAATGTTTATCCTTGGAATTATGGCTCTGCATAAAACGTAAGTTTCTTACGGTGCATCTCCATTGGTGCTCAGAGTAATGGTTCCATGATCATCAGGTCATCTGGAAGAAATCTATGAGTGAGGAAAAATCCAACACAAACTACTCTTTCACTAGCTCTTCTCCAGTTATGCACCATGGAGTAAAAGTGCTTTCACTTTTAAACATTTCACTTTTGCCATTGCTGAATAAGCCATTTCTTGTAATCTTCACACACAGAACTCAAAAGTAAAAAAATTATCTTGCTTCATTGTGTGAGCCAAGACATTTTCATCAGGTAAGAATTGCAATTAAAGCTTACTTGTGTTTACCCGGCCTCAAGACATCGGCGGCTAATTTACACGATTGTACGTGGCCAAATGCTTCAAACACACTGAAACACATACATACAGAAATATGCACTAGAGGACATTCAAGATAGATCAACAAAAACTCTATTTATAATTTTCCTAAACAGATCATAATACTTAAAAATGAGAATCAATTACATACTCGACCTAGTTATCATAAAACGTCAGAAAGAATTAACAGTTAAGTTCAAAAGAAATGCAAAGACTGTTATAAACAGTTAGATATCAAAGTTAATCCCAACTGAAAATTGTGTATCAGCAAATAATGTCATTATTGAGTAACTTAAATTTGTATCCAGCACCGCCAAATGGCTGGCACTAGGAATGACTTTCTGTTCTTCTTCTTCATGTTCTCTGCCGCCAGGCAGGTTCGTATGTCCAATGACGCCATTTCTGTTCTGTTGGTGCTAAACATTGAATGTCTGCCGAGTATTGCATCAAATTTTGCAAGGGACCAAAAAAAACACAAAGATTACCTCTGAACATCAATTTCACTGAGATCTGAATGAATGGAAGCAACGTAGATGCGATTGTATGGTTTGGCCTCTTCCATGAGTTTTTCGACAATTGGTTGAGCCTGAGGCATATTACTTGGACGACCAACCTACAGAAGTACAATTCACAATGGCATGGATGACATTGGATGTTCACACTTTTACCGAAAATCAAGCAAAAGTTAATTTAAAATAAGCACGACAATCTAGTAAGAATTTCATTATCTGGCATTTGATAATACACAAGCAATTACATACCTACACAAAACCTACAGTATTTTGCTAATATCATTGTTCTGCTTTGTCTCAATTTACAACACTGGTCAAAGAGATAATTCGATGCATCCCCTTAGATCCTCTGATCGGTTTGACCACTTTGTTCCCCTTGTCAAGACTTCCATGGCTCAATCTGGATCATTTTCCTGCAAAAGTTCTGCTCTAAGGAATGGACACACTTTTCTCACAGGGTCTCACACACTGAAAGCACTTATGAAAAGCTCTTAAATACAATACAATAAGAAGGAAAACAGAAAAAAAGAATGGACAAACATGAAGAATTAAGTACAAGAAGTGAAGAAGGCTTGCAAAGCTCACCAAACAGCACAATTGTGTAACAGACAAAAGGACCTCATAACTTGCTTTCAAAGAAATTTAATTCATACGATCACAATCATTATGAATATGTTGCAATAAGAAAAAAACAGGAAGACAGCAACAATGAGACAATCAAAGGCAGCAAGTTCATTACTAGCATTAACAGACTTGTCATAGATACAATGGTTGTGATTTGTGAATCAGTTTGAGAGACAGAGAGAGTGAAAAAACAGAGACAGTGATTATGAGACGCACCTTGATATTTCTACCACTTAATAGAACTCCATTCATCTGTTCTAGTGCTAGAGTAGCTGCTTCCGGAACATCGTATTCGACAAATGCGAATCCTTTGTGTTTGTTGGCCAGAGCATCCCACGACAGACTGACGTTACGTATTGGACCAAACGGCTGGAAGGCTAAGCGTATCGTATCTTCTCTTACGTCAAAATTTATACTCCCAACGTATATCCTGCGAAACAAGCAATGATCATTAAAAGACAAAACTGATTATGTGAATTTTAAACAGACATGAAGCCAATGATTCTCAAAGACAAAAAAACAGGCTCTTTTGCAACATCATGAGAGGCTTAAATTGGAAGAATGTGCTATTTCATAAAAGCCACGGTATGCAAAACCAGATATAGCAGTTCAAAGCAGCATTTTAAAAACAAATTTAACCAAGTAGAGTACCATAAAAATTTTATCAATGAAGCAATTACTTACGTTCCAAGTTTTGTCCAAACTTGCTCTGTGATCTGCATTCTAAAACAGACAACGGGAAAAAGTTCTATAAAACAATAACTGAATTAATCAATAACTGATCACCAATTAATTGTTGTTCTTAAAAATTACTAAAGAATTTATTAAGACTTTATTCTCTAAGGTGAATTCCCTGCCTGCATGCATTATATATTAGAATGCAAATTTGCTTCTTGTTTTATAATATAAAAGTTTCAAGAATAGATCCACCAATCCAATTTATACCGAATTGATAGGACCTGTCACAAGCAGCTTGCACACAAGTACCTTTATTTTCATTGGCAAAATAGAAATTAAGTAAGAGAATAATTAAATTTACAAATGAGAACAATCAATGAAAACACAATTTGCTATGTCAGAAAAGCTGCTGCAATGAGTCTTAGAAGCTACAGCAGGCAGCTCAAGATTGTATCACACAAGTTTGTGATTTCCAACTGATAAACTTACCCGCCCAGGAGGGAAAACGGTTTATGTAATGCACTCTGAATAGTAGCCATCTGAAAAACAAAAATTAAACTAATAAAGTAAGGCTTTACTGCCGACAAAACTACTTCATAGTATACAATAGGTTCCATAATAATTAAAGAATATACTACAGTTTGATAAATGGTATCAGGAAAGCATTCTACCTACCACTTGTACAATTGGACCATGTTACGCCGCTACTCCATGATGTAGTACACTGGTTGCCTGTTCAACTTTGCATTGATTTGTTTGGTTCCTTACAAGGCCTTCCACGGAGCTAAGCTCAATTATCTGAATGATACTGTCCAGGGACGCATTCTTCTGCTTCCAGGTTGCGACTCATATCAATCAAGAGAAGTGGTCTTCGCATATGGCAGATGGTGACCGAGCTACGTCAGTGGCTGGCCCCAGTCTTCCTCCAACCCTGCGAGCGGCTGACTCATTTGACTTGTTTAAATCAGGACTCAAGACTTATTTATTCTGTAACGTCTTAGTTGTGAGTCATCCTTGCAATGGCACGGCCGTGTTATGGCGCCATGGAAATTGTTGTTGTTATTAAGAAGACATGACGGGAAACTCAATGATTCGTTCAGAAATTTATATAGCACCACTATAAGGAAACTACCAAGAGGTATTCTCAACTCCAACAAAGAGCATGCACCAATCAGAGTTATTTTGACTAGAAAGAGTAGGTTAGGGGTAATTGAGAATTTTGATTGACACCTGCTGTTGATGAGCTAATGTCTGTTTCAATAGGACACTTTTGATGCTTTCCTCCATCGCATACTTTTTGGCTTTTTTCACCCGGTCTTCTTGTGACGACGATAACTTTGGCATTGTGAATCGTTTCTGCTCCCTGACACCACCTGGACCAGTAAGCAGCGGGCCAGTCTGCGAGGCTTGGGGAGAGGGAGACCTTTGTTGACAAAGGTCATCTTTTGTGTCATCGGTGTCTAAAAAAATTATGCAGATCAGCCTGCAGCGAAAAACTGTGCAACAGCAGAAACACAATAAAACAATTCAGAGTTGCTTTGTAACTCAAAATAAGGCATAGCAGCAAAGCACTTGAGTGCCTGCTTTGAACAATGGAATGTGCAAGCTTGAGACAGTAGATGAAAAAGTTGTAAGTACAAAACTGTCTGGCAACAACATCAACAGATCCTCTGTTGTCACATCATAAATAAAGTACAGAACCATTTACAGTACTAAATACGTTTACAAGTAAAAATATGTACAGCATAAATGACCAAATGCCACGCGTGCACAATTGGTTTTTTCATCTACACACTTGCTAAGACAACCATTACACCATTACCGAGTGAAAAGGCGTCGATCAGCACGGTTGTCAACGCCCCGTTTACAGAAAAAGCCACTCGCCATCATCCAAAAACCAACTCATCAAAAACCAATCTGTCTCTTACTGTCAGCTCTTTCAACTGCGCACATACACAAAACAGAGACAGAAGAAACAAAAGCACATCAGTTAGCCTATTCACCAACACCATTACCTTCAAGATTGCCCGATGCAACCAGCCAAAATCTCCGACAAATCTCCAAATTACTTATTGTCAGTCACGCTTTGGATCACTGCCACGACGTCTTATGCTTCTTGGACAGAGCCACTAATAAGTTCTATGTTACAGGCCCAAAATTATCACTTATCAATGCAAAATCGCCAACATGGACCATCTTGACTTCAGTCTGAACGTCTGGTTTGTTTAGATCAAGACAAAGAACCCGATCAATTACTCAATATATTTAAATATATCGACCAACAAAGTTAAATTGCAGAATGACTTGGGTGGAATCATTTTATTAGCTACCAGGCAGGTTCAAAACTACAACTATCGTACTGGAAATTAAAGTACAGGTTAGCCATTTTCACAGGACTATTCACCAATTTTCAGCAAGCAAGTATTTGTCTTCAATGAAGAACCGTCTGAGCACTTGCAGTTATTAATCCACTGTTCAAAGCAATATAGGCTGCAAGAAAGAGAGAAGAGGATGTGTCTTAAATCATTAATTAATTAAGACCAACATGACAAATCAGTTACCACATCTTCACCGACAGATCAACATAGGCACATGTCAACAACAAACAATAAATTAACTTGTATCAACAAAAATCAATTAATTCTGTCACAAATCACTTTAATTAGCCAGAAAGTTAAATTCAAAAAAGTTTACTTTTAAAGCATTTTCTAATAATTATCTACATTGTAAGATCAACACAGCCTAGAAGACTTCTAAGTATTCTGCTATGCAGCACAAGGCATCAAAACTCAAACTCTTCTGTTGACCATAGCGAACAGCGAAAGACTATTTACTACGTACTGTGATATAGAGGCAAAGATGTTACTTGAAATACGTACAACAGTCCGGAGGGTAGGGCTCGTCATAGCAAGTCTGACGACTTCCTGTACGTTTTTCTGAGAGTCATTTGCTACGTTTTTATCAATCTAAACACTCTTAACAGATACATCCGACAAAAATACATGTACCATTCAGCACACATTATCAAGCACAGGGACAGTCTGGAGAAAAGAAAGAGGCAAAATGAGGACTGCAAGGGTCAAAGCTTCACTTTACAAGCTGAACTGCAATGCATGGAAAGCCCTGATTCTGGCAGAATAAATTCATCAATTATTCTTTGGCTGCAACGTTTAATACACAATTTACATAAAATCAGCATCAGAGAGTTGCTGTAGAAGTGCTACTGCTCAGCCTATAGCTATTAATCCTATATTTTGCTCTCTGGTATATAGTAAGAACGGAAAATTACAATTGTATTTCAATTGAGCAGAAGGTTATTGTTAACGTCTTGCAACTGTACCTGCATCAGAATCTTCATCAGAACTATTCCTCATCATGATCAAGTCTTCTGTCTGTTAATGGTAAAAAGTGAATCGAAACGTAACACTGATTTTAAAAACCCTAGCAAAACATCTTATATACAACGTATAAACAAAAACACAAAGTCATTTGGGGACAGTCCATCGGTAATCACACTAAATAGATTAATACTGAAGAGGGAATGATGTGCTGGTGGCTTCATTTCCTTAGCCTTGGGAGCTAAAGAGAGTGGATGGACAATCCCTCACCATTATACCTTCCCATCGACAGTGTATAGTCAGTGTACTCATCATAGATGAATTGGCTATGTAGCACAGCAATCTTGAACCAAATTTCACCATCGACTGATATATTGTGCAAATTCCCATGTGGTTCTCGTGTTTGCCATCAGAACTGAGCAATAAAGATTTCAGTAGTCTGTGGCAGAGAACATCATCAGTCTTACTGTGTGCTATACATTGAATATGTGAACTTTGAAACATTGGCAACCATTAAACTCGCCATTCGTCACACAGTTTATAATTATGAGGTGAGTTGTAGCTGCTGGTAGTTTTTTGTGTATTTTCAGCGTTTTCGAGGAATCGGGTTTCGGGTTATCATCATACCGACATGCTCTGCTGTTATTCGTCGTTGACTGGACGAGAGCTCGCGACTAAAGCTCCAGTGCTTGAGAATTAAAATATACAACTCTGCAACGAAAGAATGTATTAAGCTTCATTCTGCACGACCAAAGTCACTAATTTGACTTACTTTAACGCCAGTACCATTCGCTCTCTCCATAATCCTGTCATATACATTACAATCCGCCATCTTGTTTTCAGGCATTCACTAGATGTGCTTGAGACTGCTGTGAGGGGTCATCCAAAACTTTATTTATTTGTTACAAAGTAAGTAAGCAAGTATGTAATTTATTCACTTGTTAAAAGGTAAGTAAGTATGTCCTTTATTTAACCGCTTGCAAACGCCCTGCGAGAACATAGAATGAGAACAATTTCAAGAGTGTATAATCACAAGATAATCATAATGCTCAATTACAAGACATAACAGACATCTTTGGAGCTGTGAAAGAGGACATTGTGCTAATGTAGGCCTACAGCATTCTGCCTGCTTTAAAAAAAATAAACATACACACAAAACAGATAAAATAAGAGTGGCACGTTGGTCAATCGATTAGAGCGGTTGGCCTGTAACACAGAGAGTATGGCTTTGATATAGGATCAGTGAGCAATCCTTCACCCTCAAATCCTCAATAAGCAGGATCAATGCGTCATGTGCCCATGCACAGTGGGTCGAGTCAAGTTCTCTCGGGTCAAGTTCTCTCATAGACATCTATGATCTTACATGTACTGAGTCTACCAGAATTATAAACACATCGCTTACATGATACCAACTCTTTTTTTACATTGATTAATTTTTAATCAAAGATTCCAGCCAAATTTTCTTAATGATGAGATCGCTTCTGGCTAGCCCGGAGGCTTGCCAATGAGGATGAAGTGTTAGCAACTTCATTTTCAAGGCCACGGCATATGAGGGCGGTGGCCAATCCTCTCCCTCACCGTCTCATTATCCACTCACCGTGAGGTGCGTGTACTCATCATAGCTGAGTCGGCTAGGGGATGATAATGGAACAGAAATCTTGATACAATTTTCTGTCATGGCGGGGAATTGAACCCCGACCTGTCGGTCAACGGTCCAGTGCGCTAACCACTGTACTATCTATTATAATAATAATTATACTACTGTATAATAAATTAACCATCCAACATTTGAAACCACTTAGTTCACTTAGAACATTGCTACTCTCAATGCTCGATCCAACAAATCCGGAAGTGTTGAAATTACCTGACCTACATGTATATTGAGAAATGACTTATTGCTATGCGATGTGATAGCAGCTCCAATGTGGAGGAGTGTGTACACTATTGAGCGTTATAAGAAGGGTAATATCTAATTGCAGTTGTATTGTATTGTATTGTATTGCATAAGAGAAAAAATAGGAATAGTCTCTTGAATAGAATTCGTGTGATGAAAATACATTGAGTTAGTGTGTCAGCATGTGAAATCTCATGGTTGCGCGGACAAGGACAGAGCGAGTAGGCAGCATTCTTAAAATAGAAGGTAGCATATAAATTGAAAAGGTGACAGCCCTAATCTTTAGATTTCCACAGCACTGAAAATAGTGTAGTTGCTGGTACCAGCTTATTCACATGCACTCTCAATTAACATGATCGATACATTTAAATGAATTGTAAAATATTTGAAATTGTTCATTAATTAAACAGGGTTATTAGATCTGTACTACTATGCACCACAACAGAAGCTATTTTGGTGGAATATCACTCTTAATAATGACCTCCAGATTTGAACTTGTCAAGTCAGGGATCAAGTCAGTGCTACCTCACAGATACTGATGACTCAAACTCTGAGAAAGCTTTGACGCTTTGATGAAACACAGTAGCCTACTAACCAGCAACAGGGAAACAATTATATATTAATGCAGCTTGTTGTCTAAATGTTAAAGAGCATTCAGTTCAAATCAGTGATGAATTAGGCCAGCACCGATTCTCTTCTGAATCTACTTTCACAAATTAAAAGCATAAATTGAAAACCTGTAAAAAGTTTTATTTGAATCAGACATCGATCCAGTATATATACAATTAAGAGATCGCAGCTAGAAAACAACATGTGGGTAAACAACAAAATAACAAAAGTACCTGATTTTCACACACATAATTATTCACAGCAACGGTTATTATCACTATACAGGATTGCATCAGTATTACATGTCTCAAATTGAAATATAGTCCCACGAAAAATTTCATACAGAGACAATTATCCTGTTTCCAGTGCAGGAACCATTGAATGTTGATACCAGGTGATAACACGTAAATGCTCAAAATTTCTAGGAATATATAATGGAGCCTCACAATATTTTGGCACTTTTCATGCACCAGATGCAAATTATTATTTCCTAACTTCTTTACGTCAACCTATCAATGTCTGCTGGTTAAAAGTTGGCTAAAGATTAGAGGGTGCAGGCAGGCTCCACTATCAGCATCTATATACAGTATACATCTGGACAAACACCTTTTTGATGCTTTTAGATGGCACATAGGACATCATCATGCACAAGGTGGCAGGACATCGGCCTGCTCGCTCACACAGTACTAAGCAATTTATGTGCAAATGAACATTAGCTAGACAACTTTGGCAACTTTATCAAGTATAAACAACTAGCACTAAACACTGAATTACTGTTCGCAAATTTGTAAGGCAAAAAACCCAAAAAACATAGAGATAGCAAAGCAAGAGACAATTCTTCAAGTTGAAGTTAATCTCATTGAAACTTAACAACTGTCTTCTTGTCTATGTAAAGCATTTAAGCCCATCACATCAAGAGTAGCTTTGTTGGCTTTGTCTATAATACGTTATTCACTTATGTATTATACAACATGGGTATAAATTAAAACAAATTCACTCAAATGCTCTATGCTTTTAAAACAAATTCAACATAAAAAACTACAATATACACTAAAATACAGAACAACAGGAAACAAATCGAAAAACTGTATTGCAGTGGTTCTGTTTCAAATCGCAGAAAAGGAGATAACAATAGAAGGCTGTATAATAATCACTGGTCAGACTACATTTAGAACTCTACTCACTCAACCCATGCCTGAAACAATTCACACAAAAAACAGGGAATTGCTACCAGCACAAGTTGGTACTTACAGGCTGCAACTGAGTCTTAAAGAAACGCTGAGAAGATTCGTCACAAAAAATTATCTGACGTCGGCACCAAAAAAGGTAACCCAAGGCCATAAATACCAACTGTATTAGAAACCGACATCACCTTCAAGAAGGAATTTCTTTGCTGCAAGAAGAGTAGACCTAAGGAATATGGTAAACCTAAGGAATATGGTGAATTATTGCAACATCACAGTGGATGCAATAGAGAAATTTACAAGAATTCAGCTGTTGATAAATGTACAGCAAAGTGCAGTCGTTCAAATATGGATGAAAATTCTTACAAAACCATGTAACCAAAGTTAAGATTTATTTTCTTAAATGACATCCAAATATATTACATAATTTTTGGTAATACGCTGTCCCTGTCTATATACTCGATCTCAAATTCTAGCCTCCAAATTTTCTTTTTTCAAAACCTATTTCTTCTCTCGTGGCAATGCGCACTGGAGTGCCTATGAACAGCCACCATATTAGAGGCCCTTTATAAATGTTTCAATACAAGACAATACGTTGCAATAATTTATGGAATAATAAACAGAACATTTCTGGTTTTTCATTCCAAATTCATTTGTATTAAGGTGATCCACATTTATCAAAACAACCAAACTTTTTAATTAAGGCTGTCCTAAATGAAAAAAATTAGTCAAATTTGACAAATCTATCACAAATTATAAGTTAAAACAAAGCAAATTTTAGCAAATCACAGCAGACACTAGGCAATCTGTCAATGCAAAATTAAAACCAAGTATTTCTTTCATGTGGCACAAGTAATATCCATTTCGACAATGCTGTAAGAACACAAATCAATCAACGAATTTATATGTACAACTTATTTACACGAACAACATTGAACACTAAACCACATTTTGACAAATGCGCAAGCTATACCACAAGCCGATGTCTTGTTCCAACAACACAAGTATCGAACCGGCATCTATTCTGGCATATCTGTTGTTATTACATCACTGTGGCTCTAACCATGATTGTCATTCATTCTGGACAGACTTCAGCTTCTGTTCAGCTTCTCAAGGTGCTCAAATCGTCCATCTGGTACTCGAAATGAATGGATGTGTTTCTTCAGCACAATAAGATGATTTCCGATAGCTATCCTTTTCGATAGGTATCTTTTTCGATAGCTATCCTTTAAAGCACGTTGTCGATAGCTATCTTTTAAAGCACGTTGTCGATAGCTATCCTTCAAAGCACGTTGTCTCTCACTCGTAATCCCCAGATACTCGATCGTCGAGGACCAGTGGTCGGCCGAGCAATGCTGGAGAACGGAAATTTGTTCACTTCGATGCCAGTCAGCGCTTCTCTCAGCCAGACAAGGGCCGTCTCTTTCAGCATCCCAAAGACGTCTAGCGCCAGGATCGTCGGGATGTGTCGCACAAGTCTGAACAGAATATAAAAAGTACTCGTTATTAGTCTAAGCAATCAGTAGCAATCAGTTTCACTGGTCCATAGATAAATCATCATCTGGTTTCCGCACAGAACAAAATGTCTCAGTGATGAAAAATATCTCAAGAAGCATTCTTAAATATTTATAAATGCTGCAAAAAATCTAGGTGAAAAACCCTTCCTGGATATGAATATTCTTTAGAAATCCATAAGAGCAGTCCTTGGTATTCTAAGCCACTACATCAACATGACTAATTTATTTATTTTAACTAAAGTGTTGACTCATCCCAAAGACAGGAGCAACAGGAGGCAACAGAAGGGGTAAGGATAGCGGGGAAAATACTGAATAATCTGAGGTACGCCGATGATACGACATTATTGGCGGGTAAGAGGGACGACCTAGTTGAGTTAATAAGAAGAGTCAGGAAGGAAAGCGAAAAGGCGGGACTATACTTCAATGTAAAGAAAACAAAGGTTATGACAACTGCAACATACAAAAACTTTGAGGTGGATGGAGAAACGATAGAGGTAGTATCGAGCTTCACATTCCTGGGATCTATGATAGAGAAGGAGGGAAGAAGTGATATGGAAATAAGGAGGAGGATAATAATGGGGAAAACGACAATGAACGGTCTGGAAAAGATTTGGAAGGATAAATACGTGAGCAGGGAAACAAAGAAAAGACTGGTAAGAGCACTGATCTTCCCAGTGGTCCTATATGGATGCGAGACATGGACAAAGACACGGGATATGGAAAAGAAAATCAACGCATGTGAGATGTGGATTTGGAGAAAGATGCTAAGGATTTCATGGACGGAGAAGAGAACTAACGAATCGGTGCGCGAGGAGCTTGGAATAGAGAGGGAGGAGACACTGCAGCAAACAGCAACTTGGAGAAAATTGAGCTACTTTGGCCATGTGATGAGATCTAACGGTCTGGAAAAGGAGCTGATGACGGCATGCGGTGAGGGAAGGAGAAGATGCGGAAGACCTAGGAAGAAATGGTTGGATGAGGTACAGGAAAAGTCTGGCATGAGACTGGAGGAGCTACGAGAGGCGACTAGAGAGAGGAGACGTTGGAGAGAATACACCAAGGCTTTCGCCAGAGCTCCAGAAGCTGACGGCACCAGGTGACCAGGTGTTGACTCATCATAGCACTCCTGGATGACAGTTCATGACACACGGTTCTGCAATATTGACCTTGCTGTTGCATTCAGTTGCATTCAAATGTCAATAATTATATTATTAAATGTTAACAAGTACACACTGTATTTAAAACTAGCAACTGATGCTACTCAGAGACCTTAAATGTGCAACGTAATAGTTAGTGTAGATCATTCTTACGCAAGAGATGAAGGTAAAATCTTGTAGCATCGACTAAGTGCTAAATATTCGAGACCGGAAAGTTCGTGGATAATGTGTTCGATGGATTTTGACGTCAATTCTGTTGCATCGCTAAGATCCAACTCCTTCAGACTGTGACAGTTATTGCACAGCTGCAGAATATCTGGACAGAACAGAAATATTCGCTGAATTAAAAGAAATAAGCACGAAATAGCGATAACAAAACAACAGTGAACTTATTTCCTCATCAGTTGTCACAGCTGTGGATGAGCACTTCTATGCCGATTGCATTTAGCTCTTCAACTCTATATCTCCTCAATCCATTTCAGACATCTAAATAAATTCTTCAAACACCAAGATCATGATGTCTGTCACACTTGCTATAGTGAATTCTAATATTTGCTGCACACGGTCATCAATTGATTCAACTCTTCAAAAACAAACTTTACTTAATTAGACACCACGAATAACTAAACTACACATATATTCATTTTATTGAGCTTTTGCTCAGAAAGTTACAAAGAAAGAAATAATGAAAGAAAAATACTACCGGTAACTCAAAAACTAGTTTTAAATCTATCCTGGCTGGCCCGCCTCTCCTGTGTAGTTTAATGCATGCGAGAATTCTGGCGCGTTGGTTGCAAACTCTAAACTCCATTGAACAGTTTTAATGACATCAAAGATATGGCATCAAAAAGCATTGACATCTACTCTAATCTAATCTAGCAGAATGACTTATATGAACAAGATTTTGTAACAGGCTGATTAGCATACAAGAAGTGAATTGAATTGCAGAGATATCCTTGCACTCAATAAAATGAGCATATAAAACGGAAAGAAACTTTGTCTAATGTTGAGTGAGAGATGAAACTAGAGCTGACCATCATCCTGAAGCGTTTCACGACATCCACTTAAGTTCAGCTTCGTTACAGACGCAGGAAGACAGATGATGAGGTAAACGACAGCTCCTCGACTCATGTTTGTCCATCCGACATTCAACGAGTCTAACCTAACACATTTTAAATACACATGTCATTACTAGAATTTGTCAATTAGGCTTAAAGAAATTTCAGAACTGCACATCCACTTCTTTTACTTCCCATTCTCTATGGTGAATTATTCTCAATCAGATGGCAATGACCTTTCGTTTACCATTTTTACTCCACAGAAGTGCTTCTACAACCGCACAAATCCATTTAGAACTGCACTTTTTGTGTAGAACTGCACACTAAAAAATCCTGATAGCCAGATACAATCATGTACAATTAATCTGCAATAAATATTCACTGATCAATGCAGATGTGAGGAAAAGATACACAAAGACAAATGAAAAAACTACCAGTTAGCTTCAGAACACTATCATTTGTCCCATGATGAAGGACACCAACAAACCAAAATGAAGATGCACAGATGTGATGATGATGATGATGATGAAGACAATGATGACAAATCCGAGAAAAGACAAAGTACATACTGTTTAAGGCTGTTGCATAGGGGAACGAGTCCATTTTCAGTTATACCTTGACACATACACAGATTTAATACCTCCAGGTTTCTATTCTGTGCAATGTATCTAAAAACAACATGATATACAAACAAAGAACATAATAATTTATATTCATTGCAATTTAACAATCAGCATTCAGTGAAATTCAAAACTAAATATAAAATTTTAATACACGTTTCTTAGGGTAAGCACAAGACAAAAACATTAGGTATAATCATGAATGAAGTATTTTACTTTCCAACTCATTAGAATTGGTCAACTGGTGAATTCTTAAACTACTTAGCTTCATCAGTTTTTCAGCTAGGCCTCTGGAGGGTTATATCCTGCCAGGCTATGCAGCCTAGGTCATTGGCCACACTAATGGGAACCAGCCTTCCTACATTATATGGACCTCTTCTTCTACAGTGTATTGCCAACCTACAGCACACAACTACGTAGCACATTTTGTAAATAATTAATTGTACCTATTTTCTCAAAATGACATAAAAATTAGGGTCCATAGCCAATAAAGTTTTGTTTATCTTGCCATATAGGAATAAGCAAATATGGAAAACTTACAGATCAGAATATATTTACCTGCATATGATATCGTTGACTGGACATGTCTCCAGACTAAGTTTTCTAAGATGTTGGCACCCTGAAAGAAGTTCTTGCAGACCTGTTGGGCTAACGGTGGCCATCGACAGATCCAAGAACTGTAGTCTTGCAACCCTGAAACAAGAAATCAAGCACTGAAAGCTGCACACTGTGACAAGCACATGCTGAGGCCAATTATACATCAGCATCAGCACAATGAATTACTAATTACCAGTAGATTTGGACTTGTTTGTCACCACGAGATGAACAGAATACAAACTTTGTTTTTAAGATGTACATTACAAGAATGCACACCCAAATGACAACAAATACTTAATGTCTGTCTACATAACAACAGTCCGAAGTGAAATTTCAAGACTCAAAATATAATAATAACAAATCCTTATAATTATGGGATCCATGTATGGTATGTTCACAGGGTTTTAAGTACAGCATACTTTAAGCACTGGCAAACATTTACTTTAAAGACATAACAATGATGTGTTGAGCAATTAAACTACTACACAGAGCAATAACTTACCTTGGGTAAGATGAACTCGGACTGGTTGAGTAAAGTGGAGATTTAATCTAACAACAAAACAAATCAGAAAATATTCTATACTTGCACAATACTCCTACACACCACTTAAACTAAAATTTTGGCTTCATCCATTTACACAGTCCTTCAAAGCTCATTTTATATACCAACAAATACATTTCAGCAGCCTATTCTTAGGAAACTCTTGCAATAGAAGTAAGTCATTTAAACTATGGTACAGTTTGTAATTTTCAAGATGATTTGTACTCTTAGTAGAAGACGTCTTTGTTTTCTGCACTAAATTCTTTTGGCCAGGAATTGACCTTTTCAGAAAAGAGAATGACAAAGAAGCTTCTATCACCAGCATCAGACATGCAGGATATGGCATAGAAGGCTGTCCATGAGTTCTTAGTATTCACAATGCGTAGAGCAATCTTGAACTGAATGAATGTCCTGGAAGGTGACACCCATGATAATAATCGTATTATGAAACATTCTTAATGCCCGCATACTGCATAGTCACAGTTATATGAATCTAATCTGGCCATCATTTCTACATTTACATTTAACCTTATCAACCTGCAAGCAAATAAGAACATTTTAAAGTACCTCTTAATGAAATTTTTAAGAGGTACTTAAAACTGTTCTCTTTGCTATGCATTTCTTTACAATGATCAACCTTAATTAGAGCTTCTCTGAAGTCTGATCCTGTTCTACCTTAGCTTTGCTCAGACGTAGTGCTGCCACTCCTCGCTCAAGAACACGTCCTAGAGCTCCTCGTTGTAGCGTTTTGTCCGTCAAATCCAACCGTTTCCATAGCGATTCATCAAACCTAATACAACAATCAGCACATCTTAAAAGAAATGAACGGGTCTATAATTTGCATGCTCCAATAAAAACATTTAAGTCAAATAAATTTGGTTGATTAGCATTCTGTTGTAGTCTGAGAGTTTAATTTCATCCATGATTCACACAAATTAGCATGATGCGAATATCCCACATAATTTTATATCAATCCTCAGATATAATGAACGCCAGCAGATGGAACCTTGAAGTTCGATATAACTGGGGTGTGGTGGTGTAGGAGTATGTTTGGTGCATTGGAGTCGGAAGGTTGCAGGTTCGAATCCATCTCAAGCCGCAGCATAGAGATACCAAGCCGAAGCGCATGAGCAATTTTGTGAGTGAAGAAATCACAAAAAAATACCCCATGACACTAATGCTCAGAGATTCAATGCAAAACAACATCAATTCGGCCTCAGATTTACATTTCAGCTTGACTTTGCATCAGTGGTGTAGTCCTAAAAAATGAAGTGGGGGAACGCCTGGAAATTTTTTTGAAACTGTTGAACGTAAAAAATAACAACAAATATTAATAAAATGTAATTATGTAAATTTATACATAGGAAGTTGTTATTTGTAACATATCGTATTCAAGTATTCAAACATTCTCTGTAGTTGGCGTTGAATCAGTTCATGTAACAAAACCTCCCTGGAAAAAGTGGGGGAACGGCGTTCCCCCGCGTTCCCGCCTCACTACACCACTGCTTTGCATGCAATAAAAAAATTCTTTAAACTAATAATACACATAAATCCAGTCTGCTTACGGGTAATTATAAAACAGCCAGTTCCTTTAACGATTAGCCAAAATTTCCCACCCCATATTTAAAATTTAATGCATGATAAACCTGCTAGAGTACAGGACTTACGATAATCTATTCCAACGTTTTGATACTCTGGCACACCTAACAAGAACTGGTTTTGTGAGCCACATGAAAAGGTAGACGATGACTTCATCCGACAGAAGACTCCATGGATCTAGCAGAAGAAAAATGGAAAAAATATTTGGAAAATTAAAAAAAGTCTACAGAACCATTTGAAATTGCTCAAATCACTTCTACACACAAGTTTTTCATTAACAAGACTATTGTATTCTCTTTTTTATTGTATTTAAGCATTTATAAAGCGCTAACTAACTTCAATTGAGCTCACTTTTACTGCACATGTTGCAGGCACTGCTACAGCATATTTATAGAATAAACACAATGTTCTCGGTTAGCTCAGATTCTACACTGGTATCAAAGATAGCTAAGAGGCATCCGTAAATTTCAACTCAGTTATCTGAGTCCTTGATAATCAAATCTCGCTTGATTGGCTGCCTATCTACACTGTGCCATTTGTCTCTTTTGCTCACAGTGTTATCATTGAGCATTGTGCCCTCTGTCTGTCTGTCAGTCTCTTTCACTGCACCTCCTCTCTGGAATACTCTTTTTCACGACCTATGGACCTTTTTGATTACTGGTAAACATACGCTACTGGTATCAACTGCATGGAATCAAATGCAATCTTATTTTCACCAAGGTTTTGTTGACAAACCCAATGAGCAAAATACAGCATCAAAGTATATCATCCTGTGGTTCTTGACCACTTGACTAATGACCATGCCTTTCAGCATCACCAATTGACCATGCCTTTCAAAATGCAAATTCAAAGTCTAAATATTTAATACAGCTTGGTACAATGGTACATTGTGTAAAAATGTTACCAAACACAGCAGTGGGTAACATTGAATGAAACATAAACAAATGGAAACACAAATAAATGGAGATACAGATAACATGTGTAAAAAGCAGATTCCATGCAAAGTGAACAATGAACATTTCCTAAATTTAGAGAATTTAATAACGCAGAGGTACAATGGTACATGTACTCCCTAGACCTCAGCCGATAAGAACAGTTTTTCAAGTGCTCACAGAATGTATCAGGGAATGGGTGCAACTCAAGATGGTGGCCATTCCACGTCGCTGAGCCAACAACAGAAAAGCATGATTTTTGGACGTAGAAGGTACGAGCAAACGACACTGAAAGCATTCCTCCCACTGAGCGCAGGGATTGACTAGTCCGTGTACCCAACACAGGTCGGCAAAGATCAAGTGCCGTAGGTAAGCTGGAGCAAGACTTAGCTGGGATCACCATACCAAGAAGGTGACCCTGTATTCAATATTGATACTTACACGCAGTGAAGAAAACAGAAAGCATTAAAAAATGTAGAAACCTTTGAACCTGATTTGAAGGTATCTGTATACAGTTCAGTTGCATGCAATACAATATACTGAACCTCTCACTTGTTGGAATATTGTAAATAAATGATGATAAACAATTAAACATGTGATTTTCAGCTACAAACTGTGACAATTTTGTGAATAAATGTAAAACATTTCTGTTTCGTGGTCATCATTTCTGAAAATGTAAGTGATAAACTACATTACTATAAACTTATACCAGTTCTGTCATTTCCTCAAGTATTCCTACAATTTAAAAGTCAGTAAAGGCTTACAGTTAAAGGACTAAAATAACTACTTCAGTTAAATGTATTCACATACATGTACTACAGTATATAGATAGTTCACAAATGATAATAAGAATTGCTGTACATATATAAACATGTAAAGGACCAGACATAAATTCTGAATTTTCATGCAGAAGCCATACACAGTTATACACCCACGAATAATAATGCTGTGTGAGAATTGTCAAAAATAGATGGGGTCAGATTTTGATTCATGTGGAGTTGGGATGCATGTACTGAAGACTTTACCGGCTCCTTGGGTTCTAAGAAAGACAAAAAAGGGGTTGAACCCCCTCAAACACCTGCAATTCTCACCCTGAGATTATGGACAGTCTGAGGAAGAGGACAATCTTGACAAGAGATTCAACTTTGAGGACAGATAATTACATCTGACTAAAAAATAAATTGCAATTCCTGTCTGGTATTTGCCACATCTATCAATTATTGTTCAACTTAGTACAATCCTATGAAAAATAAGACAGGTAATGGAAGTTATATTGTCTTCAAGTATCTGACTTTCCTTTTTGGATTTCTGACTATACCATATAAACTATGTGAATTAATTTAGTCTCATTGTTGGACTGCTCTTGTACAAATTTCACACATTAGTCAAACAACTGAAAGCCTTGCCACAGCTACAAGAAACTGTCAATTTCAAATGATGTATACAGATTCACAGACATACCAGCTACCAAGATAAGAAAGTTGTTAAACACAAATGCACATATACCGGTAATAATGATCTCCAAAATGCATAAAATCAATATCGCCAGTCAAAGCCAAAGCAGTAATCAAGTCTTACCGAAATCATCGAAAAAATTGTGACTTCCTGGAACCAGATTACTAGAAGTCGTGGAGTCCATAAAAATTCTCAGCGGTGGAAGATACTGAACGTCTACAGTCGGGTGAAAATCAGCCTTTTCTGTGAATGTTGCTTCCTGTTTGCGCTCAGTGACAAACCTTGGGGCCTAAAAGCGTAACAAAAAGTAATAAAGAATCAGCAACTATTGGAGAAATGCCATGTTGAAGAAAGTCCATTAGTCCATGCAAAATGACCACCTTAGCAGATGAAAGTCAAAAATAAAAACGAAGAATACATCTGAAACAGATATACTTTATACACAGTTCCTCTGTAAGGGTGCAATCTAAGCTTTAAATATCAAGTAGGAGTAATTATAACCAATACGATAAAAGAATAAGTTATTTCAAAAGTTTACTTGTTCACTCCTAAACACAACTGATTAAATAGTAACTAAAGCCAACAGAACCCAGTGACTAAGATTCATAAGATAAAATGTCTACATCTTTGGGTAATCCAGATTTTTTAACAAATGCCTACTGACTCCTGAAGGAAGAAGTCTAGCAAAAGTTTAGCATATTCTCTTAATTATTCCTCTTCATGCAGAAGAGGGAAAGTCCAGGGATTTTCTGGCCACATATTGGTCAGTTTTGCAGACGAGTCAAAGAATTCCTTTGACTCAATCTCAACTTCATATGGCACATCTCAGTTCTTGCTGGTCACCCATCTAGCCTAATAGGGCGTCTTGACCGGGTCATGCGCTCTGCTGCTCGTCTTATTGGGCATATTCCGAAATTTGCCCCGATCTCTGCTTACATGCGGGATGTTCTGCACTGGCTTCCAATCTTGCAGCGCATCTCGTACAGAGTAGCAGCACTTGTCTGGCGGTGCCTCACTGGCAATGCTCCGTCCTACTTATCTGATCTCTGTCGCCCCGTATCTGACATAGCCTCCCGTCGAGCTTTACGCTCTTCGGCCAATGGGGAGCTGCTGGTCCCTTGAACCCACTCTGCTACCAGACAGCGTAGAGCCTTCTCGGTTGTTAGCCCATCCACATGGAATGGGCTCCCACTTGCACTACGCTTACTACCTCAGAATAATTTGCCTGCTTTCTACCAGTTGCTTAAGACCTATCTTTTTAGCCGTGGTTGGGCTGGAAGCGCCTCTGAGTAGGCTTCTTGAAGGGGCGCTATATAAGTATTCGGAACGAATGAATGAATGAACATCTTAGCTTGACATAAGGAAGATGTTGTAAGAACCTACTCCTGGTGGAAACAAATCGTTTGGCACGACAAAAGGTGGCGTTGGCTTTGGTCCAGTTTCCATCTCTTCGGCCATCTCGTCTTTCGTAGTTTCGCTCTCATCAACCAGAACCGCAATGCCAACATTTTCCATCATGGCACTCGTGGTTTCAGCATCAACGTCCCAAACCATTTTGATAACCCTAGGTTTCTGGCATTCTTCCACTGTCTTGCGCTTCCTGAGAAAATAAACACAATCCATTCTGCTTACAAAAAGTTTAGTCTTATCCTGACAAAATGAAAAATGGCAACAATCATCAAAAAGTACCAAAGTTATATTAGATCACACTATAGCTTCTGTATCCTTCAAAGAAATGAAAACATCCAAGACACTTCAAATAATCAAACTAACATCAGAAACAAATTAGCATTTGCAAATTGAGTCAACATGAGGAGTAGAGCTAGTTATCTTAAGTTCCAAAATAAGGTACACCTTGTACTGGTAGTTGCATATAAATGTAGTTTAATTGGACAATGAAAGTTCAAAGTTGAGGTCGACTTATACATTGGGTAATGCGACTTGCTTGGGACTAAAAGACTTGGTGGAAGAACTGCATGACATAACTCCACAAGCTGGACATTCATGAATGCCCTACAGGGTGAGCCAAAAAAAAGTAATCCCCTACGGTTTTTAGCCCATATCTTGACCAAAAATATTAATTTTTAAATGAAACTTTACAGTCTTAAAGGCAATTCATATTTACGTACAATGGTTCAAATTTCATCAAATTATTTCAAACGGAACAAAAGTTATGCCACTTGTAGGGAGGCCACCCACCGTTTTTTGACGATTGAAAAACCAAACGCAACAGAAACTAGGTTTTTTCCCATTATCTTGGCCAAAAGTAAGAATTTAGTTATGAAATTTTACAGACGTAAGGACAATTCATATTTACACATGATGGCCAGATTTTATTAAAATATTTCGAGCACAACAAAAGTTATACCACTTTTAGTGAGGCCACCCCCCGATTTTTGAGATTCATTGACGTAACGCAGCGAAAAGTAACAAAACGTGATTTTATTAAGTCTCATCTCAAATAACTGTTGTCAAATGAACTTGGTAGTGCTTCACAACTTGTGTTCAATGTGCCCACCACCAGTGACAAAACTTCTTTCGAGTCTCTTTGCAAAGTTCTTGATGGGCCTGTTGATTATTCTGACAGATTCCTTATTTACCAATTTTATTGTCATCTTTCTAATTGACTTCTCAGTGACGGGCAGCTATGCTGGTACCCTGTTTCTTTTTTAAATAGTGATATTAATGATTATCTGGCAATATCGAGGCTATCTGATAAAAAATTGTTTGAGATGAGACTTAACAATTTCATGTTTTTGCTACTTTTTGCTGCGTTCCGTCTTTGAAACGTCAAAAAATGGGGGGTGGCCTCACTAAAAGTGGTATAACGTTTGTTGTGCTCGAAATATTTTGCTGAAATCTGGTCATTATGTGTAGATATGAATTGTCTTTAAGCCTGTAAAATTTCATTTCAATATTCTTACTTTTGACCAAGATATTGGCCAGAATAATTGAATTGTTTTTTTGTTACTTTTTGTTGCGTCGCGTTTTTGAAGCGTCAAAAAACGGTGGGTGGCCTCACTTAAAGTGATGTAACTTTTGTTCTGTTTGGAATATTTTGTTGAAATTTGAACAATTGTACGTAAATATGAATTGCCTTTAAGACTGTAAAGTTTCATTTAAAAATTCGTATGTTTGGCCAGGATATGGGCTGAAAACTGTAGGGGATTACTTTTTTTTGGCTCACCCTGTATAGTGCTTGAAACTGTGAAATTTTGCTATAATACTGGTCAAAAGATAGCACAGAGGCATACCTATTTGTTGATGAATTGAATAATTCTGCAGGCCCAGGCGGTCAGGTTCCTAATTCCTATGCCTTAGACTTTAGTCAACACATTGTTTTTGCACTTTAGAGTGCAGAAGTGAGCAAGGTTGTACTGGCAAAATTAGAGGCGAGTAGTGAGTACACCTACAGTTGCCTAATCTGTCTGCAGGTCATTTAACCGACTACAAAAACATATTTGTGAGAGTATACGCTGTATACCAACGCAGCTTAGGCCCTAGGCCTGTATCCTCGATTACAGCCTGCATTGAGACCAAATCATGCAACTGAACTTATTCAGTGGATTGCAGATTAGCTGTTTTCCTGTTTCTCAATGGCCAACTGAATCAAATAAAAGCTCAACTGAGTTGTGAACAGACTCGCATTCCACATCAAGTACGCAAACCACTAGCAGCATCATTGTTTCCTTCCTTACTAATAATAATATACCTAACACCCAAGGTAATTAGCGAAATCGTTACCTGTGTGGAGCGCGCAATAAATCCTCACTGCATTTATTCAGCATATTGTTAGCATTATCCATGATCACTATCGGCGTTTGAAAGGCATCCTAATCACATAAATAATTAAATTTACGATTTTTATACAACAAATAGTCGGCTTTGTAACAAATATGGTGACAGCAGTTCGCAACCAGAGACGCGCACGAGCTTGCTAGGATACGTGTTGCTACATGAATTATTTATTCACTTCCGCTGCTTTGGCGCTTTTAATAGATTGCTGCGCTGGTTCCCGTTTATTCACGTTGCCAGTTATGCTTTGGCGCAATGACTATTAATTTAGCAAAAACTTGATCAGAAGTTCCTTATAAGAACTTCTAGATCATTAGTCTAAGTAGCACGCATAAAACGGGCTACGATGGTGAAATTTAATAATACCAGCGTATATGTTTTTCTCTAATGACTTGCTGTTCCGTCGCCGATCAGCCCATTCAAATTTATCGTAGGCCTATTCAGGCTATTCGTAATTATTTTTACTCTGATGAATATGTCCTACTGCCGAGTTGCTGCGGAAGACAACAATGTTTGTTTTTGGTTTCGTGTGTTCACTAATATCTTGCTACCATTGAAGTGCGTATACAAGTGCTGTTACGGACTTGGACCATTTAACGGGCAAGTAGAAATTTAGCTTCTGAATTTTTAAAACTAGTTCCAAGTATTGTGCGACCATGTTCATTGAAAACCTCCGGAATGGAAAGCCCAGAAATTTTTTCTGGCTACGCCTCTGTCCCAATAGACCTACAAATAATTATCCACTGCGCTGCTGCATTGCCTACATACCCTATGGGCATAAGATGGTACCGTACCTTGGTAGAAAGAGGAGGCAGAGGCTTTTAGGCCTACTCTTGTTCTTAATATACTTCACCAATGACCAGGATTTTTGCCAATGGTCTGTCGTGCTTGGATCATGAATGTCTCCTGTAGTTGCCTCTTCTTGAATTTAAGTCTGGATACGCCTATGCTCATTGGTCTACTAGTATTGTTATGATATTATGTATGTATGTGCACTTGTTATAGCGCTCTCTCTACTCAGAGGCGCTCCCGATGCAGAGCGGACACTGCATCGGAGTTTCACGCCGAAGCGCTGAGCAATTGTAAGTGAAGGACTTGCCCAAGGTCCTTGCGCGGCGAGGTGGATTCGAACCTCGGACCTTCCGGCTCCAAGGCAACGACGCCACCACTAGACCACCGCGCCCCACATGTTCCAAGAATATTATGTTCTAACTTCTAACACGTTCAGAAAAAAGACCAAGTCTCTTTGCTCTGCAGGATCTGTCCTGGCAAAAGATGCCAACTAAATTCTCACTTACTTGACATGCTTTTAATATCTGTAAAAGTCCTTTCTCGAACAGAATGACTGAACACAGTATGCTGCACATACGGCTATTCTAGTTTTACTAATGTATAACTAAAAGTTTGTGCACCCGTTCTGTAGCTGTAAAAACTGTAGCAAAAGAATTAATTTGTCGACTGGTACTGTTGCTTGACTGTTGATGTGTTTGGGCAGTGACTGTGAGATCTTTCAAATCGTCAGAGTTAAAAGTATCCTAAATTTGCCCATTTGCCTATACAAATACCCAGCATGGGCAAATTTCCTTCCACACGGAACCTCATGGATTATAGCCAAGCACTTAATTTATAATTATAATATTTTGATCTGTCAGATAATCATATACAACAGCGCACTATAACTGATTGTTTACAATGAATTACATTACACGTATTGACATTACGATTACTGTAGCAAAAACTTCAACAGTACAACATATTTTACTCAAGTTCACACAAGATTTAGAGAAGCTACGAGACTCCCTAGCAAATTTACCACAGACTGACCTAGAAATGAAAGAAGATGTACAAGAGTCTGGACACAACATTCATATTCCTACAGCAAAACTGCCTGATATAATTGCCAAACTTACCTTCAGCAATATTTATTCAGTATCATAAAACAATTTGACCGCACTTACGTCTCTGCTCATTCTCAAACAAATGTGACTATGCAAATGATATACCTAATTTCTACCAGTTAAGTTGAAATGAAATGCAACAGTGCTTTGTTAAAGCCTCCAAAAAGCACAATTTAAAAAAATTATCTGAGGTAAATGCATGAAAATTTTCATCTCCAATTATATTCATGGTGCTAGCTAGTTAACTGCTATACAACTCATCAAAGCACTAAGTTCCTTGAAGGAAACTTAAGACGATGCCTAACATGAAATATTAGGCCAACAGGGCACTAAACACAACTTTGTATTATAGTTAACAAATTGCAAACACTTTTGGTACATCCGGCAAGTTCACGTGTAATAATTATATCATTTCACTGAGCAGCGAATGAAGGCATTTAAAAATAAATGCTAATCCTTTGCTCAAGCAATAACTTACATCTGAAATATCAAGACATAAAGGTAATTCATTACATCGATTGAATCAACGGCAATCAATTGATACTAAGCCAAACAATACAAATCGCTTTACCTTTTTTGAATAAGTAACGACTTTCAACTTTGAAGAATTCGGTCTAAGTAGTTCTAAATAGTAAAATAACTTAAAACAAAATAATATTACATGTAAACATTTTTTACTCCCTTCAGCTCCAAGATTTCACTTTCAAGCTAAAGCCTTAATAACAATTTACAGCAACGAATAATTTCACAAGTAATTTATCGATAACACGCTAATTGCACATTTCTTAAATTTGGAACTAGACGTTAAAGCTTAGCAAGCGCTTAATCTTTCAGAGTGCAAGTTTTGCACTGAACTGCATAGAAATCACACTAAGGAATGAATGCAATCTATATAGTTCTCAGTAACACAGACAACATTTATGTCTAATTACTGTCACACAACAGATTCATAACATAAGCAGACCATTTTAATTAGTTAAGCACCGTCTATTTCATAATTGTCACTATTCACAGGTGGACTTGAATTATTGATAAATCTGCTTCTTATAAATCAGCTAGTCTGTTGGCAACTTTACAACACAGTTGGCAGACTACCCAACATTTAGTTTCTTTACAGTTCTTATCACATGAAGTAAATTGATAAAAGTTAACAGTTTCTTAGAACATGTCCTAATTTAAAATGACATACTCTGTCTTTAACACTTTGACGGCAAGCTGCATATGTTGACAATTTAAGCTTGGTTACATATCCCCTCTGCACGAATCAGTTAAACCAAGAGTGTCAAAAGTCCGACCAGGAGGAATGCTTTTCTGGCTAACAATCCAAGAATAAAAGTTTAAAATTTAAATTTTCAATGTGTCTGAAATGAAATCAAATTGCTCTGCCCACAACAAGCCAGCCAATACAAAATCTTCACCAGAGGTTATTGATAGTGGCAACCAAAATTAAGACTATTTCTAAATAATATGCTAGAAATGTGACTAATATTCAGCATTACAAGATTATACTAAAGGAACAGGCGGAAAAAGTGCCTGACTGAACTGTTCCCCATTTGCTCAGGTGCCTTTGGCAACATGGCCCGTCACTTGTTGGAAAATATTTCCACTACCCACCATAAAAAACCTTTGACACCCTGAGTTAAACCAACATTTTCTAAATTACACGTAAACTCAGTCTCATCTTGCCAGATGTAAGAAAATGACCACTTTGATTATGAATGCAGATCCTATGGACAAAATGAATAATGTTCATGGACAAGACCAATCTGCTCCTGCTCAGGCAGAGTTGCATCTTGTCACTGTGTGCAATAAAGAAATACGTGACAACTACAAATAACAGCATTGAAATTATTAAAGTGTGTACAAGGCTGCCTCACTCGCCATTTACGCAGCAAACACTTCTACAATGCTAAACATTTATCCGATTGCTACAATGAATCAAAAGTATTTGCAGACTTTGATCAGGGATATGTAAACTACTGTGCAAATACATAAAATTCTTTGTGCTACAGTATTACAACTTGCAAACTCTGTATGTCAAAAGCATTTTTTTTAAATTTCAGTCACAAAACCCTTGAAAAGGTTTTTAGTTACATAGAAGTTTCAAACTTTAAGAGCTTAGAGGCCATCCACAATCCACATATTACGCTTTCAAAGAGGGGTCACTGATTTAGGCGATTTGTGTACTGGTGCGTATGGTGGAGAGGGTCTCGGCAAAATGCACGTACGAAAAATAAATGTCTAATAATGACTTTCACATTAGCCTATTTATAACTCTGTATTATCCTATAGTTGTCCTATGGCATTTGACTACATTAAAATTATATTCTGTTCAGATCTAAACAGTAAACAATAAGTTAATTTTTTTAGCTAGCTAATAATTATGATATTTAACAAGCAAAGACAGTAATCTACGGTAAAATACATGCTTCATAGATGACTTTAGCTAAATAGAATTGTAAATGGTGGGGGAGAGGAAGAGAATATTATTTGCATGTTCAACAAAATGTACGGGTGCGTACAGGGGTCGAATATACAATTTTTTGCAAACGTAATACATGGATGTGGCCCTTAACGCAAAATCTTCAATACAAAACTCATAAAAATTTAATTTTAATTCTTTTAAAACACTCGTATGATTTAAAACACTTGACAGGTGTTTTAAAACTTTGATGCTATGAGCAGATTACACAGAGAACGGCATCTATCTTACGATGAAATAAAAGACAAGAGTGAATGATTCCAAATTTCAGTTGTTCACTGCAGCTAGTTAAGACTGTCCTTTCTAGCCAATTCTTTTCCATCTTTGTTCTCCTTGTTGACCTTGGCCGTGGCTTCCTTGAAGGAGGTAAGCGTTTTCTGGAACCAGGTGCTCTTCGAGGTCTGCAGTTCTACGATCGCTGAATTCAACTGGTGCACGAGGTCCTGGTTCTTGCATTCGGACTCGACGAGCGCGAGTTTGGTCTGAGCGAGCTCGAGTTCCAACTCGCGTATGATGCGCTCCTTCTCAAGCAGGTCAGGATCGATGTTTGCTGTCAACTGTCCGACGTCTATCTTTCTCAAGTGACCTTCGGGTGTCACGAGTTTACTGCAGTTCTCGCAGTTCCCCAACAACAACTGAAATGCATCGAACAAAGAAAGCATTGTTCGTCATTCAGTTATTTCTCAAAATATTACTGGTCTTCAGAAACAAGAAATGATGATGATATCAAATTTAGGCTAAACAGGGTTAACATAATTTGACTGAGGCCACATTCAAAATAACATGCAAATCTGTTTTGTGTAAACATGATCAATTCATATCATTAATAAATGCCTGCAGCCATCTATAATATTCAAACAAGGATTGATATCACCAGCTTTGACTATCAAACATTTTCAATGCATGAAGAAAGCCACACTGTTTTAAACAACATCTAGCTCTGTCAAAGAGTAGAAGCTTTGACTCAGGAAGTGAAATATCATTTGTAATTTGATTCACAAAAACTATAGCCAATATGAACGTGACTTAAAAGCAACACCATTTAATACCTGTGCAGATTAATTATATTAGCACCAAAGTAAAGAATGTCAGACTGATTTTTTGATTAATTACCAGCTCAAGAGATATGTATAACATATGCTTATATTCGTGCACCAAGATAAACGAGTATTCAGAGATGACAGGACAGCAGCATTCTCTGCACTTCACTCAGACTGACAAGATAAGATTAGCCATGTAAATTTTAAAAAATGAATGAATTAATGAATAAAGAGGAAACAATACGTAAAACCAAGTATTATAGATACTTATATAATTACTAGCTTTACCCAGCCACACGTTGCTGTGGCAGAAAAGACCTCCCCCTCCCCCTCCCCCTCCCTCTCCGCTCTCCCTCCACACCATCTTCGTCCCGCTCCCTCCGCTCCTTCCATTGCTGACATCGGATAGAGACGAATAATGATTAAAGGCCGCTTCGCTTATGACATCACAGCACGGGAGGTCATTCATGTTTCGTCTGCTGTGTTTGGGAAGGCGTTTATGAAATCTGGCAGCCGTGGTGTTTTGTTGATTTTGCAAATGGCGGTCGAACGGATTGCAAAGTTCACTTTTTGTGGAAAAGGTTGCGTTTTTTCGGGAAAAAAAGCATAATTTATCACTGTTCTATTGGAATGGAAGGTGTTGTAAAAGTTTCATAACAATCGGTGTGTCACTTTCGGCGTGATCATGTTCCGAACTATTGGAAAGTTTCATTTTTATTTATATAGATAAATAAATTAAAATATATATAAAGGTGTTTTATTTTCAACATATTTTCATGTTTTTCCTATTATAACTTACTCATAATAATAATAAAGTCCAATGTTCAACTATAAAAACTAGTAATCAAAGAATCAATGTGTGATGTTTTCTTTAGTTTATTTAATTATATACCTACTGTAGTTACCTATACAGTGTATACACAGCATCTGTATTACCTCATAATCTTATAGTTTTATATTAAATTATAATTAAACACATTAAGCATAAAATAACCTTCATTCGATTGAGTTCTTCTTTGTGAGCCGTCTGCTGTTTCTCCAGACGTTCGCTCAGTTGCGAACAAATCTGCGACAGAAAATATTCAACCACGTTAAAACGCATTGTTTACAAATACTCAAACATGTATACATTGCAGTCCTTTCCACAAGTTTCTTCACATAAATTATACGAATCCTAACAGACCACATCAATTCGTTTGAAAATTTTATATGATAAACAACTTAATAAATTTAAAATGTACTAACATGACATGACAGAAGTGCAGCAGTGGCATAAACCAGAGAAAATTAAACAGAGAAATTTACGTAAGTATTTCTTTAATATAAATTTATACTGAATTATGATCTGTTTCTTCAAGAAACGTTTCTTGCCTGCTTGTAGTCGGATGTAATCGCCTGGTTTCTTGTGTTCTCTGACTCAGAACGATCAAGCTCCCGGCGACAGACTTCCTTCAACTGCAAAATAAATATGCAATTATAATTAAAATATATAATATATATTGCAATATACAAGTAAAATATATATAATTATATATAATTATATATAATTATATATATATATATAAATTATATATAAATAATAATTATATATACTACAACAAATATATAATGTACATATTAAAAGTTTATATACAAAATAAATTATTATAATTTACATGTTTTTACATGATTTCATTTGCTGCTGTCACACTCATTCAGGTTTGCCTGATATCAAGAAATGCATTGCCTGGTCACTCTCCCAAATTGACGGGAAACACCACACATTGGTGCTTTGTGCACAGTCTGTTATCACACTTTGAACACACACCTTAGCTGCTTCCTACTTGCTAGCATCTTAAGCTAAGAGTAGCGACCAGGCAAAGCTGGCAGTGGCTAGAAACTTAAATACAATAGACTCCTTGCAACAAATAATTGTTTCTTTAGCTTAAGAATCAATCAGACCCATTAATAGAATAATAGTATTGGTCAATCAATCATTCTGGGTGTGAGATGCAACCCTATTGGTATTTCTGCTTCAATCCCTTTAAATAATGAATCAGTGTCTTAACACAGCATTGTCTACCAAAGTACCTGTTCCAAACCGAAACCATATGAAACATAATCGTTCTAAATGCCATTACTAGTGTCTGAACAATTTTACATTGTCTAAACAATTATCATTAAATGATTATTTTTATGTTTAAATAAGAAAATACAAATTACACCATGTGTGAATCAAATATTCGCGTAGAATTCAAAATGAACTCTGGCCGCATCTCAAACGCACACACCTGTTGCGATTCGATTTCCAACCTCTTCAGCTCATCTTCCGTATCGAGCAGCTGGGCTCGAGTTTGCAGGAGTTCCTTGCTCAAGATGTCGCATTTGTCTTCAGCCTACAAGCAGACATCGAAACCATAAACGCTGTAAACCAATACATATCTGGTAACACCGGCACACATGAAGGACCATAACACTTACTTCATAGAATCATGCAAAGAAGATGGTACTGAATTGTAACCAACCACCATGCATGGCACATGGTCCTTACCCTCATCTACAGATTCAAGCTTTGTTAACATGCAAGGTCCGCAGAGTGCCATCCATGATCCTAAATCTCTCCTGAAATAGATGCATGTAAAAGCACTTGTCATAGCACCCCTTCAAAATTTCTACTCAGAGGTGCTCCCGGCACTGAACATACCCTACACCACTGCGCCCTGCCTCCATCAGCGTCATAGCAGCAGCAACAAGCATGCATCAAAACTACTGCTACGAGAACCAAAAAGACGTCTCCTACTAATCAACTTCAATATACAAACAGATGTAGGATTGAAAAGGTACTTTGATGTCCGAGTCCAACCATTACATCAAAATCAGATTCTCATTGAACCACAGATCTCCATTGTTCATTCTCTGCTAAATTACACATCCTTCTCAACTTCTAATTTCACATGAAAAACTCTGAATACCCAGTGCATCAGAATTCATCCACTGATTAATAAAATCCCTGACACTGTCAAGATTACAATATATGTTAACTGTATACCACAGAGGAAAGAGTCCAACCTCGTCGAGATCTTTACGAAGCGTAATCTTGCTGGTCACCAGTTCGTGGGCAAGGTCATCGTTCTCTTGTTCCAGTCGCATGTTTGCATCCAAAAGCCGTTTATTTTCCCGCTATAGCAGAAGCAACAAGCATGCAACACCAGTACTGCTAAGGAAATCACAAAGAGGACTCCTAATAAATTTCGATATGTAAACAGATAAATAAAGTATATATATTGTAAAAGTAGCTCCCATTACAACAACTCAAAGTTAAAAAAATTCAAGATGACTTATTAATCTTTTACCCGTTTGCCCCAAGAATATCCGCTGAAAACAGGCTTAAAATTTAAAAATGAATTGGTAAAGGGTTAAACATAAATATTCCAGCATTAAAAAAATCCTTGCACAGACGGCCTTTTAATCAGAACAATACTAGTTTCGTCCAACCTGCAATCGGTCGAATGGATCCTCTTGCTGCATCTGTGCTTCCTTGAAGGCGATGTAGTCTTTCTCAAACTTCTTTAGTTTCTTTGGGCTCACCTAAGTTCATAAAATACAACCATCAAAATAGAAACTAAGTGGAAAAGTGAATTAACTAAATATCACAATAAAGTGACATTCAGCAATCACAGCTATGCAACATTACTAATCAGTCTCGAGATCTATCTTTGCTCTGTTCCATCACAGCCGAAATCCATCTTGCCCAGTCTTAGTTAAGACAGAGACACTCCTGAACAGGTGCCTTATAAATAAATGTTCCAATACAATCCACGATCTCGTTATCAGTTCGCTTGTCAGCATCATGATAAGATTGCAGCATAGATACTATATTTAAGTTTTTACTTACAGTAATTTATTTGCCTGTCTGTAAGGTTGAACAAAAGGATGGCAGTAAATAAATGGTTAGCCATTTGCAAACATGCGGGAAAATCTCTCAAGCAGTCCACTACATAACAATTGATGCCAAAATATTTATTATATTTAATTACGAAAATAAATGAACCAATTATGTCTGTGATTAATGCCAGACCTTATGTATTAACATTCTAACATGATCCACCAGCATTAAAACAATGTCATCCATTGGCAGTGCTTAAAGTGTAAAAAAGAAGTGCCTGGCTGGACGCCCCTTGCCTTTCCAGGCTGCGCTGGCCTAAAAAATGTAATGAAGACGTTCATATTTTAAAATAAGTGCATGTACGACGTTCATGACCATCCAGTCATACTTTAAACCTTTAATGCCGGAGAGTATAGGATTTCCCATACCATTTAATACCATTTCGGCATTAAAGGGTTAAGTGGAACAAAAGATCAAAAATTCTTTAGCAGTCAATCGATCTTGGAAATAACTTGATGGCTTTTGAAATGTCTGGTATATATATATATATATATATAGTTCATAAATAATATAAATATATATATCACAAGAACTTATTTGGACCTTCAGTGATACGGCCAATTGGAGCAGTTCTTTAGCCGACTCCTCGGATCTGTACTTCTTTGGCAACTGAACACGAAAGAACTTTAGAACACCTTCAAAGTCCAGTGCCAGCAGTTCCTTGCGTGAAGTCTAAAGAAAGCAAAACAAGTGACGGCAATTTTGTTGGAGGGTACTCTCATCGAAGTAATTTCATACACATGGAGCGTTAAAAATAGAAAATACAATTCAAAATGAAGTTATTCTACCTAAGAAACTAACTGTTGTTACTTCACACTTAATAGAATTCATAGATTTCCTACAAATCAACAATGTTGTAAACAGGAAAAGGAGCAGATTAAAACTTGTGACATAATTTGCATTTGCTCACCTTCAGTAATGCCAGCGCCACGCAAAATATTGTCTCCATGCCCTACAAAACATTTACCGTACCATCACGATTCATCATTAATGTCACCAGCTGTTATAAATTGCTCACACTATCACTGTCATCATAATTGTGTGCATCATTGTCGTCGTCGTCCTCATCATGATCATGATCATGATCATCATCACATCACATCATCGTCATCATCATCATCATCATCAACAACAACATCAACAACAACAACATCTTCAAACTGTATATCATCATCTAAACTGTCCATAGGCCATGCATCGTAAATAACAACATCACAGTTTTTCAAAAATACAACAATAAACACAGAAGTGTTTGGATGAAGTACAATAATGGCAAATCATCACATCAAACAGTATGGTGAATTGGTGATGGTTAGAAAGAATAAAGAAACAATAATGAAATGCTGCCATATCTAAAACATGCTGTTGAAATAGTACGGACACACTAGTCAGAAGTTATGGCTAAAAATCAGGCAAAAATTAGGCAAACGAATAGCAGCATCAGGTAGAAATGATCAGATTCTACATGTTCACTGACTGGTGAACTGAGGAGAAAAAGGTTCAGCAATAATGAAAAAAAGATATTTCTTTCAGAAGTAAATCGTGAAACTCACCTCGCTCAGAAACAAATCGAGAATGTGGAACACCATGAACAGTGGAAACTTAGCGGTGAAGAGCGTGAGAAACCACTGTGATGCATACATGTGAGCCTCAAGTCCAAGATCCATGAAATGATCAAACAGATCAGGGACCTGCTCCTAAGATCAAAAACAATCAACTGCCTGGTTAAACTAAGAAAATCAAGATTCGAATTATGAACATACATTAAACATATTTAATTAATTAAGCACATCAAATTCATCTGCATTGCACGATTTTGATACAATGCAGTCAGCGATTCAAATCCAGATTCAATCCAACTTTGAAAATGTACGCTCTTACTAAAACACAACCAGGAAAAAGACAAGGCTACCAAAGACAATGTCAAAAAGTCATCCTAACATTGCACAGCATCAGGCATTGACCTTCATTTCAATATGCAAAATTGGCTTTGCTGCAGTTGGCCATTCTGGAATACCACATTTCGTCATATACAGAGTATTTTTTCTCACAAAAGCATATTTAAATCTCTAGTAGTACGTTAAATACAGACAGCAGGGCTGTGCATTAGAAACCTTCACTAACAATTTATCGACAAACTGCACTGGTTCCCAGTCACTTTCAGTATACAATATGCTCATTGCTCAAATGTTGTTAAAGTGTTAATCCCATGCACTGTCTGAGTTAGGCATACCCTCAACTTACTGAAAAACAGTGAAACAAATTGCTTAATTCCAAAAAACACTGCTGACATATATTTGTTAAAAAGCACAAACTCCACCTACTTTAATACTAGTACATTTATAAAAAAGCATTACATGATAACGAATCCTCCAATCATATGTAGCAATCCATGAGACACAATATACTAAATACAGACAAATACGTAACATACAGACAGTCAGACACATGTAGCAGAGCAAAGCACCATCATCCTCCAACGTCAATTCAAAAACAAACAAAATTTATATCTGAACCAACAATACAGGAATTTTAATATTTATATTTCTTCTGGCATCTTTTTACATATAGAATTATAGATGATATGTAACATTAGTTTTAATTATAAAAATAATTCACTTAATTTTTGCCTTTTCCAAAACTCCTATCAACATCATATTTCTAATGAGTTTCACCACAGCCCCACCTACAGTAAGTCAGCACTATGCGTGCAATTCAAAATCAAGAAAAGAGGAATGGATCCAAATATGTTTCCATATGCAATCAAGCTCGAAACCATGGAAAAAATAATTCCAAGTAGAAGAGTTATTGTCATACCTGCATTAGTCTTTCAAGTTGATAAAATTTTAGATGGAGCGCCTCAAAGCTTTGCCTGAAGAGATCACGAAGTCCATAGTCAAACATGATCTTCACTAAAATACAGAATGCCTGCTCCTCAGGCATCTGAAACAGCACCAACAACATACGCTATCACACAAAAAATCATTGCAAAACATACACAACTTATAAACTGTTTCTTTTAAATAAAGAGAAAATCTGAGTAAAAGCTAAAAAAAAGTGGTATCAGGTAAATGGCTGATATGCCAAATAAAATAACAGTTGTTTCAGGATACAAAGGTCATCACAAACTGATCATCTCAGAAGACACTATACCCTGCACTAGCAATTAATTAGAAACTTGCATAGTACAGCTCTCTAATGAACAAGGTAATAACTGACAGTGCACCAAAACCAAACCACATTAAGGTCGCTATCACTCAGACCAGGCCAATCATTGAGTGAGACAAAGACAGTTCGCTTACTATGTCACACACTATAACAAACAGTATCTTGAATATGCGATTTAGAAATCTGCATCATCATGAATGGAGCATGAATTGCTAGTCAATTCTAAACCATTGTTTTTGAACTTTTAAAGTTAGGGTATGTCAATAAGATGTGGCACATATCTCTCTCTCTCTCTCTCTCTCTCTCTCTCTCTCTCTCTCTCTCTCTCTCTCTCTCTCTCTCTCTCTCTCTCTCTCTCTCTCTCTCTCTCTCTCTCTCTCTCTCTCTGTATCCTCCTTCTAGAATTACTTTTGTGTCTGTATCCTCCTTCTAGAATTACTTTTAAAGGCTGATAGCCTGATAGCTTACATGAAGCAGAAGTGAAGCCGCTAAGAACGATACGCCCTGGCAGTAGTTAATATCCTCATCATAGACTGAATAAGCCTGGACACACACAAAATAGCAGCACAGATCAGTAAAATATTAAATTCTGTTCTAGGCATGCATGCACACACAAACACACACATACACACAGGACCTTCACCATAATGCACACTGATATAACATGATATCGGGGGAAATAAGGGTACAGGAAGAGATCCCAAACTTACTTTTGCACAAAAATTGCGCATGATCTTTGAAGACTTTTATTCTATAACATCAATGTTTGTTTAGTTTTGTAATAGAAATTATTTAAGGCTCACATGGCAGCTTTTAAACTTAAATCTATGTATAACAACTGCAACAATTTATGAAAAAACACATAATCCATAATGAAAACCAACTGATTACCAGTTTCCTCAAGTATGATAAATAGTGTTCATTTTGTATCGTAAGCCGCACTTCTCTTAAAAGAATACTAGTTAAAATGTTAACTTTTTGATGCCATATATTGCGAAAAGATGATGGATAAGACCTTGCTAATCTTGTACAGCGCATCTTGGCCCAGTCCTCCACTCTCCTTAAAGTAGTCATTCGCAGGGAAAGTACGGTTAATGTCACGCAAGATGACCTGCTCAGAAGGAGAGTCCTGGAACAAAAAGAATAAAAACTGTACTCAAGATATGCCATGAAAAATGCAAATTTTAATATCAATCATACACTTTGACAATCAAAAATGTTCTTGACATATAAACGTGTGGCGAAAGTAATCAATGATAATCAACTTGTCAAACTCTCAAATCATGTTTCAACACTTTTGAAAGTTTTATAAAGGTGTTACAAAAAAATGTTCAGATATACAGCATACTGGAATTATGTGAATGCTTTCACAAGTGAGTCACATATTGATTTAGAAGTAACGCAAAGCAAAATTTTTGCATTACCATTACCTCGGAAAAGAAATGTTACTACTGTGCATTCATTACTTGTGGTTAAAAGTAACTGGTTAGTGGCTGCCCCAAAGGTACTGCAAGATAGCAACGTAGTTACAGTAATGTGTTACAAGTCATGCAGTAACTCACAATACTGTGTGTTATAAGACAAAATGGTGCGGTGGTGTAGTGGTGGCGTCGTTGTTGTCTTGAAGCCGAAAGGTTCGAGGTTCTAATCCACCTCACCGCGTAAGGACCTTGGGCAAGTCCTTCACTCACAATTGCTCAGCGCTTCGGTGTGAAAAACCGATGCAGTGTCCGCGCTGTAGTCAGGAGCGCCTCTGAGTAGCGGTTGAGAGCTGGAAGAGGCGCAATAACAAGTGCGCATACATACAAACAAACAAATATAAACAAAAAGTTGTAAGACTTGACTGACCTTAGCAATAAGAATTCGGTAAGCTTCAAGCATCTCTGTATTATCTGTGCAGCCGGCCAACAACTGCCAGACCTCTCCACGCAAAGCCTCTGGAATGCCCTTGCGCACGAGTGACTGGACCTGCTTTGGACGCTGCTTAAGATTCTGGTGCCAGCGAGCCATCACATCACGCCAGCTGTCGAGCAGGTTCTCATCAGTCACGTCCTTACTCACAATTCCAGAGCCACTCTGCAATGGCTCGTCACCGTCTGAAAAGTAAAGAAGTGGTCAGAACAACCACGGCACATAATGTAAATTTTGCCAGACAAGTACAAAAGAATTCTAAATAAAATAAACAAACAAAATTCTCCAGAAATGTACAGACACTTCAGATCTTAAATTGATCAGGTACAAAATTAATGAGTTTGCAGAAAGCTAACAGTTACACGAGCATCAGTGTGTACCAAGATGTCCAATTAGCAATACCAAGGACTAATCAAACAGGAAACGCCAAGAAACATAGAGGTACAGCATGAACACACCAATATCACAATATGAAAGGTTATTAATGAAGATAATTCTGAGGAGACCGACAGTGCAATGGTTAGCATGCTGAACTGAAAAACTGAGAGGTCGAACTTCAAATCCTTGCCAGGACAGAAATTTGGTTTGAGATTTCTGTTCCACTTGTGAGCCAAGTCAGCTAAATAAATTGAGCACAGTGACTGTAGATTGTCGCTGGCAAGATGAGATGACAGATTGGCCACCAGCTCTCATATGCCAAGGCTAAGAAAACAAAGTCACTAGTTTCATACTCATACTCAGAGTCACCTAAGTAACTGCTCTTCTTCTGTTTTAACACTAGAGCAAGAGTAACAATGGTCTTACCACTTTCATCTGCTTCTGCATCAGCTGGTGAACTCAAGTCGGAAGGAGTCGATAGACTAATAGCTGGAAAACTTAGAGAGAATGTTTTCTTGCGATCTGCCTCGGTTCGGCTCTCAATGCTGACGACTTCGTACTGCATCTGTCCTTTATTCGTGCTTCCATTAACATCTTCAAACTACAGACACAAGCAAAATTACCAGATGAACTTATCAAATAGTACTCATCATAGAGGTAAAAATGTTCGTGTGTGTGGCAATTACCTCAACTCTTTTGCATACCACACGTGTGTAGAACTATGACATCAATTATTGCGTGCACAAAAGGTACACAACTGCAACAGCAGCAACATATCTTCTAACAGTAACCAAAGAAACACTGGAACCATACCTGCCTCCCAGAATGAAATGGACCATTAATATTGCTTTAGTTTCAGAATCATTCTAAACTAATGGACCAATCATTAAAACAATCATTGGCTGTTTAATTGAACAAACAGAACATCAGAGTCAGAATAAAGTAAATACTGATTACTGAGTCTGTCATTTCATAGATTAATCAGCTTCATATATTTATAATCCAAACCAAAAATAGTTAGATTTCCAGACAAACCTCTTTTAACTTCAGCACAAACTGCTCAACATGCGGCTTCGTACTGAAATACCAAAATCGTTCATTCGTCGGAAAAATCTTGGCCCTTGTTTCAATGAGAAATCGCACTGGTTCCTGGATACCTTCTATGACGAGATCAATAGCAACTGTCATAAAGACCCTAGTATCTGCAGAGCAAAGAACCAGAAAAACAACTTTACAGTCACTCACCAATTCTGCAGCCATGCACCTATGGTCACTTTCATGGCCATAATCCACTCACTATCAGGGCTTCCTTTGAGGAATTTTTAGAACTGCACAACCCCTTCTC
Organism: Lumbricus rubellus; assembly: GCA_945859605.1. NCBI lineage: Eukaryota > Metazoa > Annelida > Clitellata > Crassiclitellata > Lumbricidae > Lumbricus > Lumbricus rubellus. The sequence goes on from OX243812.1 coordinate 38,885,297, forward strand.
TCACTTCCCATCCTCCATGATAAATTAAATTACTTCCAATCAAATGACTATGAACAATTTTAACCATTTTTGACAGCACAAAAATGTTTTTACAGCTGCACAAATTCATGTAGAACTGAAATTTTTGTGTGGAACTGCATGCTAAAAAGTCCTGCCACTCATCATCCGTCAATCCAACTGCCCAGCAGCTCACTCAAATGCAACAAATCAAACTAGGTACAAACTACGTGCAAGATATCTGCATGAAAAACTACTAAGTGTGTTAGCTGGGACGTATCACTGTGTGTTTGTGTGAGTATACCTTTTGGAGTCTCAGTGTTTAGGATCTTAGTGCTCGGATCTGTGGGATCCCAGTTGGCCGAGATAACATACGATCGCTGATCAGTTCCAATTCCCATCGAAACCTAGAACAAAACCGCAAAAACAAAGTGCAGACAAATCAGTATATGCTGCGTGCAACAAGTTTTCCAGAAATACAATAAACATTCAAAAACGAAACTGAATAAGGAAGTTGCTCACTCATAATTGTCTGTGGGGAAGGCAACAGGAAACCACCTCACTCATCTCATCCTCGGGTGGCATAATAAAAACACATGGACAGAGACCCTATTACAATCATATATCATAAAAACACTGTACACATGAGACAAATCAGGAATTTTCCAGCTTTTACAGAACTTTACAGACTATTAAAAATCTTCTAACAACGTTTATAAAACTGATAAAAGAAAACTGAATATGAAAATGAATATATAAAATGACTAAGAAATAAAGACCAACCATGTCGATGAGATGCATGTCAGCATCCTTTACATTTCTCCCAGGACTAATTAGCAGACCGAAACATCTGAACAAACAATCAACCAGTAAACATATGATACAATTGATACATTATATGAGTAGCTACCTTAATGATGTGTTATATAAAGACATGAGCAAACTTAATTAATTAATTAATAAAACATCCTGTATACAGTAGCAACACAATTTCATAGCACATTATTGATACATATAGCCACAAATTTTCAGCCATAATTAATTACCGGTAGAAAGAATGACAATTACAATTAATTTACACGAAATTATAAAACTCCAGCAAATTTGTGTAACTCTAAAAATTACTCAATGTCATTAGAAAGCTGCAATTTCTGTATTTTCTTAAGTTCTTATAAGATGGATTCAAAATCCACTGAAATTACAGCAAGTCCCACAACTGAACAATAATTTTAAAACTGAAACAATACCTTTCGATTTTTAGCTCACGCGACTGATTGCTCTGCGTCACAACAATGCAGATCTTCTTTTCAACATTGCAGCGCAATTTGAAGACATTTTTATCCTTAGGACATGCCACGAAGTTTCCTTTTGCATCAAGTTCTTTGAATTCCAGGGCGACGCTAAAGTGAAATGTGTGATCGCCCAATACGCTTGTCTCCGACATGATGCTTGGGGATTTCGGAACTCGGCGAAACGCAGTCGCAAAACAGTAGAGGATTTTCGCAACATTCTAGAATAGCACAAACAATCAGAGAAGAACATTAGGCTATGCCAAAAATATACCTTAACCTATAAATATAATTCTGACATGTGTCCAATGTCAACACTGCTGCGAAAACACGGTCATATTACACATGCTACTGCAAAGTGGTTGTGTCTTAAATGCTCATCATTTCAATTTAAGTTCATCTAGAATAGGGTGACCATTTTCTAGCCATCAAAAACCGGGACGCTTTTTTAAAACATCATTTGTAGGCCTAGCCTATAATTCCTTGACTACTGGGCTATGGGCCTATCCCTGTAGGCTGTTATTTTAAATGCTGAGCATAGACTTCAGTGTAGAATGTGTATAGTGTAGAAATACAACCTAGGCTACTCTAGTGCACTTAGTGCAGTAGGCCTAAGCTTACTCTTATAATTGAGAACTCTGTTTCAATTGGCGCACATTGGTAGCCTAATCTATAGCCCACATGAAGGTTTAAGGTTTCTGGGGTGCAAAGGAGCGTCCGGCGGACGGCCGTCAAAGCGTTTAGCGCGGGGTAGGGAATGGGGTTTGGGTGTGTATAGGGAATGTGCACCTCATCATCCCAATTTGTTGATTTTCCACATTGCATTTCCACATTACATTAGGTCTACATTTTAAGTTGTCGAAAGAAGTTGCTCTATTTCTGTGCTGTCGTTGGCGGTCAAACTCCCATTATGACCCTGGCGCGAACTGCCGAAGTCGATATATAGATCTGGCACCGCCATTGAAATTGAATGTCCCCATTGCAAAAAACGTTCTCGTTATACTTTTATAATTATTTAAATCTATTAGAGCCTAGCTCAACTCACTAGCCTATAGATGTAAATTCATGTAATATAACTTAGTGTTTCATATAAATTGACAACTCTTTCAAAACGATTGTTGGGGTTTACAATAGCCTAATTATGAGCTTACACTTTGTTCTGTGATTTACGTAAAACTGACGTTTTCAAGATCAAAGTTTCCTCCTCGTCAAAAACCGGGACAATTTTGCCCTTTTGCTAAAGTCGTCGGGACACCGGGACGCACCACAAAAAACCGGGACATGTCCCGGAAAACCGGGACGTATGGTCACCCTAATCTAGAAGCAGAATTTGTTAGATAATTCTTTTCATGCTAGGATTGTGATTGCGATTGTGATCAATTTGCTATTCCTGAGTCATGTTCACAAGCTTGCTGTTGATTTTGTGGTTATGTCACCCAGGAATTGTTCACTTCTACACAAGGTGCCAGATGGACTGTCATAGCTCACAGCTACAGACCCTTCTACATCACCACAATTTCTGTTCTTACATGGTTTATCACCACATTTTCTGTTCTTACATGGTTTATCACCAGATTTTCTGTTCTTACATGGTTTATCACCACATTTTCTGTTCTTACATAGTTTATCACCACATTTTCTGTTCTTACATGGTTTATCACCACATTTTCTGTTCTTACATGGTTTATCACCACATTTTCTGTTCTTACATGGTTTATCCTGCAAATGCTCCGATCTCTAGTCATTTAAACTATTGTGCCTCACTTCATACTGGTACCTGCATTTGAAATTAATTTGATCAAGATTCAACAGGTAAAAAATTGAGATATTACACAGGTTCTTAGTTATACAGCACAGGACCTTTGGATTACACCAATATTACCAACACTAATAATCGTTGACGAAAGTGATTTGTTGGACTTAGAAATGCAATGAAATTGCTTCCGACAAAAAAATGTACGAATCTGTGCTTAGCACGTCATAGAATGTGCGTTCAGTTAGAGTGGTGGTGCTATAAAAGTATTAAAACGTACAAACTGAACATCAAAGAAAAGATGTTCATATTTCTACCATCTCTCAAGTGCAATTCTAAATAAACACCAGTGACAAGACGTAATATTGTATAATTCTGTGCAAAAGACCTCTTTAGTCTGCAGACATTTTCATATTTTTGCAATAGCTATGTGTTCTAGTACCAGAGTACAGTAGTACTTGACCCCATACTTGCATACCAAACATCAAAGAACTAGTAGTCAAACTTAGACTCGACATCAATGTTTTGTATACTTGAATTCAAGATGCTGATACTTGACACCAAAGTAGTCCAACTTAAATTTTGAGTACTTCTGATATCTCTGGCACAGATAAATAATTACTTACAACATCTTGGCCATCACAGCTGAAAACATGGCACTGAAAGATGGCCAACTCCGCACTGTCGCCATGGCTACTGGTGAAAGCAAAGCACCGGCGCTCATTGGAATCAGCTGGGCCGCGTGCACAGAATAGAATACGATGAATCGGATAGCTGGAAATCTCCAAACTGGAGTTCGGATCCAGCAAGCTAACAAAATATATTCAGGAGAAATTGATCAGCTTTATTATTTTAATTTATATCAGCACATCAAGAATACAATTAACAATTCTTACCACAAACTTTAAAAGGAAGAAAAACCTACCTAATTGGCCACTTTACAATTAAGTTACTTTTTGAAGTTAAATCAATTAATACTTTAATATCCTATACATACATGATTCACCACAGCACATGATGGGAGCTGGATAAAGCCTCCAGTGCAAGTCCTTTGCATGCATGCAGAGCTGCAGACCCAGCCAGCATAGTTTTATCTAGGCTTGAAAATTTGACAGTCTTTGCTACATGGAAGCCATATTGAATCCCATTTATAAATATTACCAGGGTCAAAAAACTTCAGAGGGCAGAAATGTGGAGAATAAATTTCTGAGGTAAATTAGTGGGGGTGGGGGGTTGACTAACTGTCTGCATTCTGCTTGCCACTGCTTGACCAAATTACAGATTTCTCAGACATGCAAAACACACAAATATGGGCTCAACAATGTTTAAATGGTCCACATAGTCCAAGCACAAGTTACAGTGCAGCACTTATAAATATTGTTCCTAACTATTGTCCAAATCTTCCGCTCAACTACAAGACAACACCCACTTTCTGTGTTTACCTAACTGTCATAAATTGTACAATTGAACAATGCATCTTATCTAAATTGTAGATGGCAGTAGTTTAACAATGTTTCATGATCATAGAAGTTGATGACATTGCCCTATCTTGTTTATCGGAAAAGATGCAACAACATCGCAATCATTATACTGTCAGCAAGTGCGTAGGATGTCTAAGTACAATACACAATTTTAATTCTGCAACATAAGCAGTTGGTTCACAAACCAAGATGCTCAAATGAAAATGTGGCACAGAAGAAGAACTAATGGCCATCTAATGCACTGCAAAACATACATCTGGTATATCTGGGTGCTTGGCACTGCTTGCATATGCATCAGTGCTTGCGTTTTGTTCATGGCAGTTTTATCTTTGTTCCTTGGTAGTCATTTTGTTCTCAAAAAGCAACACTGTCTATGAAATTTATCAAAAAAACTGTTTGGCTCATATATCAGGTGAAAATGCCGCAAACATTTTTCGGTTTCAACTCATTTTCACACAATATTTGACAAGCCTTTAGTTAAGTCATTAGTCACCAGTGAAGAGTTGTTCTTTCTGTTGTTGTATAGCTGCATTGTATTTTTGTCGGTTGTCTCTTTGCTTCAGTATGCCACTGTCTTGCATCCAACAGCACAGAGACCCTGGTTAGTGGGACCAACTACCCGTTTAGGTTCCCATGTGCAATCAGCTTTTATTGTTTTCAATGACTTCAATAACTTGTTTGTATTATTGTTCTGATATATGATCACCAAATAAATAATAAACAAAACAAATAAATAATAGCAACACGATCATATGATTATATTAAAAATGAGGAAAACTATTCTCAACAGAAGTATGGTATGCCTTACTAGACGATCCCTTCGGAATGACTCGGCACAGACAGAGTGACGGGTATCGCCATCTGTGATTGGTCATTGAAAATAGCCATGTTGCGATTGATTTCCGTTTCGCTGCGAGGTGCATTGACGGCAGCCGACCCAAGGTAGGTGACACCAGTGAAGACGGTGCACTCCCCTTCGAGGCTCATGCGGGATCCAGTCATCAGTTCAGGTATCAATTGTAAACTTGTTTGTTTTCCTCCTACAGTTAAACAGCCAAGCTCATGCTCACCATGCGTCACAGTGCCATTAACAAGTTAATTTCATAATCAAATTTTTAATGCTAAATAGCTGACAGCTTTGTGTATAAGGGTCAATAAGAGCATTTATATTGGCACTATTATTAAATCCTCTCAGACATACTCAGAAAGAAATAGCTAAAATCCTAGTAAATAAATTCACTGATTGAAGTGCAGACAATGGACTACCTGACATAATTTTATAGTAGTTTAACAGACCTGTTCCCTGCAAAACATTAAACGAATGACTGGCAATCTTGCATTTAAATCTGTATTTAACAATGCGTCAATTTCAGACAACAGTACATGTGCAAATCAAAACGTTGTGTCCTCTCACGCCAGGGCCATTATATAGAATCACAGACCTACACAGTAATATACATACTGCCTCACATGACACAACGCAACGCACATGTATTTCAAATCGATGCAACCAGTCATTCTGTACCTTCTTAGATAAGTTTACTGGTAGAAGTATATTGTATAAGTAAGCAAGTATACTCTTTATTATAGCAAGCAGCCAAACAGCATTCTGGTGGACAGCCATCACAATATAAACTCAAAACTCTTCTTGTAATATCACGAGGCATAATGTGCTTTTCACAACATCTCAATGACACTGAAGAATGCTAAGCTAACCGTATCTATTTAAAAAGGAGCAACAGCAAGATAACCTTGCATAAATCCACTAAGCATTTGCTGCGCTTGTTGGCTGGCAATCAGCTTGTAGCTCAGTTGCTCTACAGGTACTAAGTGAAAAGTTTGCAACCACAACAATTCTAAGAACAATGACAGATCTATATAAGCCTGTAATAATAATAATAATAATAATAATAATAATAATAATAAAAATAACAATGACAATTTCTATGGCGCCGTAACACAGCCGTTACAAGGGTGCCTGTAGCTTCCTTTATAAACAATCCTATAGATTACCGTTGGTAACAAAATCACTGCTTATAAAACTGAGTGCAAAACAATGCCTACCTTCATTTGGAAGACCAGTGCAGCCCTCAACATTCATGTTGTTGTAACTGTTTGTATCAACCAACTTCGCTGGTGCGATCTCCTTCACAGAATCAGGCTTTGCTTGAATTGCCTCTGCATCACTACTAACATTTGGCCTTTCGTCGGCTGCATTCTGTGAACTAGCATCCGTATCTGATTCGCTCACAGGATCTACTTTCTCTGTTTCCACAACATTTGAAGCTGCAGCAGCAGACGGTGAGACATCCATCTTCACTGGACCCGAAGAAGGTGCGTTTAAGCTATTAGAGTCATCTGACAAAACTTCGCTCAGCTTTTGCTCGAGCTCCCCGAAGCCACCATTGCCAGTGATGTGTAGCTTCGGTTCAGCATGTACAAGAACAAATTCGTCCAATGCAGAGTCAACTGAGCTATGACTGACTGTGTCCTCCATTCCGTACCAGAGCCAGCATCATTTCAACGTCCACAATAAAGTCTGAAATAAGAAATTTTAATGTTAAACCTGCACCATATAAGGGTACATAAATTCACTATGAAATATTTCACCATTGTTTATGTAACTATGTCATAAAATCATCGAATCTGGAAATCATAAATGCCAGACGACGTCGGTCATATTACTTACTCTTAATTTGCCCATCTCAAAGGAAACCATTGATCATTATGTTCGAGGACCTACATGGCATTACTGGCATTCCTTTAAGATGCAAAGGAACGAGTACGTGTTACATACTTACTTACATCGTTCCACCATACTGACACACTAGGCACACGCCCATTGCGTTAAAACTTAATCGCATGGGCAGAAGTTTATCTTCGCTGTATTTAATTAATTATTACCCAGTAATAAAATGCTACTGATATGAGTTTAAAACGCAAAGAAAATTTACGTTGGCAGAGAAAAACCTTCGTGAATTAGCATAAGCTTTGTTGACATCAATCCACCACGCATGCGCAGTAAGCTGTATCCAGATGTGTGCGATCAAGCCAGATGTGTGCGTCTTTCACTTTTCGTACATTTACATTTCCTTTTCGCCAAGCCTGCTCAATGTGTGGCGAATGGATAGGAGGCCTTTCCCTCTAACCCAGACGCATTCATCGAAGCTGATGACACATCTTAGGCGAAGTGTGCGCATCCAGAGGCAATACGGTCATACGGTTTCATTATAATTTGGAGTGACACAACAATGGCTACATCGGTAGGCCTACAAGGGCGTTGGCTGCGTCTCGCGCGACTCTGAGAGAGCATGAGGACCACGATTGACTTCTCGAAGATGGATCGAATAGGTTTAGGCTAAATCTCGGGCTAGCACCATCCGTATAGGCCTACACCGGCCTACACGGGCACCTAAATGGAGAATGGTGGTGAGGGGTTTAGCCTACTCCAGTGCCAAAAGAAGTCTAAAAAAGGAAGTGACAGGACGCCCATTACCTTTCCAAAAGAAGTGCCAGGACGCCCAATACATTTTCAGGTGTGCTGGCTAAATAAGTGCCAGGACGGCATAGAAATTTGAAAATAGGCTAAGTGCCAAAACGCCGTCCATGACCGTCCTGCCACACTTTAAGCCCTGGTTTTCCCCGATCAATTCATTTAGAAATGAGCATGGTCGAAGCCATAGCCTAATAATTGACTATAGGCCTAGGCCTATATTATAATGGGTTACGGTGACGGTCGATATATGACTCGAGCATCTGCCTATAATATAGCACTACACATATATATAGGCCTAAATCCGAGTAGGCCTACATTTAGGTTGTGTTTCCGAAAACGTTTCCGTGAGGCCCGTTAGAAAAGCTTGCGTAAGCCTAGTAAAAGCCTATGCTTTTGACGTCAATTGTAACCAGTAGCGGCGCAAAAAATGTCATAAATGTTTGTGGTGAAAATGAAACATTTTACGAGATTTCGATCGGATGACTAAAAAAAGGTCGTCAGAAATTTTGGCGAATGAAAATGAAAAATTTCCTTCGCGAGTTCAGTCCCTCGGAAACAGAAATCCTGGCGCCTCCACTGTTTATAACCATGCACAGGGCCGAGATGGAGGGCTTAAGTATATAATTATAGGCCTATAGGCTATAGCCTAATCGACTTGGCGCTGCTGACGATCGATTCGATCGACTTTGTCGACTAGCCGACCTTTCGACGACTCGATCGACTTGGTTTGGCCGACGATCGACTCGATCGACTTGGTTTGGCCGACGATCGACTCGATCGACTTCGTCGACTTAGACTGTAGGCCTACATAGCTTGGCCAAAATTGCTAGGGACAGCTGCATTCTGATATCTCATGATCAGTAGGTCTACCGGTAGTCCCTATATAGGCCTACCTAGCCTATGTATACATTAGGTCTACTCATGAATTTCAAAAATTACAAATGCTCCAATGCGTCTGCTAAAATTACAAGTAGGCCTATTTTTCTGCGAATCCATGTGACACAAATTGTTCTTATTTTATTTTATGCATTTCATATCCGGAAGGCAGCAATTATGTTATTGCACTTGTGATTTTGAAAAGAGATAAGATGACTAGGTCAGATATTGTGAATCGTATGCCCCCAGTTGCCGCTCCCATACACAGCCTATAGTCATAGCCTAGCCTGCCTAGGCCTACTCGCTGTAAGCCTAATGCGGAACAAAATGTTGCCACACATCAGAGTGAGAAGTGGACGTATATCAATTTAAATCCTGTGCTTATAATTAATGACAGACTGTCGAACGTTTTGCGACAATCCGAACTGACTCAATCTGAAAATATAGGCATAGGCTAATAATTCTCACAGCGTACGTAGGCCTATTGTACAGCCATCGTTTTTGCATTACATCGACTTGCTTATTAAGCTACTTTAGCAGTTTAGCGGACGTAGGCTTGGAAATTCGCAGACCTCCTATTCAGTTCATCGCAATCTGGAGCGACCACAATGTTTGCCTTGTAGGGGCACAATCCCACATAGACCTACATTATATTATAACCAGCTAGACTCAGCAGTTTAGTCTGTGTTCCCTTTTGTAACCAAGAGATTTCATGTTTAGCTTGATATGATGTCATCTCATGGGCGGAGACCTAGGGGGGGGGGGAACAGAGGGACGGCCCCTCCAGTGAGGTGTTGGGGAGGACGGCCCATGCATTTGCCCCCCCCCCAATCGTTGAGCGTCAGGGCTAAAAAAAGGTCATCAATTTTTTTGGCGGTGAAAATAGAAATTTTTTGAAAGAAGATCGTCAGAAATTTTTCCGGCAAAAGATGAAGCCTAAACTTTTTTGGCGACACTCAGCCATTCGTCCGTCAAAAAATCTCGCGTCTTTCCTTCGACCACTCGTTCGTCCCCCCCACCCCAAGTCTCCGCCCAGGTTTCCGCCCATGTGTTGTATACTTCGTGGCTCAATAAATTGATTGATTGATTGATTTATTTATTGATAGGCCCTAATCGCCCTATATTATATTAATATATACTGCCAAAGACCTTTTGGTAGGTCGTTAGCCTACAGGAAGGTCAGATGTAATGTATAGGCCTATAGATACGTCAAACGGTCAAACTGGCGGCATGCCAGTCCGAATTCCGGCACTGTCCGATTCCATTTTTATGTCTGTTAGGCTACTATAATCAGTCACTATATGCTATAATATTATAATCAGCCAGCTTTTGCGTCTTCTTCGCAGGGCCGGATTAACCAGTAGGCCTATGCCATGTCTGCCATGGCGGCGGGTCCCCCGCCGTCAGGGGCCCCCGTGCGTGTGCAACAAGAATTTTTAATGTTAATTTTCTCCTTTTTCAACTTCACTAAAAGGACAGTGCAAATTTACGTCAATTGTTGATTGGTTTTTACGAGTAAACAATGCACCTGTTCCTTTCAATAACACTCTTGACCAGTTTAATGCTACCCCAGAGTGGGCTATAGAAAATTGTGAACAATAACATGGGCGCCCGCATAGGAGGTGACTTGGCCCTTTTTAAGGGGGGGGGGTGAAAGAGCAACCGAAGGACGATCACCAAGGCGCGAAGCACCAAGCAGCGTAAAGGTTTGGGAGGGCACATGTCCTCCCCATTTTGGATTTTTTCCCAAATGTTCACCCTGCAAAAGTAGCATTTTAGGCCGACATTTTAAGAACATTTATCAGAATTTCAGTGCTCATAGTCATGGTTTTAGACTTGAAAAGAGTCTGCTGACATTGTTATAATTTTTTATGTGTGGTCTCAGAAGGTAAGGGTCGATTAGGGCCCCCTGAGATTATGGTGGCGGGCCCCTGAATGCTTAATCCGGGCCTGCTTCTTCGAAGTCTTCAGCAAAATGTAGGCCCTAATCACTTTCTTCTAAACTAAACAGCTGAGCAGAGAGTCGACCCACTGTTAGATTATAGGGCCTACATGCCCATGCCTAGAATAACAGACACACACAGTTGTTCCCTTCTTCGACCCTCAGCCAGGCCTCAGGTCCCTCACGGTAGCATATGAACCACCTTAATATGTGCCTATGTGAGTCGGTGGTTCTGGACTATAGCACCTTTCGCGTAGGCCTATGTAGACTTAGTATGCAGTCTCGAGGCCAATAGATTGATTCGGTCGACGGTCTCGCATACGCCCGTTCCATGCAGACAGACATTGAAAACGCTCTTCCATTCTAGGAATGCCAGGTAGCCGGACTGACAGGTTGCGACTCCGCCCATGCTGCCGGGAATGGATGTAGGTTAATGAATAATTGAATAGGTGGGCGGTGTCGGACGCATGCGACGCGTGGACGCAACGTCATTTCATGGAAAGTCTTTCGAGGAACAGAGCAGCGAATAATAAATAGGTCTGTGTGCACTGCCCACTGTCGCCGACAAGCGTTGTCATTCGCTCGGTTCTTGTTCTTAAGGCGACAAACAGAATCATTGTCGTTCTCTTCGTGAAAGCGCTGTACGGCAACTGTAATGTAGCCCTGCAACGCTATCAAGGTATTGCTTGAGATTGGTCATAGGCCTACTGATAGACTGCAAGCTCTGCTGAGTCTTATGCCAGATTTGGAATTTTCACGCAGAAAAAAGAGAAGGCAAGAACCCTGAATGCAGTTGCTCTATAGCACTGACTAAATGGCATGAACGTCCCCCGACTTATGCATTCATTCCAATGATTCGTTTAAAATACCCACTATGAGCAGTGACATCAAAATCTCTATCTCTGTCAGAAGAAGAGACTATAGGCCTAATAGTCCTAAAAACGATCGGCCATCTCCCTGAGTTGTTTTTTTTTACTTTCAGCGCCATATAAATGCGTGTAATAATAGTTCACCAGGAAAGCAAGCTGCTGATGTGATGTAAATTTCTGCTGGTATAGGCTAAATCTATTTCGATATCTATTCATGAATCTGAGCTGAGTGAGCTCAATTCATAATTTTGGGCTTCCGTTGAGTTGACATCATTTTCACAGTGCTCTTACTAATTGAGCATTCTTGGCTGTCCGTTCTGCATTGCATCCCATGTGATATTGGCATATTTTGTGCATCACGATAGCAGCGCTATAGAAGTTAGTTGTGGAGTGTCTTCGTTGGTTGTTGATGATGTTGGCGGCGCAGAGCAAGCTCCTGTTCCAGCTGAATAAGTATTACAACGAACGCGTTCAGTTGCGCAAGGCCACGATCTCGAAGGCCGTCCGCGAGGTCTGCAAGATGGTGCAAGAGGTTCTGAAGGAGGTCGAGGTCCAGGAACCGAGGTTCATCAGTTCACTGACGGAGATCAACGGTCACTACGAGGGTCTGAGGGTCATCTCACCAACGGAGTTCGAGGTCGTGCTTTACCTCAACCAGATGGGAGTCTTCAACTTCGTCGACGACGGAGCAGTTCCCGGATGTGCGGTGCTCAAGCTGAGCGACGGACGGAAGCGATCCATGTCGCTCTGGGTCGAGTTCATCACCGCTTCCGGTTACCTCTCGGCACGAAAGATCCGCTCGAGGTTCCAGACCCTCGTGGCACAGGCGGTCGACAAGTGCAGCTTCCACGAGTCCGTCAAGATGGTCACCGACACAACGGAAGTGCGACTGCGCGTGCGCGACCGATACTTCGTTCAGATCACACCAGCGTTCAAGTGCGCCGGGATCTGGCCTCGAAGTGCCGCTCACTGGCCGCCGCTGCACCTGCCCTGGCCGAACGCAAACCTAGTTGCCGAGGTGAAGACGGAGGGTCTTGACCTGCTGTCGAAGGAAAGTCTCTACGCCCGCGACAAGCAGTCATCGACGGAAGGTGATGCGTGGGTCATCTCGTTCCACCAGGCCGAGGAGATGCTGCTGCTCGGAGGATGTCGCCAGAAGTGTCTCAGCGTGCTCAAGGCCCTGCGAGACAAGCACCTCGATCTGCCTGGACATCCGGTCGAGAACTACCACCTGAAGACGCTCGTCCTGTACGAATGCGAGAAGCATCCGCGTGAGATGGAGTGGGATGAGACGTCGCTAGGCGACCGCATCAACGGCATCCTGCTCCAGCTCATCTCCTGCCTCCAGAACCGCCGCTGTCACCACTACTTCCTGCCGAGTCTCGACCTCTTCAAGAGCAAGTCGCCGTCGACCTTGGACACGGCAGCGAAGCAGGCGTGGAGGATCCTGCGAGAGCTGCTCACCAATCCACGAAGTCTCGAAAAACTCTGATCTGTCTTGGCTGCAACAAAAAATAATCCTAACTTTGGCATCGTCTGGATTCGATCTCATTACTATCAATATCGAAAACTCCGGGCACAATGTGTAGCCAATACAATGCCAAGGATCTGCGCGTCCGTTTGATTCGCACTTTATCCCATGCACTCGTATAGCCTGCAAGGTTTACCAATGCAGTTCATCGGGAAACAAACGACGCGTAGGCCTATCTACCATGAGTATAGGCATATAATGTTACACGCCAAGTCGATCGATTCGGAAAACAAAACTTTGCCTGGACTCCGTGTATTATGCTGCAAGAAAATAATGTACGGGGTATAGGCCTACCCTACACCCGATTGCCATGCTCGGTTTCACCTCTGCACTCTGCAACTGATGGTCTTTCTGATAGGAATCGCCAAAGTTATTGTAGCACACAAATCGTGTCATGCATGGCGACTTCAGGATTCAAAATTTCACAGACGCCGAGACATCACGAAAAAAATTTATATAAAAAAATTATGAGTGCATGCTATGACTGCGACTTGACCTATCGCGCATCTTCAGCTGCAGTTTTGTATTGGACTTGAAATTGAAGGAATGACGGTGGACCTATTATAGTGCAGGTTCGATAGGCCTACTTTTCGCAAATGTTTTCTGTGGCAATGCAAATACAATGCGATGATTGCCACGCATCCGCAGACAGTGTTAGGCTCCAATCCATCGATGAGACAATGGATATCTGTGGATTTACAAAAATAGACTGCTCTGTAGTTCTTAAACATCGGTCTATTATGTAAAAAAATCTGTAGGCCCTACAGTGCAATTATTTAATTTCTGTTGTACAAACATGAAGACTTTCAGATCAGTTTTAAGATGTATTGTAATATTCTTTAATGATTCAATCTGACAAACCGCAGAATGATTACAGACACAGGTTATACGAAATACGGCCCACTAGGCCTAGGGCTATAGCACGACACGCCGGTCGGCTTTACAGCAGTGGGTTCGGTAGCTTAACACTAATAACCTAAGTGCTGGATCACTCCTGGTACGGCCAGGCCAGAAGTGGGAAGGGCTATCTTATTTTCAGCAGAACCCGAGTCAAGCAACACAACAGCAAAGAGCCAATGGCAGCTAACAGAAACTTTTTTAAATTAATGCCCTGTGTGAGGCTCGAACCCGGGTCGCGTGGATGAATCTCAGTTAAACGACCAGCGCTCTCTCAACCGAGCTACGGACCCCCATCTACCCAAAGATGCTGCAAATAATTATGTCCGTGCACTGTACAATGTAGGCTATAGGCCTGTGAGTCTACCTATAGGCTATGGCCTATTCAATTCGACATAATAATATTGCGCTTGATTATTTTATGTAAGCGTAAGCCCTATTGTCCGATGAGTTTCCATTTATAGGGCCTATTGTGCTCAGTGACATGCATGTTCGGAAAGTCATAATTATTATCTCTAAAGCGCCGCTTGAAGGTTTTCAGTGCAGGGCACCACCTAATTCACGAGCGTTGAATCATATCAATCTCATATAGACCTAGTTCACAAAGTATTAAAATGTAACCATTGGAAGCGAAGGAAGCGATATATTCCGTGGAAATTCATTATGCAAAATAGATAGGCCTATTGTATAAATATATAGGCTACTCAAACCCTGTTTGCTATTAATACATGTGTGTATGCGCTTAGCTCTCAGCAAGATAATTAGGCTATAGGCCACTAATAGGCGTTTTCTTTTGGCCTATGAGCACAGCTGTGGATCAGCTTCCGCAACCCTCTCCCTCATCATCATCATCATCAGCTTCAGCTGAAACATTAAATTTTTATCATACAACACGGAACCGTATATAGTGGAGCTGGAGCATTAGCCGTCGGTTTTTCACGGTGATCGCTGGAATTTGATTAAAGGAATTGAAGAGGACGGTCAATCGGATTAAAATGACCGCTAATAACGCAACCGTATGGCATGATTACGAGCGTCGGCGAAGATTGATGGTGCCCGAGGGAGTCGGGGGGGGGGGAACCAGGCCGAGTGATGGACGCTGCCATCACCTCTTCTGGACGCGCGGACAGTGAGTGGTCAGTCCGGCGGCGTCCACTCTCCTTGCAGCCACTGACCAATAGGAAATTGTTGCTGGTGGACAGCAGCTAGCCACTGCCGGGTGTGATTCAATTATAACGTTTCGGTGACGTGTGCCATCCATTATTCGCAGGCATCGAGAGACGATGACGATGGCGATGGAGAATCATAGATCATTTTAAATATGTTAAGTTGTCACGTATGCGTGTAATTGCTATTCCCCCTCTTCCGTTTCCTCGCCTCCTGCCTCGATCTTCCACTTCTCGCCGCCTCTCCCGTCGTTCGCAGCCGATCCATGCACTCGGTGGTGGACTGCAATCGCGTGGACGGACAAAATGTCCCCGGACAAAATGTCCCGGACAAAATGTCCCGGACAAAATGTCCCCGGACAAAAAGGCCCAGGACAAAAAGTCCCCGGACAAAATGTCCCCGGATAAAATGTCCCCGGACAAAATGTCCCCGGATAAAATGTCCCCGGACAAAAAGTCCCCGGATAAAATGTCCCTGGACAAAAAGTCCCCGGATAAAATGTCCCGGACAAAATGTCCCCGGAAAAGTGATCCATGGCGGAGAACCCCTCATCAATTCACGACTGCCGATCAAAGACACACGACGCCCCCGGATAGACATTAGCCACCCAGTCAATGATATCAAGTCTGGAACAACAGCAGCCTTTCTACTCATGTGGACCACAGTAGTGCAGATCCATCGGACACCCAGGAGCTTAGGCTACGTGGGACTTGCAATGTGTTCTACTGCTATAAACCGATGTGTGGAGCTAGATCGCCAACATGTCACTGGCATCTTTGCCGCTGCTCAACACACGACCTACCGCCCTTGGCGTTTTGTCACACTTTCCCCTTATCCCAGAAAGAATAGACTTGTTGTCACGCTCTGCCCACTCAATCACCACGAAAGAGACAGAGTCGGACTCCGACAACGAGTTCAATAGTGTTTTCTTTCCTGCAGAAGCGATTGACCTCTGCCTTTTCTAGACAGGGACTGCGATTATGGGTACGGTGAACAACCGTTGTACACTGAAGTCTGAAGGTAGACAAAGCCGTGACTCGGGTGACTTCAGACAGAAAAGTGGGCTGGCGTCCATTCCGACCCGTGAACAAGTAGCGTTCGGGACGTGGAAGCTACATGTACATTATCACCCAGGATTACCGTGTTCACAGCCCTGGGAGTCCTGACACTTTTCAAAGATTTACTAAGCTTCTTTTCAGTTGCCTACAAATGTTTGCTTGGTTGCACTAAAGTGGTTAATTTTTTACGTTTTATAATCATTATTATTGTAGGCCTATATATTTTGACAATTATTTTCGTTTATTATGTATTCGCTATTTTTGCAAGTTTCCAATCATGCCATTTGCTTGAGTGGAATTTCTTTAGATTAAAACATTTAGAAAAGCAAAGGGCCTAAAATAATACAAGGTTTATAGATCTAATAATACTGACAATAAGTCTTTCTGGCACAAATAACAGTTGTCAAAATACAGAGGAACTCGTGAAAGAACGTGCGATTTCATGTTCTTTAAAGGCACTATTTGTCAAGGGACATTTTGTCCGAGAACATCTTTATCCGGGGACTTTTTGTCCGGGGACTTTTGTCCCAGAACATATTATCCGGGGACATTTTATCCGGGGACTTTTTGTTCAGGAACATTTTGTTCGGGGACTTTTTGTCCGGGGACATTTTATCCGGGGACTTTTTGTCCAGGGACATTTTGTCCGGGGACTTTTTGTCCAGGGACATTTTGTCCGGGGACTTTTTGTCCAGGGACATTTTGTCCGGGACATTTTGTCCGGGACATTTTGTCCGGGGACATTTTGTCCTAGCACCCTGCAATCGGATCTTTTCTAGGCCTACGTGTTTTCCATGAAGGCAGCGTACGTATACTGCCTGCTGCAGCGCCTTATAGGCCTAATCCTCAAAAGGAGCTATATAAATGTCCAAATAGGCCTACGTACGTACATTCGTGCATGGGATGATGGGATGGTCAGAACGTCTAAAGACTCTAAACTGTGACCAAAAGTGGGGGTCAACTTCGTGCATAGCCTAAGTAGTGCGACGTCATTTAGGCCTATGAAAAGTCTATGGATGACTTGACGGACGTGGTGACGATCCAAAATGTGGAACTCGCAGCCCCAGGCTACGCATGTGCCGCTGCTGCCGCATGGGCGGAGTTTATCAGAGGCTAGAGGGCTAAGCCCCCAAGAAGGCTCAGATTCATCTTCTTACCATGAAAATGGTGTCTTTTCCCGGGGTTAGCCGCCCCAACCCCCCATGAAGGCCCAGACTGGAAAATATATCCTGAGAAAATGGCTCTTTCACGTAGGAAACTTCAACCTCAATCATCGAATGACTAAAAAAGTCATCAACTTTTTGGCGGAGAAAAAAGTAAGCCTATGCATGGTTTTTTGAAGTTTTGGACTTGATAACTAAAAAGGTCATCAACTTTTCCTCGGTCGTGAAATGAATTTTTTCGGCGCCGCGCTCGATCTGGACTAGCCTAAGTCTCCGCCTCAACCAAAGCCCAAGTTTTAGCCCCCACAGAACGGAAACCAAACTCCGCCCATGGCCCTACGTTGTAATTAGGCTAACAGTAGGCTAGCCTACTATCGTCTATTAGGCCTATTATATAGCAAGTGCTTAATTAGAACTAAAATTCTTTAATTATGATCCCCAAATTCTGTGGATAGGCCTATATATGCCTATGGCAAGACGTTATTATATTTATAAGCTATAGGCTAGCCTAGGCCTAATCTTTTTGTTATTGTCATTTTTATTTGTGGTAGACCGTAGATCGTAAACCCGAACACTTTCACTGTCATTAGCCTATCATACTAAAACCTAATCATTATTTTTACAGGCTAATAGATTTATTTCTTTATTATTTTTGTTGTTATTAATATTATTATTGTAGGCCTACCTATTATTATAAATTCAAATATTAAATATTACTAGGCCTATTAGGCCTACTATTGTTAGGCTATCGGCTTAATTGTCATCATTATAGGCTCACTTCTGCCTAGTGAAAGTTTGCGTGTAACGGCGAACGTCTTAATTTGTCAGTAGCTGTCGGTTAATTTCCTTCCTGGTGACATCGAATGACGAATGAGGCGACGTTGTGTGTGTGGGGGGGGGGGGGGGAAGAAGCCCTGCTCTGGACGCACGACGGCTGGCAACAGCAGCAATAGACGCTGCCTATAGCGAAACAAGAGAGCTGCCAACGTGTGATGGCTATTCCATCCTTATAAGTCTTCCTTTCCTGCGTGTCGAGGGGGGAAGGCAGGGCGCCGGTGAAGAGCTCCTGTCCTTCCTTCTGCAGTCGCTTAAAGTAGGGGAAGCCCGGCAGCGGCGCTCGCTGCAGGGTCAGGTGTAAAGACCTGTAATGACCGACCGACCGATGGACGGACGGCAGCGCTGAATAATGAGAACGCGTCGACGACTTTGCGGATGTGCAGCCATTCATTACGGACCGGAATTTGTCGCTGTAAGACTGACAGACGCCATGCATTTTGCATGAGCAAGCCTCCAGTCGCGTATACGTGTATGCCGTTATACGGGTCTTCTACTGCAGGGAATATTATAGGCCTACACAACTGCAGCCAGAAATGAATTATAGTCAGTGCTGCTGCTTGCCGACAGACCATGCCTAGGCCTACTACTAGGCCCTACATGCATAGTATACATATACAATTATATTAATGTGTATTATGTGTATTATCTAGGCTGTATTTGAATTTATATAAGCTAGTTTAGGTCTAATAGGGTTTCAGGTTTTATTTATATACATAATATAATTATATATAGGCATGTATATATAATATACAGGGTGGGCCAAAAAAAGTGAGAACACCTTGTAGAATACGAGTTATTTACAAATATAATTCAATTAATTATATTGTTTTCATATATTTTTGTTTGCCGTGTATTTAGCTAATCAGAAATCATGTTCAATGTGTCCTCCGTGCTTCTCGACGAGTTTTTCCAAGCGTCGACGCCACTCGTTTATGCTACTGCGTGTCAATAAAACGCTGTTCCAGATTTCTCCATTCTTCGATTATTGCCAACTTGAGCTGCTCAACTGTGGTGAATTTTCGCCGAAGGTAGACTTTTCTTGCAAAGCATCCCATATGGCATAATCTACTGGGTTTAAATCACAACTGTTCGGTGGCCACATGTTTGGCTCGATGAAGTTAACCTTCTCCTGACGAAGAAAGTTGATTTTATTTCTCGCTGTGTGAGATGGAGCTCCGGCTTGCTGCTGTAATGTCCAGTTATGGCGATCACATATCGCTTGAATTACAGGCAGCAAGCCTTGTTTCAGAACATGTCCACAATAGTATTCACTGTTTACTTTGGCGCCTGGTTCAACGAACACAATATTAGTTTTACCCATTCGAGACACACCAACTGATATAAAAGATACCGCGCGGCTGAAATGGTCACGTTCTCGCATGAGTCGACTTTCCTGAACTTACATTTTTCTTTGTTTCAACGGAATAAACATTTAACTGGAGTGGCATAGGTGAATGTCTTTTCGTCTGTAAACCAGATGCTTCGATCATACACTTCTCTCATTAGGAAACCGCTCAAGTAGCTGCCGACTGCGTTGCAAGCGTTTCAAAGTGACATTTTCATTGAGCTTCTGCCCGATCACACGCTTGTACGTTTTGAGTTGTAAATTTTGCTTTAAAATGCGTCGAAATAAAGACATCATATAGCTAAATAGGTAAGTAAGTGAATGAGCAAATAATTTAAGCTATTATGGATATAGTGAAACAAGTTTTGATGCAATTATACTACTTTTACGCGATGTTCTCACTTTTTTTGGCCCACCCTGTATATATACACACTGTGTCCCAATAAATCGGGCACCCTTTTTATAATGTGAATAAAACAGGTGAATCTTAATCGATTTTCAAAATTTCAAAACCGTTTTTATCCTGAGATAATTATCTTACACTGATTCAAATATGAAGTTTCTGGCATGAATATTGACGTCACAATTACGTCATTTGCATCAGAGAATTCAAATGTTAAGTACCGAACACAACGATTTTTGTTGACATTTGGCTTCGATATGTAAATTAACGACGTCATTATGATGCAATGTTTTAGTGAGGGCCGTTCATAAATTACCAATTTGTAGATAATTATCTCAGGATAAAAACAGTTTTGAAATTTTGACAATCGATGAATATTTACCAGTTTTATTCACATTATAAAAAGGGTGCCCGATTTATTGGGACACAGTGTATATATATATATATATATATATATATGTGTGGACATCCCGCTGGGAAGGGTCACTTGCATATATATATTATATATATATATGCAAGTGACCCTTCCCAGCGGGATGTCCATCCCTTTTGGGCCCCCCTTTGTAGCCAATGCATGCATGTTTTGTACTTTTATTGTTTTCTGGTTGCAATAAAGTGAATTGTAATTGTAATTGTATAAGTGTGAGACTGCTAGTGTGAAAGTCTGCTTGCATGTGCAGTACATTTTTACATACGACAAACTAGTAAACTACTTACTATTCAATTGTTCATTTCAAGGTTATCTATTCGTATCTCTCATCGAAAGCATCCTGGCATTCATCTGAAAATTGTCAACCACGAAATCTCAGTCAGCCACAGGAAAGTTTCAAAGCTTTACAGCAAATCACCTGGCTACTTTTATTTTAGCTGTGGCTGAACTGGGAGTGCTTCTGAACAGCCTACCTTGAAGGTGCACCATACAAAAAACTCAATAATAATAATGATTACATTACTAATGAATGATTGCAAACACATATGGTAGCCTGAGAAGGAGTGAGTCAGTTAGCATAACCAAGCACTGTGGACGTTGTCTGGCTTTAGCAAAGTACACATCTTCCATTCAACAGACCAGGAACTCAATAATTATTGTCAATTCTGTAAGGAACCCCCCCCCCCATTAATCTGGCTCTACTTGTTCTTGATGAACTTTAACACAACTTAAGCACAGTGATATCGAACGACACTTAAGAAACACCATATTAAGAGCCTCGCATACATATTTAAATCCATTTTCAGATATTAAAACATGGAGGCATGATTATGACATAACAGCTAAGATGCATATTACTGTTGGTTCAAATCCTGGCTAATGCATAAACATACGTTCAAATTTATTTTTCTGTTGTTTTTTTGCCAAGAAATGGCAAGCAATAAATGTCTGATTAGTTAACATAATATGCATATGCATTAAAACACATTATATACAGCTTATGAGAAATTGCTTTGGCAAAATTCTCGGAGTTGGCAACTCCAAATTACTGATACCGTTAGATTTCGTTTCTGAAGCATTTTTACTAGAAGCAGCAAAATTCCTCACCACTTAAACCACAGCACGGCGATGATCATCGCCTTGATTTCAGTGGTCAAGCAAACAGTTACTTCTTCAACGCAGTTACGCTGGCAACAGCCCGCTAAAAGTCAAACTGTACACAGCACATCTGAATACAAGGTAACGATTCTCAAAAGTAATCCATTCTAACAAGTCATCTACTAAAAGCACGGCTTGACATTGGTAACTAAACGTAAACGGGGGAAACGCATGTTACGAAGAAAACGACGACGTAATCTAGGAAACCCTGGCAACTAATTATTGTAAACACATGGAACGTAATCCTGACAGTTAAATTATTCGCTTAGGAATCTCCTTATCCTAACTATTTACTACGTTGCTCTACAAGCACACAAGCCTGCGATACTAACTATTTACAACCAATGTTTGCCTAAATGCTGTAAAACAGTCGGATTCTACTTTTCAAAAAGTAACTCCTGCTGTCTGGCAGCAGACCACACCACAGCATCTATTGGCCACAGAAAAAGTGAAGTCTGATAATAACCATGACGATATGACCTATGTGCAACAGTACAAACAATGAGTATTGTGCAAATTTTAAACTAGAACTAAGCAGTTAACGCGTCAAAGAAACAACGTCTCTCACCGAGTCCGACAGATCGTAAACACTCAATTTGCTGTTCTGCAGATCAACAAATGCTAAACGAAACAAAATCGTATTATACTAAACATGGCAAAGACATCAACTGTGAAAAAGCCAGACTGGACCAAAACGCAACCGAGTGACACCGCAACACAATTAACGATTAAATTCCTAACCTAATTTTAAATTAAAAATTACTTAACTCATTAATTTTGATTAAATTATATGAGCACTTAACCACACTATAGTTTCTGAAATTTTATGCATGTTCAAGCACCACTAATAATAATAATAATAATAATAATAATAATAATAATGACAATTTCTATGGCGCCGTAACACAGCACATGCCGTTACTAACATAATGTCAGATTTCATACATATAAGAGACCTTTATAACGGGAAGAAAGCATAATGTATGTACATATGTATGTGCACTTGTCACTAGCACCCTCCTAGATTTTTACTCAGAAGCGCTCCCGACTACAGTGCAAACACTGCATGGGAGTTTCACGCCGAAGCGCATGAGTAATTGTGAGTGAAGAACTTGTTAAAAGTCCCTACGAGGCGGCTTGAGGTGGATTCGAACCTGCATCCCTGTGGCTGCAAGACAACAAACATACCCCCTACACCACCACGCCCCACAATAATAATGGCTCATGCTATGTCAGTAAGGCTGCCGAATTATTGGTAGTAAGACTGGCTTCATACATGTATTTAACATGATGTCAGCACTTTAACATGATGTCAGCACTTTAACATGATGTCAGCACTTTAACATGATGTCAGCACTTTAACATGATGTCAGCACTTTAACAACATGCTGCATTGGTTTCCCAGTTTCCTTTTAGTATGCTCTCGTCTTCAAAGTGACAAAACTTTTGGTGATGAATTTTAAATACATTCAAAATTCTTGACAACACTGTAGGCCTAATGGCAGCGGCCAATGGTTACGGTAACTCTTTGGTCTCAAGACTACCTTCACACTACTGAAGATTTATTGTTAAAGCACAGCCCTTAAATTGATTTTCAGCAAGTGTAATTTTTAAACTTCAGTTTATTTGATTGCTCAATCAGTTCAATCTGCAGCATGAGGTAAAATACAAACTATTCTTGTGCTTCATGAACTATGCGTTTTAACTGACAACTTAGCTTCCTTCAACACGCAGCCAAGGTAACCAGTGAAGACTATGTCACGCCGTAAATGACATATCCTAAATTCAGCACTTTCAAAAGGTGCTACATAAATGTCTTCCTCGATAACATTAGGCTCGTATTGCGCACGAGTGACCATGAAACACTTACACAGCATTAGAAGACAAAAGCATGCAGGTGCAGATGGCGAGACAAAATATATACAGCATCAGCAACTGACCGTAGAAGCCTTCACATCCGATATATACTCTCATGCGATGCGATAGACGATGATGATTATGGAGTTGATAAACAACATTTGAACGACTTATCGACAGAATACTACTTCACAGAAGCAGTAGACCTACTACACAGCTCCTCATGTTACATGAATGTTTAAAATAATTTTATTTACGAGACTTTAGTACAAAACCAGCCAAACTGAATTTAATTTGCCATCACTTTACGTATGTGGAAAAAGCAAAACTAACATAGTAACGAATGCATAGAAAGATGACTGATAGACAAATGGAAGTATGTATGCATGTATGTATGTATGTATGTATATATAGATGGATGAATGAATCAAGTGGCAAACAATGTGACATCGCATGTGAAGTGACGACGAAACCATACAAGCTATAACTTAATACAAGGCATAAGAGCTCTTCGAAAAGCAATTCACATTTTTATAAACATTGAGCAGGATGTCATTTTTACTTTAGAGATTTTATAACAACTTGCCAGCTGTAGTTTCATGTTTGCAACTCATCTTTTAATAAAAGATGTAGGACTGAGATTCAAGTGCATCCATAAAACTTTAAGTTTTGAATTTACCTATTGTAAGTAAACCTTGATAGCCTAAAATTATCCTTAATTTATCATAACCATATATAGTCCATATGGAGAAAGCTATAAAATAATGCTCAAGGTGAAATTTAATATACGCACTACAATTGCTAACAATTAGAATTTGATGATGAAATATGAAATTGTAAAAGATATGTAATGTTTATACATTCACACTCTTAGAGATATTTGCTCTCTTAGAGACAACGATGGTATATTAATGACAGCAGTAATAATCAAATGTTGCAAAGATTTTGTAAAAACAATCAAAACCTTGTTATTTTGAAATGCCACTTTTATTGCTCATGATAAAATTGTTTAGTCTTACTCAGTAAAACCACAATTACGAATTTAAAAAAAAAACGAATAAAAACATGAAAATTGATGAGAATTATACCAGATGGACATTAAGAAGATATATTCACTGCCATTTTATTTTCTGTATCCTCAAAGAATTGTTTTCGTAAGAAACAAATTAACTGGTTTACGCCTGACAGCTGACACTGGAGTGGACTTATAACATTCTCAAAAAACGCTGAATTAAACATCAGATCTTTATCACGATCTACGGTACTTTAGCAGAGAAACTTTAAACAGAGAAACAACAGTTAATCTCTATTGTCTTTGCCACTGTCCTACAGATCTTCAAAACACTTAGCCATTGTATTCAAGAAAGGCAAAGCATTTCTTCAGTTCGCATATATCTTTTCTAGCTTTTAGAAACCTTGTGAGCCTATTTCGGGTAAAAAAAGAGTCAAAAAGTCTTAGCAGTAATGCCATCTTTTTAAAATGGCCATGACAGAAAAATTTCAGTTCCATATATCTAATACTATTAGCACATCTTGATGGGGACAGTGGCAAAATTTCAGACACCATCTCGCTCATTTTATACTTGGATCACCACAGTTCAAATACAGCCAAGGATTTAAAATTGCCATGCTATCACTATTTCTGGATCTATGAAGCTATAGGAATGCACGTTACATACACAGGCTAATCGCAAAGTGTCTAAATAACAATAATTCTGTTAAAAACATTGAAATTAACTTTGGCAACATTTCCGCTTGTCAGATTGACTTGACAAGTTCTAACCATTCCAGATTTCATTTTAAATGTTTACACTTCTGGGCATTGGTCCTGAGAGCGCAAGACCTTCACCCTCTTTTCCTCTAGTGGTGACATTCTCCTCTGAAATTAGTCGTGCTCAGAGCACACTGCTACGGTGACTCCATTCTATTTTGGGCTCACCTCCAAGTTGTCGGTACCTCAGCTTTAATAATGACGAAGACTTTTCTACATACCAGGACTCTGTTGTCCTCGACCGACCACTTGGTGCTCATGCCAATTTACAACAACACGGCTCTCCAATGCCATCTTCATACAGAACACCTGTGACATGCTTAAACACGTGTAAATGTCAATTGTCCATAGCTAATAATAGTGACAATTGTGTTTTTTTACCACCAGCCATCTCACTGGAAACTCACACTTATTACAATTATTATCAATTATTGCTGTTGTTGGTGTCATGCAGATTTACAAAGGGCAATTTAATATACCCAAACACACTGCAAATACCGAAAGTCATGTAAAATTAGCAACTCACTGCTTAGCCAACTGGACTTTTTCTTAAGGAAAATCTGCCCAGGTACTGAAGTGCCTTTATGTTGGAACCACAGCCTATTGATTCCTCAACCACTGTAGAAATGCACATCAATAAAACCTCTGGAAGTCCATAATAAAAGCTTGAGCTCTAAAATTCCATAGAAAACATTGCATCAGCTTTGATTTAGTGCATCACTCATACAAGCACCTCGATCATTCAGATGTGTACATAGTTGACTGTATAACAGCTCAATGTTTTGCATAACATACACCATGCAATGTGCACATTGCACAGCGACACCATGTACAAGATGTAAATGCTAAACTAACATCGCGAATGACAATGAACAAGCTTTGAAATAGTTGCACATCATGCATCCTGATGAATGAGAATAATGGACACTCGTAACTCCCACCGTTAATCTATAAAGTTGATTTTCTTCTTCTATACCCTGAGTCAAATCATTTATTATTCATTATGGAGATTTGTTATAGCGCCCTTCAAGGTTGCTACTCAGGAGCGCTCCCGACCCAATCTTGACTGAAAAAGGGACGGTTTTAATAGGAAGCACATTCATCTCATCCATCAATACGGTCATCGGTTCACTTAGGTCATAGCAAGATATGTATATCCAGCTCTCCAACGCTCACCTTCATACTTCCTCAAAGAAAAACCTGTTCTATGACAAATCAATACTGGCTGGCAAGTTGACTACAGACTTAACAGGGTAAGAAATTTTCAACTACAAAACTAGAGAACCATTTGACCATGCTGCAGAAAGAGAACAGATGACTGCAGTATGGCTAACTATATACACAAGTACAGCACACGTCAGCACTCTAAAATCTGTAAGCCAGCTCAAACTCTGTATTATGGTTTCTTCAGTAAGAGTACTCTACTATACTGACCTTAATTAACATACAGCCAGCCCACATCTGTATTGGTAACCCAACCGTGCAGGAACTGAGTTGCCACAAGCTAAATTAGGATACAACTGCATAGAACTGATTTCTTCTCCACTTGCAAACAGCTATGAAAAGTTTACAACCAATGATTAGTGCAATCAGCCAATTGCTGAAGAAGCATGGTGCGTGCTTGGCTGTTGAATTAAAACATAACGGTTTGGTGTAATGAAGAGAATGGAAAAACGTGGAGAACAGGACTCAAGGCCTTGCATACGTCTGTCCTTCTATCCATCCTTCCATCCATCAGGCGAGGAGAAGCACTGAAGCAGCTAGCCCTGCAGATGTTCCATTTGGATCTCGAGGGCAATGCGCTGTTCCATCACCTCCTGCAGTTCTTGGTTCAGTTCACTGTTAAGACGAGATAGCACCATGTTGCGCTCCTTCTGGTTTCGAATTGACGCCAGCAGATCACGACGTTCCAGGCTGCTGTGCCTGCACAACAAACATATCACATGCTAACACAAAAGCATCAACAAATCAAACACATTTGCAAAATACAAACACTAAGTCAAGCACATGTGGCGAACAGGAAATCCTAATAAACACAATGTACAAGAGACGACATGCTGCTTGGATTATACATGTATGATTGACACACTTAACAATGCACACAAAACGTGACAGAATAGAACAGGATCACATCGACTAACTATTTTTATAACCGGTGGACACATGTCACATGGCGGTCTACTTCAGGAACACACTTCCGATAAGTTCTTGTAGTCTAGACTTCATAAACAGCATAACTCATAGCATAGTCTTCAAGCCTACCAAACATCAGATTAACAAAATCCTACATTACCTCCCACTAGCTTAGGATAAGATTGACTGATTAATATCACAGAGTATTCAAATGTATTTAAGGGTACTCAATGGTAGCTGGAATGTATAAACTTAGACTATTCCACAGTTCTGTAAGTCAGTGGAGGGAGAAAAGAAAATTCAAACAAGCCATCAAACTTATCAGGTTTGAAAGCGGTAATACATACCTAACTTTATACAACACAAACAAGCCCATATGAGATTAAAGGTTAACAATATACAGGGTGGCTCAAAAAAAAATACCCCACCAGCAAAAATGCAATATCTCCGCAACCTATCGAGCTTATTCTATGAAAATAACAGGATTTGTAGAGGAGAGAATTTGCAACAATCCCTGAAAATCTCAATAATGAATCTGCATTACTTCAGAAGTTACAGCTGTGCAAAAACAGTTTTTCATTTTTTCGAATTTTCGCATAATCACTTTCCAATACCTGTGATTTCTTTAAGAATTGTTTGCAAATTTCAACACATAAAGTGATGATGATGTCTTATGACCTCACTAAGAGCTGTAAATAAGCTGTTTATGAAGCAATCTGGTAGTATTAGGTGATATTTTATATATTAAGGTCTCAATTTGTGAATCCGTACTGAAAGTCATGGGCAAAGTTTCTGCAGAGGATAAAGTGGGAACTCGGGCGTTGCGTGATCAGAGGCTGGGGTATTGCAAGATCATAGCAAAATACCCAGTGAAAAGTGGAGTCTGAGCACATTGAAGGCTATCTGTAGACGTGATTATGTAGCAAAAGTCAGATGTCGAAAGAGAGACAGAAAGACAGTGGTCGTTTGGTCTGACGAAAAAAAGCGCGATGTTCACGAAATTCGCTTGGTAGTTGCAAAGGTAAAGTTTGCAAAGCACATCATGGTTTCGGCGTCAAATCTGCTGGCGTGTGTTACGGCTGCAAGGAAAGACTGCACTTTATCCCATTCAGTTGGCTAAATGTCAAACTTACCGTTGAACTCTGTTACCCAGACCAGGGTGAGAATTGCCGGGGGGTTGGGGGGGTTCAACCCCCCCAGTCTTTTTAGAGCCCCATGTTAAAGTATGTTTTTCATACCCCAATTTCAAGTTTATCATAGGCCAACCCCCCCCCCCCAGTTATTTTTCCACAATTCTCATACTGACCCAGACTCATTGAACACTGAAGGCATGTTCTAACATTTGGTTTATTTTCCAGCAGGAAAAGCCTGCTTGCCCGCACGGCAGGGTTGATTATGATGATGCTATCTTATTGCCATCAACTGCGGTAAATATATTGGCACAGGTGAATGACCATCAAACTCGCCAGACCTTAACCCTTTTGTTTATTACGACTGGGAAGCTATGCTGGAACGATGAAAGACATTTCATCCCAAGTTGGAGAACATTGGCTAACTGAAGGAAGTCTTGCTGGTAATGTGGGATCAGTTGCCGGAGGAGTCGATCAACAAGCCCATACCGAGTTTCACAAAAATAATTCGAGCTCGTATTAAAGCAGGGAATGTACACTACCATCATACTTTACGATAAACTGTAAAACGGATTTCTGAGGTGGTGGTGAAAGGTGATATTATTTGACATGGAAATCAACAAATGACGTTAATTTTTCCGCGGAAATTCGAAAAAACCGAATTGAAAGTTTAAACAGCTGTAACTTTTGCAAACATGAAAATTTTAAAGTGAAACTCTCAGGGATTGTTGGAAATTCATTCCCCTACAAATTGGGAAATTTTCGTAGAAAAATATCAATGGGTTGCGAAGATACTGCATTTTATCCGGTGGGGTATTTTTTTTTGAGCCACCCTGTACATGCAGCCCATCAGAATTTTAATCAAGGCTCTATATACTTACTTTGAAATAGCAGAAGTCTTGTAAGACGTTTCGACCTCATCTCGAGAATTCCGTCTGTCAGAGCCGCTAGCACCAGGCGAACTTCCAGATCTCTGCAAACATCACATTCCGTTAAAAAAAATTTTTTATTCTAAAACATCATTATATCAGTGTAATGCAATATGACACAGGTTTCTATTCAAGCTCAATTAGTGATGGAACAAACCTAAAACTAACATGGTTCCACAGGCTAAGATTTACACCAGGGACCTGTGGGGTTAAAAGCCAAAACCGCCGAGTTGATTGTATTACTTTCAGACTGAAGAAACATTAACATGAACATAAAGTAGTGTGCTATTGAAATGATATCCCTGGCAAATCCCGCTCACCAAACATCAAGAGCTGTGTAGTTGCAATCAAAGAATCCTTTCACAAACTTTGCCTATGGAGTGGTTGGACTTCAACCATTTAGTAATAAACACTACGGCTACACTAGGCGTAACAAAAAAATTGTTGTGTTTCCGGTAACCCGACCGACCCATTTTTACGGCCGCGACCCAAATATTTTTGTAAAAAAATTTATTTAAAAAAATATTTTTTTCCCCAAAAATATTTTTTTTCAAAAAAAATTTTTAATTTTTTTTCAAAAAATATTTTTTTAACATTTGTATTGACATAACATAAGAGACGTCAACAAAATGAAATTAATAGGACTGTTTCTAGAGCAGTTTTAGGTGCAGACAGTCGGGAAATAGGCAGTTTATACTTGCTTAGAACACGTACTTTGTTTCAGCATGCAAAAAAGACTAGTGGGGTATACTTTTTCGAATAGTCACTGCATAAAAATATTTTACAAAAAAAAATATTTTCCGACCTACCTACCCAATTTTTTTTAGCTATGTTACCGGAAACACAAATTTTTTTTAGGCCCTACATAACTAGCTTGCAAACCAGCACCGTGCATCAGTGCAGTTTCCCTTGAAGAGCCTTTATTCATTTTTAGCAAAACATCTTTTAAACCTTACACGAAGTATACCGGTAAGATCATTCCTACCCTATGAGCACTGCAATGTTCATATGCTCTGGTGATTAGTATTATTATATTGCATGCACTAAGCGCATAATGCAATATGAAGGTGAATCAAGTGCAATAATTCAATAGCTATTTAGATCACAACGCTGCAAATAGTTACAACACTTTAATAGGTAGCCAATTTTTACTAATTAATTAATTTCTGTTAGATATTTATATAGTAATTGAAGCATGGTCCTTGCTTTATTTTTAATTTAATGTCTACAATAATCCATCTCATCAAATGCGGTTGGCAGTAATTAAAAACAGGACAACTCAACAAATTCATAATTGAAAAGTACAGTCTATTCCTACCACATACAAAGGCCTACCTGTTTCTCACAAATCAGCAGCTGAACCTGAAATTGCTTGAATTTCATTAAACATAAATAGTGAAAATGCAGACAACACAAAAATTATTCCAAAGGCAACTCACATCTTTTGGTGAAGGACGTGGGGGCACCAGTGGAGGAAGCTTGATACTGTTGTCCCCTACAACAGCAAAACATCATAAATTCTAATTAAAATAAATTCAAAAATTCAAAACGCCTGTTCTTAGCTTGCCAGCATTAAAGTTTAGAACATTTTCATGGTTAAAACAGTAAACAATCCAAGCGCTATTTTATTGTATCATATTGTATCTATAAATTTATATAGCGCCTCTCACAGTGCACACCAACCAGAGGCGCTCCCAGTGCATGAGACCAAGAGAGAAAAAGGTGGTCCTAAGACAAGGAAAAGCAGTACTTGGCCAACCATTTTATAAGGAGGAACGCGATGAAGTAGGAAGCTGGTTCCACAATGCAGGGCCAGTGATAGCAAGGGCCACCATTTTTACAAGTTTTGTTTGTACAACTCTTCCTTAACCCTTTAATGCCAGAGGGTATAAGATTTCCCATACCATTTACTACCATCTCAGCATTAAAGGGTTAAGTGAACTGACGAGGCAGCAGTTTAGCATCCTACCTTCGTCGGATAAGTCAATAAGTTGGTTATCGAGGGAAGAACTTCGAGAGTGGCCCGTACTTGCTCTTGGAGGCGGAGGAGGTGCTGCGGCGGCTTCAAAAGCGGCTTGAGTTGGTACTAGGACTGCAGTGCGGTCTCCGCCAAACTGTTCTTGACTATGGGGCGGTGGAGGGATGCGTTGCACTCCGGGGGCCTCTGGAGCTGGTCCAGGCACTGCACGTACAGACACACATATTGCAAAATTTCTACACCATTTATTACAGTGGTTCCCAACCTTTTTGGACCTTAGGGCCACTTTTTCTAAGTTGGAGGACAAGCGGGCCACTTTTTCTTAGTTAAAGGACATTAGTGGAGCACAATGCTAAAATTTACTTAACTAAAAGCATATAAAATTGTTATAATTGATTCAAAATAGAATGTTTGATGTTATTTATAGACGTCAAAATAAAAAAAAGTTGTCATAGAAAATAATTAAGTGTTCTATTCTGTAAAAATTGTCAATTTTTCATACATTTTTGTTTATTCTTCGAGAGATGAGGGCCATTTTTGAGGCCAGGCGGGCCATTTTTTAGGCCTGGCGGGCCACGTTTGGCCCGCGGGCCACGGGTTGGGAACCGCTGATTTATTATCATACCAAAAAAATTACATTACACATCATTTATAAAAAATAAAATTTTCAACAAGTTTACAAAAATGTTGACAAATAAATAACAATAAATGAATAATAATAAATGAATAACAATAACAATCCAGAGAGATAACAAAACAATAGCAAAATGAAAAAATTAAAAGTGGTTTCAAGAATGCATAGAAAAGAGAACACAAATTGATAGATAACGATGGAAAAACTTCACAATAACCGAGCAACATAAAGATAAAAAATGAGAATTGCGAAAAGAATGTTTGCGATGCACATGACTGAGCCTTCTTTGGTGTCGGTCTAGGTCGTCCTTGGATGAGGCCTGGCATCTGCTGAATGCCATGCTGCTGCTGCTGCTGTTGGGATGCGGCATTTGGAGAATCAAGACCGATGTCAATCAGAATATCTGTGACCACTGGAAGGGCGCTGGGACTGACGACCCCATCACCCAGCTGGTCCTTGCTGCTCACGTACGCACCAGAATCTGAAAAGAGAAACAAGAAAATTTAATTATCCAACCAACATTCAGCATCAACATCCAAAAATCAACGCAGAAGTCAGGTATCATTGCCAACGAGCAAATAAGCACAGCCAATGCCAAAGTTTATTGGTAGCAGTGCACACCCCTTTATCTCTGGCTCTATTTTTATCATCAGATTTAAGCAAGATAGGTGATAGGATACCATAAACAGCATTTGAAGCAAGATAGATGAAAAGGATATCATAGAAAGAAAAGCAAGATAGGCGATAGGATATTATAATCAGCGAAGCAAGATAGGTGATGGATATTATAGTCAGCAAAGCAAGATAGGTGATGGATATTATAATCAGCGAAGCATAATAGGTGATGGATATTATAGTCAGCAAAGCAAGATAGGTGTTACGATATTATAATCAGCATGTACAATAGGCAGGTGACACAATATTATATATACACAAAATCAACTATTCACAAGAAAACTCTTCCAAGATATCACCTGGGAGACAAACAAGCAGAAGTATTTTAAGAAATGTAACAATTCATGAAAACATTCCATCCTTTGGTCATTAAGTCTCAAATGGGTCTTGCTCCGAAGTATCTGTGTGATCAGATACTTTACCCCTTTCTGCCACTTTGCTGCATCCTTTTAGGTCCTCTGATCGGCTTGACCTCTTTGTCCCATGAGTCAGGATCGCCATGGCGCAATCCAGATCATTTGCCAGCATTGGTCCCTCCCTATGGAATGGGTTTCCAAAATCAATTCGCTCTGCCATCCTCTCTGGTAGTATATCCTCGTCTTTCTCTCGTCCAAAAACTTGCCTTTTTTCTCGTGGTTGAACGCACTGGGAGCGCTTCTGAAAGGCTCTTGCTGCGAGAAGCACTTTATAAATGGTCAGATAAGATAATATAAGATAAGATCCTTTACTGACGCTTCATTCCCACTCCTGCTCTTCAAAAATTTGAAAATATGGCCAAAGAGGACATTCAGTAGAAAATACATTTGTGCATTAGCTGAAGCCCACAGTGGTATCTCGCATCTTGTACCTAGTCAAAGAAACAAAGAAACCATCACCATTTGCTGCCACTTAGCCCTCAAGATGAAACGAGCACCAAATTGCTGAGCACTATACAAGGACAACAATATAAATTGATAAATGGTAGAGCTTAAAAATATATTTAGAAATTGATGAAGTGACGAACAAGCACAGAGAAACGTGGACGGACAAAATGTCCCCGGACAAAATGTCCCGGACAAAATGTCCCGGACAAAATGTCCCTGGACAAAAAGTCCCCGGACAAAATGTCCCCGGACAAAATGTCCCTGGACAAAATGTCCCCGAACAAAATGTCCCCGGATAAAATGTCCCCGGACAAAAAGTCCCTGGACAAAAAGTCCCCGGATAAAATGTCCCGGACAAAATGTCCCCGGAAAAGTGATCCATGGTGGAGAACCCCTCATCAATTCACGACTGCCGATCAAAGACACACGACGCCCCCGGATAGTTAGCCACCCAGTCAATGACATCAAGTCTGGAATAACAGCAGCCTGTCTGCTCATGTGGACCGCAGTATAGTGCAGATCCATCGGACACCCAGGAGCTTACGTGTGATTTGGTTCTACTGCCATAAACCGATGTGCGGAGCTAGATCGCCAACAAGTCACTGGCATCTTTGCCGCTGCTCAACACACGACCTACCGCCCTTGGCGTTTTGTCACACTTTCCCCTTATCCCAGAAAGAATAGACTTGTTGTCACGCTCTGCCCACTCGATCACCACGAAAGAGACAGAGTCGGACTCCGACAACGAGTTCAATAGTGTTTTCTTTCTTGCAGAAGCGATTGACCTCTGCCTTTTCTAGACAGGGACTGCGATTATGGGTACGGTGAACAACCTTTGTGCACTGAAGTCTGCAGGTAGACAGAGCCGTGACTCGGGTGGCTTCAGACGGAAAAGTGGGCTGGCGTCCATTCCGACCCGCGAACAAGTAGCGTCCGGGCCGTGGAAGCCATATTATCACCCAGGATTACCGTGTTCACAGCCCTGGGAGTCCTGACACATTTCAAAGATTTACTAAGCTTCTTTTCATTTGCCTACAAATGTTTGCTTGGTTGTACTAAAGCGGTAAATTTTTACGTTTTATAATCATTATTATTGTAGGCCTATATATTTTGACAATTATTTTCGTTTATTATGTATTCGCTATTTTTGCAAGTTTCCAATCATGCCATTTGCTTGAGTGGAATTTCTTTAGATTAAAACATTTAGAAAAGCAAAGGGCCTAAAATAATACAAGGTTTATAGATCTAATAATACTGACAATAAGTCTTTCTGGCACAAATAACAGTTGTCAAAATACAGAGGAACTCGTGAAAGAACGTGCGATTTTATGTTCTTTAAAGGGACTATTTGTCAAGGGACATTTTGTCCGGGAACATCTTTATCCGGGGACATTTTATCCGGGGACTTTTTGTCCAGGAACATTTTGTCCGGGGACTTTTTGTCCAGGGACATTTTGTCCGGGGACTTTTTGTCCAGGGACATTTTGTCTGGGGACTTTTTGTCCAGGGACATTTTGTCCGGGGACTTTTTGTCCAGGGACATTTTGTCCGGGGACTTTTTGTCCGGGACATTTTGTCCGGGGACATTTTGTCCTAGCACCCAGAGAAAGGCAGAGATGGACTTACCTGAATAGACAGCAGTAGAGGATGGATCCATAGCATACGGTTGGCCATCTGGTGACATTCGCAACGCAACAGGATGCACTATTTTGGAATCCTAAGGAAAAGAATAGCTAAAGTTCAAGTTCCTTGCATGAGTCGTTACTCATCTACTTACTCTTTCACATCATCAATCACAGTAGCAGCAGCCATACAGAAGCTTCTTCAATACCTGCTCACCACATTACATCTAGATCTGCCTTCTTGATCCTGATTCATCCTCTAACCCCCTTATCTCTTTCACTACTCCAGAACAAAACAACATCCATCTTAGTTGTCTGTGTCTTTCTGGTCAATGCATATGGAATCAATTTCTTGCTTACCTGCCTAAAACGTTTCTTGAATGAGCACCTGTAAATAAACTGGTTCCCACAATTCAGCTTTGTGGGACATGTAGAAATCTTAATATTACACTCATTGTGATAAAACAGAATTTTAAGTCTAGCGAGTAGCTTGGACAATAATGCATAATTCATGGCCAACTTTAAGTGATTCAATTTAACCATCATACCTGGTGAAGCAGACACTTATATATCTTACAGATAAAAAGGTTTAACTTTAAAACAGTAATTGTTATCTGCAGTTACTAACCATAAAAAGATAACGCTTTAAACCTGCTGGGCTGACTTTCTATGTTGGACCTATGTCTATACACTTAAAATATAATGTCTCTTGAGAGCAGATACTAGTGCGGATAGAGTAAACACAGACAAACTAACTGATACTGAAGAACATTCACTGTCACCTAAGTACAAATCGTCATATCTACCGTAATAATATATATACACCCTGGCTATAGGCCACAAAGAGTGTTCTAGTTCCAGACATAAGTTTATGCATAAAATTGCAATTTACAAACTAAATACTGATGACCTAAAAAAGCAACAAAAAGATCTGCATCTGAGCTGCATAATCACTCATTACAGAGTATTAACTATATTTAGTAATTAATCAAAATCTTACAGGATCTGCAGTAATAGGTCTGAACTCAAAGTTGACAGGAGTTGGCTTGTTGCCTGGTGACGATACAGAACTAGATGTTGGCGACTCGGGCAACGGAAATGCTGTTGTCCATTGCTAGTCAAAAAATCAACATCAGACAAAAACTGTATATTGTTATCTAGTGCAAACAGTAACCATGAACAACTTTGCAAAGGTCATCATAATTAATTGACATCAGGGTTGTTCCTCTCTGCAATTATATCAAACAGACACACAAACATAGCTGGTTTGCTAATTATGAATAAATAACACATTCATTGAGTCCAGATTTTGAAGTGAGTGATCCTATCCATCCTTCCACTGCTTACAATGAAGATGGTGATTCGACCGAAGCTACCGTGCCACAAACGGTGATCAAATGCTGCAGAGTTGGACAGGAGTTTCTGTATTTGTCAACTATTCAAGCAAATGAAGTTTATTATTAAGGACAACAATGGCAAATAGAGGTTGAAACCATGTCCAGATCCAAGCCTTACAGTAGAATCTAGATGAAATGGGAAGATATCGTTTTCTCCAGCTAATAATAATAATGACGACAATTTCTGTGGTGCCGTAACACAGAACATGCCATTACAAGGGTGCCTCTACAAACACACAAATGGCTTCAGTATGAACAGGAAGTGGAACGTCCACATCTTGAAAGAACAGATGATTTTGCAATCCACCAAGTCCATTGAAGAGTTTCACAAACTATCAACTGTATGCCTCGACATAAATTATCCTATTACATTTATAATCGAAATACAGGTAGATACAGGTGGACATATAGAATGTATTGTATTAACAGCTCACCTGACTAGAAATAGACGAAGTGGGGGAGAGCTTCTTCACCGCGATATCAGGAGGCAGATCTACAGCAAAAGGTTCGTCTACAAAAGCGATTCAAAACCAATTGACAGCAAAAAACCAAAGTGTCATCAGCAAATGCCGACCTTATATGCTCAGCAAATCGACCTTATACGCTCATCACTAAAACAAATTGACATATTGTCTCACAGAATGATTGTGTAACAAACTCAAAAACTAACCAACAGTAACCATACATTCACACCTGTGTTACCACTAAGTCTTAATTCAACAGCCAAGCACATACCTTGTTTCTACAGCTATTGGCTCATTATACAGTTGTAAACTTTCCACAGCTAGCACAGCAAGCAAAGAAAAAGATCAGTCCTCTGCAGTTGAATTTAGTTTCAAGTTACTCTAAGATTCTCCTTCATGGTCAGAACAGTTGGCATGCATCACCCACCATCATTTCGTTCAACGCTCTGTAAGGTTTAGAATGCTTACTGCTTCCCTCTTACATTACATCACAGGTAGCAATAAATCAGCTTCCACATAAATTTGCCACAACCAGCATCAATCATAGTCTTACCTGAGTTGATGAGAGGTGTGTAAGGCAGAAGTGCTGGAGGTAAGCTCTCAGGTAGTTCAATGTCATTTCTCCGAAGCACAACGAGATGCATAGCCGTGCAGAACTCTTCCAGCGACAGAGCACCGTCTCGATTAACATCAGACAATTGCCTATTGTTTCGTATTAAAACACAACAGCTGGACTGTAGAGATATATATAATTAAAACAGATCTTTGCGTGACATGAGACTAAGCACTAAAACCACAAATTAACCCTTTAAAAGCGAGTGGCAATCTATTTGCCACTACATACAGGTATACTAAACAGCTAATGTTCAGCAATTTGCCACTAAAGTAATGCATGTGGATTCACAAGATGTCACTACAAGATGCTGTTTAACACAAAAAATCATAAAAAAATCTTGTTTGACACAACATACCTTATACTCCATTGGAATTCAAGGGTGGTATGAACGGCTAGTGGCAAGTATGTTGCCACATTATGGACTTTTCTTGGTAGCACAAACGCCTAGTGGCAATTATATTGCCACCAATTTTTTTTACTGATTTCAATTCAACAATGTTATACGCTTGATTACGTTCTCTTACCCATACATAATATGTATTTATATTAACTGTGCCTGCCCGGGGTGCTTAACGCTGTTAAAGGGTTAAACAGACAGTAGCATGTCGGACAACGTAAATTTCTAAATGCAACTGATTCAATGAAGAAATTGGTCTCGTATTGTTCAGTGAATATGTCAAACAATGAATTGGGAAAGCTAGAAAATCGGAATACGTAATATAAGCTTTTAAGTAGATTCATCATTTAGTGCATACTGATAGCACAGCTCTTTCACCTGATTCATGTCTAGACCAGTGAATATTTGTAAATAGCGACCGATTCATGAACCATTAATATCTAGTACAAAGCTTGTGTAACTTTTAGGACAAAGCCTGCAAGGGGGGGGGGGTTGATATGAAACAGGAAGATGATAAACTTACATTACATCATGTTCTGGTTACAAGTTTACATTTTAATACATAGTCATGGCTACCTCTGACAGTGTACAGTTGTACACCTATACTCTCTTCTTAGACACTGGTAATATGTCATGTTTAAGCATAAATACAGACATACACTTTATGAAATAGGTCGCGCAGGCATAAAAGCTCTCCAACAATGTACTTACCATATTTTTGAAAGTTCTGTTACAGGAAGTTTAGATTTCTCAAAAAATTCTTTGGCCACAGTTCCTGCAATAAACAGCAAAAACATCTACACAAGAAGAACAAATAAGCTGGTCAAAGATTGTTCATTTTGCATGTTGATGATCAACATTTATGTTACATGTTCCAAAAACAAAACAAAAGGATATATATTTATATTATATACTAGCTGTACCCGGCCACGCGTTGTTGTGGCAGAAAAGACTCTCCCCTCCCCTTCCCCTCCCCCTCCCCTTCCCCTCCCCTTCCCCTCCCCTTTGTCCCGCTCCCTCCGCTCCTTTCCTCCCTCACATCGTCCCTTCCTGAGAGCGGATAGAGCCCAAGAATGTTGAAAGGCCGCAAAATTATTACGCGAGTCCTTGCTTATGACGTCACGGCACGCGACCTCATTGATGTTTCGTCTGGTCGCTGTCACTGTCAAGGCGTTTCGGAAATCTGGCAACCCTTCGGCTTTGTTGAATTTGCAAATGGTGGTCGAGCAGAATGCAAACTTCACTTTTTGTGAAAAATATTGCGTTTTTTCGGATAAAAAGCAAAATAGACACTCTTCTATTGGAATGGAAGGTTTTGGTAAATTTTCAAAACAATCGGTGCGTAACTTTCGGCGTGATAGTGTTACGAACTATTGGAAAGTTTCATTTTTATTTATATAGATATATATATATATATATATAATATTATATATTTTCTACTAATGACATAGTACTTAATAAAGATGGGCAGAGTTTTTTGCATGTCGCATCGCTCGGCACATAATTAACTATATGCAACACCAGTCTAAAATATAACGTCTACCAACAGAAGCAGCTGAGAAGACAATTTAAATGACATAATACATGAACAGGTATCAATGACAATCAATTTATTAGTTAAGTATGCAGATTTTGAAGATTTACGTAGGACAAAAAAGGTTAAGGATAGATAAAAAAATGAATGCTTGCATATCATTATATTGAAGCCAGGTCTCACTCAGAGCAAGTACATTTAAAGAATGCCAAAATAATTTTTTTTTATTAGAGCAGTTGTCATTCTTTACACTTCAGCTGAAACATCTGTCCACCTAAGAACGATGTCTGTTAGAAACGTTGTAGACACAGTCATGTCATAATAAGTGATCACCTCAACCGCCTAATCTCACCAATGCTACTTTCATCCTCACCAGAAATAACTCCTCGCACATCTTCTTGCATCGTTTTAAATTGGTTGATGTAGTACTCGCGTTGTTCATCAGTTATCATCCACACGTCCTCCGTTCCCCCATCAGAACTCATCGAAGCCGTGTCTGTCTTCGTGCTGTCCATGAACTGAGCCCACTCCTTGCGCTCTTGGTTCACGGCTGAAACAGCTACATGCAAATGAGAATATATATTAATTATCAGAAAACAGAAGATTGGATTATAAAAACATGGAAGCCGGTAAATCATACAATTTATATAACTAATGGAATGGACTCCCAGATTGATAATGCTGGCCACTCATTTCTAAAAAAAGTAATTACCTACTGTAACTAGTTACAAGACATTAAAATGTAACTAATTATCATGAATAGTTACTGTAAAAAAGCAGCAAGTAATAAGTAATTGGTTATTTTTCTAAAAAAATCTAAAAATTTATAAGTAACTAGCTGAACCCGGCCACGCGTTGCTGTGGCTGAAAAGAGGCTCCCCTCCCCCTCCCTCTCCCCTCCCCTTCCCCTCCCCCTCTTCGTCCCGCTCCCTCCGCTCCTTTCCTCCGTCACGCCGTCAAGGCCGCTTTGTGAAATTTTGAATCGCTTATGACGTCACAGGACGCGACATCATTCATGTTTAGTCTGCTGTGTTTGGAGACATCGTTTGTGAAATGTGGCAGCCGTGTGGGACGTGTTGAATTTGTAAATGGCGGACGAACGGATTGCAAAGTTCACTTTTTGTGGAAAAGATTGGGTTTTTTCGTGGAAAAGAAATCTAAAGACACGGTGCTATTGGAATGGAAGGTTTTGGTAAATTTTCACAACTATCGCTGCGTAACTTTTGGCGTGATTGTAACATTAACTATTGGAAAGTTTCATTTTTATTTATATAGATGCTGTAGTACACAGCACTTGATTCTGACCAAATTGTGGCTTAGGTTTTAGACGTTACAACAAAACGTTACAGATTTCAGGTGCATTAAGTAGAAATTGTTATAATAGTAAAGATCACTTGCAAGATGATGCGTTAGGTAGCAATGTTTAATGCCATTTCGAAAG
This sequence comes from Lumbricus rubellus, assembly GCA_945859605.1. Taxonomy (NCBI): domain Eukaryota; kingdom Metazoa; phylum Annelida; class Clitellata; order Crassiclitellata; family Lumbricidae; genus Lumbricus; species Lumbricus rubellus. The sequence continues at coordinate 38,926,430 of OX243812.1, forward strand.
GCTCATAACAATGATCATAACAGCAACTTTAATTAATTATCCATTATAATAAATTAGACAGAAGGCCGGAAGATTCAGTTACAACTGAATCACTTTCATTTAAGTCGTACATTCCTTTACAGGAAATCACACATTTGACTAAATAAATTTATAAATGTTTTATAAATGCTTTTATACAATACAATACAATAAATGAAGGACAGGAGCAGTGCTAACAAGCAGCAAATGATCACATGGCCACAACGTCATTTAGAAGTTCTAGATGAATAAGGTAGTTTTAAATGTTCAACAATTTTCTGTGATATTTATTTACGTGCTCAACGTAAGATTGTATAAAAAAAAGAACGAAATACCCTGATAATCATCTTCAAATGATGCCCAGCCTTTGTCCGTTTTGTGCTCTGAAGATGATCCGAACTGACCACCATAAATGTCCTCCACTGAACTGTTGCTTGGCACAACATGCGTCAGAACTGGCGCAGACTGCTTGCGGCCAGACACTTCTGGCCGAGGTGATGTTGGTGAGCTTTTTTCCTGCTGACAGCATTAAACATTAAACACTAATAAACCATAGTGGAACGCATGTGACATAGTTCAGTGTTACACAAAGACAATGTCTGGACCATTCGGACCGGACAATTCGGACTGGACAATTTCGAGCCGGACAATTCAGAGAGCATATAAAAATCATGCACATCTAAGGGGCGCCTACAGCAATAAAACTTATTTATTATTTCTTGAATGGGAAAAAATTGCGCAGAAAATATTTCTTGGTACAAATTGCCCATTCCGAATTGTCCGGCTCCGAATTGTCCGGGACCCCACAAAGACACAGCTCTAAATGATATATTAAAAGATTATACGGAGAATTTTGTTACAGCAGATTATTCCATCAACCGTATTCAACTGATAACCACAATCCTACAGTGTCAAGATACTGTTAAGGGAAAGAACGTACAACAATATGCAAACACTGAAACGTTCCCTTCCTTTACTGTACAACCTGATGATTAGCTAACCTGGTGCTTTGGAATTAGACAACAATACACAGGTCAACAATTTGCTGACTAATGAAAGCAACCTTGGAGACTGCCTGCCCTGGACTGTATTGAGTCTAGTTAACTATAACTGCACAGCAGGCTAGGAACAGGTTTCTTTCAATGGCAAAACTTGCTCATTCTTATCCATAACAAGAATTAGCTCGCTTTGACAAAGAGAAAGCACAAACCGGACAGGAAAATTCATCATTGTTGTGAGTCGATGGGAGCGGCGCCTTGGCGTGTTAACTCCGGCCAGTCACGACAGTTCTCTTTGGTCGTGGCTGGGCTGGGAGCGCCTCTGAGTAGTTTCTTGAAGAGGCGCTATATAAATTCTAATAATGAATGAATGAATGAATGAATGAATGAGTAAATAATTAATCTAGCAAAACGACCAGAAGCATGGGGGAACCATAACCACACATTAACCAGTGACGATTATACAGTGAAAACAAGGAAGTGAGCAGGAATTTATGGTTGCAGAAGTTCACGACATAAAAGTGCTTGTGAACAAATAATGAATGATGAAAGTATGTTTATTATACTTATTATTAGACCATATCAACTTTACATATCAAACAAGCGATCAATAAGAACAACTAGGATCCTAGAAAAGCAACAGCTTAAACAATTTAAGTTGTGTCATGCTTGAGTTGAACGTACAAACAGAGAAATGATATATCCTCTCTGCTACATTTCGAGCTATAGTTCAGGAGGGTTACGAATTGAGAAACACAGAGATCAAATAAATACATCGTGTTGCACTGAATGTCAAAATTTATTACGCTATATGTTTTGGGGTGTTATTATAATATATTTTAGAAAGTTCTCTTAAAGTAAAAAAAATCAATTTTTCATTATTAATCATCATACAATAATATTACTTAAAAAATAAAGCAAAAGCAAATTTATGCAAATTCAGAAAATTTTAAGTTTTAAACAACTGCACTGAAATCAAATAAAAAACAAGTCTGTAACCGAAGAACATTAAATTTAGAAACCTGTCCGAAGAGTTGTTGAGGTTCTGTGGTGACCGCGAGTGATAGTGAACGGGGTGGGGCTGGGTACGACCGGGCACCCTTAGGCGCAATCATCGCTTGCGAATGAGGATGGCCTGCGACAACATTCCTAGAAAAACAGTCAGTATGCTAGGTTTCTTTTTACTGTCAATGCTTAAGCCTTTAATGCCGGAGGGTATAGGATTTCCTATACCATTTACTACCATCTCGGCATTAAAGGGTTAAACATACGTGAAGAATCCACGCAACTCTTCTAGACATTTATACAGCATTGCACGTGTCATTCAGAGCACACAGGTGCTGTTCACCATGATGGTAAGCCAGAAATGGCCGGCTTAATTAATTTTAGGAACTGCTGAATGTAATAAAATCAATGAGAAATCATTTCTGTGAATCGGAGCCACACTAAATACGCAGAAGATATTTACTGACTTAAGACCAGATATTAAAAAATCTCTTTAGCGAAAATATGATCTGGAAAATAATAATTAATGTATTGATCAGTAAAATCAATATAGCAAAATCATCCATGAGACTCAAAGATTAATGACTACTTAATATACAATTTCAAATGATATGCATATGAATCTGACTGCAAACTGGGACTGAATATTTCAAGGATATTTATTCTTATTTGCTACTGGAAAAGTGTATGGTAAGTGAAGCTCAGACAGGTAGATCTGCATACAAAACCTCTGAATCAAAACACTCCCCAACAATGCAGTATTAGCATCAGACTCTCATCATTGAACTCAAAGTCACAAAACAATGTCGAACTGCACAATATGTCAAGTATAGCCAATCAAATTTACCTCAGAAATTAAACCATGAACACCACTCGTCAAGGAAAAAACAACATTTAGCTACGCAATCAGAGCAATATTTCAATTATGCAACAGCACAAATAAATACAAAGCTTCCAATTTTTAGTACCCAAACATTTAAAGTCTGTATGAGACATAACACTACCAAACGCTGCACTGCATGGGCATGTGGAAGGAGGAAGAAGCAGAGGGAGACAGTAGAAGACTTGGATGGATAACATCAAAGAAGATCTGAGAAAGAGAAGGGCACAAGCTTAGCCGAGATCAGTGAAACAATCAGGAGCAGAGAAGTTTGGAGAAATTTCATAATGGCCTCATTGTCATACCAATGACGGAAGAGAAGAAAGAAGAAGAAGATCAGACATAACAGCCCCAAGGGACACTGGTAACAATAAACAATTTTGGATTCTGATAATTTCTGGGCTAAATTTGAGTTTTTCCTTGTCCTTGCAACATATTGAAAAGTTATCTATACAAAAACCTTGCCTCAATTAAGCCCACTTCAGCTGTGTAAATGAGCCAGCCTAAATTCATCAGCTGTGCAGCTTTCACTAATCGCTGGCCTTGTACTGAACAAAAACTGTGTGACCTAGTGGCTTAGAAATTATACAGTTCATTCCAAGCTCAGAAATTATACAGTTCATCCTATGCTGAAGGTCACAGTGACTCCGTGAACTGTTACCCCTGCAGGTTAATCACCATGATTGTGAACACAACATTTGCTTTTAGTAAGGCACACACTGATTTAGCAATGTAGATTCAGTGTTGCGCAGAATAGCAACTAAGCTATTGCACGTCCTTATATGCCTAAAGTTGAAGCACTCCCCTATTCCATGCGCCCCAGACCACATGACCGACTTGTCCCACAGGCAGACAACTTAATGAGAAAAACGTTTTCAATAAGAAAGCTTTATGATGCCTAACTTCATGTAAACCAAAGTGCGGTTATGTAGTTGGATTAATCAAGAATACACTTGCTTACTTACTTATTATGTACAAAAGCAGAAAATAACAGACAGACTACGACGAGTATACAGTATACCTGTCGTAGAACATCAAACGAGGATCGTGTGACGTTGGCTGAGTGAAAGCAGTATTCGTCGCCTGGCCTCTCCACAAATCTTGGCAAAAAAGAAACAAGATAATTACAATTGACCTAATTCATAAATATGAACCTAAATGGAGTTGCACCAACGTGTAGACATGGCACAACACATGTGTTTGGTTACGTCACAATACATACGGGCTGAAAAATCATCTCTACTAGCACTGTTTTACGTGTGATTAAATAGTAGCTGCACTAAAAACCATGTGTAGGTAAAACTATGGACTCAGTAACCGCAATTAAGCCTAATAACAAACACACAATCCATGTACATGCAAATCTGAAATGAGCTCTAATCCTTAAATTACATTAGATCAGTAAACTTAACATATATATGGTAGTTGATCCCTGAAGCTTTGAAAAAGCCACTACATACAGAAGTATTGAACATAAGTATGCAGTACAAACACATTCCCAGACAGCTGAAAATATAAGAGCGAGAAAAACATTTACTACCAAAATGATGAATGTTAACATGACAGAAGTAATTCTGTATTAACATGCTTAAACGACACAAATTTGTCTGTGTGCGTATGAACAATAATTGACTATTGCATTAACCATTGACTTTTAAAAATGGTTGTTTAGCCAACTTCTAAACATGAGCCCACAGCCAAAAATATATAATATTCATGCAATTTAATACAGAAAATTGCATAGATCTATTCGCAATAATAATCACTATTCTTGATCATAAAAATCATAAAACATTATGAACATTTACCTGCATTGAACTGCAGAGCAAACCTTGGCAGAGGCAACTCAAATCCTAAACAGAAGACAAACAGGACACGAAACACTGGACGCACAAGGGTACAGAAATGCATACCAAATGCTATCATTAGTAATCACAACCGGAAATGAAAATGAAACAAACATTGGGTCACACTGCACTCAAGAAAAAGCACACAGACAGTCATTAGTCAGACCACTAAGGATGTTTAACATAGACATTTGACACAAACCCTCACATGTTGTAGAAATGTCAACGCAAATCTGAAATGAGCTCAAAATCAACATTTTAAACATTCTCATCTATTTATAGTACACTTCAATAAATTTGTTAAGCTTCAACAGCTACTGGTATGGGCAATTAAACTGAAAAACTTAATCATTGCAATTTTCTGAAACGGATACAATTAAATTATTATGTGATCTGTAGCAGTATGCCACATTTGAAAAAAATGAGAAAGTTGAAGTTTGTGTCTACAGTTTGTCATATAGAACATCAAAAGAGTACACATGTAGTTGTAAGGTAACTGATGCAAGCATTGCAAAGGGATCATTGCAAAAACTAGTCTCAGCAATTGTGTAGTAGCTACCGGACAAATAGAGAACCTGAGCACAATCAATACAAGTAAAATCTGTAGAATGCATACTTGTTTGTCTCATTGGTATCACTTCTCATGGGAAAGACACATTCAGAAAAAGGTAAATTTTGTAAGCTGTCATAACAATGCCAGATCTGATCATACTTTTAATCTTCATTATTGCTAGAAACCAAAAAAAACTGCTACTAAATCTGTTACAAAAACTATGGGAAACCCACAAGCACAACAAAACCATAGTTACTAAAACTGAATGCTGACTTTCTTATTTGGCCATAATAAAGTTCTGCCAAAACGACAACTTGAAATCAAAAACATTCTTTATGTTTCATAATTCCCAATGTTTTCAGTTGCTTCAAATGCTCAGAGCTCTGCAAAACAATGAGTAGAGAAAACATTAGCTCTGCAAAACAATGAGTAGAGAAAACAGTCGATGTGACCTGTCACTCACATGGATCCAGGATGTTACCCTCCACTGTTTTATCTCACTAACCCAGTGTACGACAAACTGCGTGCAACAGCACACTAGTGTACCGTATGAGATTTCAGGTGTGTCGCGTGAGAAACCCAAAATCTGCTAGTCTCTTTAATTGACTTTATAAGGGATTTATCTTATGTATTTATTTCTCGCATTTGCGATAGGACCTCTCTCCAAGCTCTCTACTCAGAGGTGCTCCCTACAACAGCGCTGACAATGCATAGAAATTTCATGCCAAAGCACTCGAACAGTTCCGAGTGAAACTCTTGCTCAAGGTCCTTTTCATAAATACAATCTTCGGCTTTTTAACGTTTTCATTTTTAAGAATAGTTTCTCATTCACAGTTATTCGATGTGATGCGAACCAAAGTAAACACTCTACTGGACTGGTATTAATCCATTATATGTCATATATGTGTTCATCCTCTTCTCAGCGTCCTTATTACAGAGACACCCAGCATAACGGCAACTGAACATGCCTTTTCATTTATTACTACCGAAATACAGAACGAATAACAATTTTTACAAACAGGATTTCAATTCAAAGGTCAATAAACAAACTTGATCATGAAAGCAATCAAGTATCTGCTGCCATTTTGATATTTGTATCTCTGCAACATTGGATTTTGTTATAACAATTTAATGCAGATGGTGGATGATGAAACGCATGTCTGCTCATCAGTTATTTAACCGCATTAATAAACAAGCCTACTCATTACATTAAATTAGTGATAATTAGTCAATTAAATCTGCTTTGGTTTCGTTATTATTGGACTAAAATATGGTGGTCCGAACCCAAAATCGTCAATTACAATTATAGCACTTGGCTAAATATGCACAACTGCCAGCTTAGTGGGCTGCATCGCTAAGTGCGGGTCTGCTCTGCTACTTTCTAGCCTCAAGACAGCACTGTGTAACCAGGATTGAGCTGGGAGTGCTACTGAGCAGATAGTCATGAAGAGACAATATAAAATTGAGCACAGTAATGAAAATACTAATTAATACCATAACCATAAACTCTGTACAACCACAGCATCCAAACTTATGACATGACCTAATTTTAGACATCCAGGACAGTAAAATGTTTGAAGTCCACTTGTCTTGTAGATCTGTGTTTAAAGTGCAACCATGGAATAACCACTGTGTAATTACAGGGTCAGAGAAGTTCAGCAAACAGATAAAACATAGGGGTTCACAGAATGTGAAAAAGTTTGTGATAACTTAAACAATATTGGTGTATGTGCAAACAACAATGGACACTTTGGACAGCTGTTTTATGTGCACCCTATTTACATATGAATCTGCATAACAACCGGTTACACATTGGCCCCCAACGATATACATAACGAACATGTGAGATGTGTTAACAAGCAGCACAGGAACCAGCTGACGTAGCAGTCTGTATCTGATGTGCACAGCTGCCTGAAAACAGGGCATCATTCGCAAACTTTGGCTGTTCGCATGCAAACTGATATGCGTAGGTCTAGTCATCAACTTACAGGTCACTTGAATAGAATCTGTAGGTAACTAACCTGAATGACAGACATCAAGAACAACTGGAAATCCATTCTGAGCTGCAGCTATGAGCTTCAGTGCAATGAAGAACTGAGTTCGGCCAAAATGACCAAGACGTTTGGCACCACACAGCTCTATAATCTGAAAGTTAAAAAAATTAGTCAGAAAAGCAGAAGAGCTTTAGCCTTTGCAAGTGCCTAAAACCAGGCAGGATTCAGGGTAAACAGGAGCACAATAGATCAGATTTTCACTCTAAGACAGCTGGCAGAGAAATATGAAGAATTTGGACAGGAACTTTATGTATGCTACATAGATTTCCGAAAGGCTTTTGACAGTGTATGGAGAAAAGGACTGTGGAGAGTCATGAGACATTACGGATATCCAGAGAAAATAATAAGAATACTGGAAAATGCCTACGAGGACACTTTCAGTGCGGTAAGGGTGGACGGAGAGCTTTCAGAATGGTTTAAAACTATTGTTGGAGTACTACAGGGATGCGTTTTGTCGCCACTGCTTTTCAACATATTCCTGGAACTAATCATGGCTATGGCATTGGATGGAACGGAGAAAGGAGCGGTGATCGGAGGACAGACGATAAGTGACCTAAGATTTGCAGATGATATCGCCCTGTTGGCGAAACAAGCAAATGGACTACAACAGTCGCTAGATAAAGTGGTCCAAGTGAGTCGAGAAATGGGGATGAGTATAAATGTACTGAAAACGGAGAGCCAATTCCTCGGAAGAGGCAACATCAAATTTCCCTTAGAAGCGGATGGACACCAACTAGAACAGACAGAGAACTTCGTGTATCTGAGGGGAACCATTAGCACAAATGGAGAATCTGAAAAAGACGTGGATAGAAGAATCGGGCTGGCCAGAGGAATACTGCAAGTGCTGGTTAAGGTTTGGAGCTCGAAGGAAATAGGAAAGGCCACTAAAGTTCAGATGTATGAGACGTTGGAGCTGAGTGCATTGTTGTACAATGCGGAGACTTGGACACTGAGGGAAGCACAGAAGCAGAGGCTGAGGGTGTTTGAAATGGCGTGCTTACGAAAGATAGAGGGTGTCACGAGAAGGGATAGGATTAGGAATACAGAGATATACAACAGACTGAATATTCAACATGATATAATACACAAAATCCAAAGTAAACGGCTACACTACTTTGGCCACGTATCCAGAATAAGGGATGAGAGATACCCGAAGGTAGCTGTCAACGGATATGTGCATGGAAAAAGAAAAAAGGGAAGACCAAAGAAGAGATGGGTCGACATGATACGTGAGGACTGTCGGGAGATGGGTTGGTCCATACAAGAGGCTACACACAAAGCTCAAGAGAGAAAGATGTGAAAATTTTCCATAGCTGGGCGGCTGTCACGTGCGAAAGCATCGTCAAAGCCATAAGTCAAGTAAGTCAAAACTGAAAACAGCACTATATGGGATGCTATTAGTTTCAGTGTAGTTTCAGTTGCCCATCACGTCCAACTACTCATTTCAGCATCATTATCTGAAGAATGGAAGATTTGTTTGTTTATTTGGATGTGCATTTGTTATAGCGCTCCTTCAAGCTTTCTCTGCTCAGAGGCGCTCTTGAATGCAGAGCGAACACTGCATCGGAGTTTCACACCGAAGCGCTGAGCAATTGTGAGTGAAGGTTGAGCGGACCTTTCGAATGGTAGCGGGAAGCGATCCTGCATCCGTGCGCTCTTCGCACCATAGACTAGTATTCACCATTACCCTAAACCCTCCACGTATTATAATAAAATTCCTCAATTTACTTAAAATGCATGTTGAATACTTACTTATTGAGCGCATTGTGTAATGGATGTGACTGGTAGCAGCATTCTATTTGGGTGAAGTGCGGGACGGCCCCATTGTTTACATGGAAAGGCATTCAGTCTTCGGGATAACCCATGTCTGTGCTAGACTGCTAGTAAATCAGCAAATATCGAAGTATATGCTTCATATTAGACGGCGCGCAAGTAAAACGGCTCAGAAATTAAGTTAAAATACCCCATGAACTTCACTGTTTGCGCAAATGACCAGTAGAATTTCATAAAGTACTGGCGCCTAATTTTAAATGCATTATGCCTTTAAAGAACCTGGACCATCATGACAGCAGCGATCCTTTGGTCATCTACCTGGTGAATGATTTCGGGAGGCAGTCCTGATGTCATGAACAGATCTGAAACCTGGGGGCCGATAAGTACACCACACCCCTCGACGTCATACGTATTAAACAAGTCCCAGTACCACCGGTGTTCTTGCTCGGAGAGAGTGAGGGATGATTCCATGTTTGCACTACGCTGATCGATTCAGTGCACGCAGATTTCTAAACGTGACTATTCGCAACGTTATGAATGTCACGCATAATCGCTAATTCCATGAATCAAGCGCATACAAAGTGCGTAAGTTTCTGGGTCATTTTACTTCATATCATCCAGCAGCTACTAGCTGAAACCAAAACAGCCATCTTGATTTCAAAGATTAAGCTTCCGTTAATTCAGTGCGTCAACATTAGGTCAAATTTTATAGCGCTGAGTTTTAGGAAAATTCTACGGTCAAAGAAAATCAGTAAGGCATCACAGGCATATAGGCCTAAACATTATTATGATCTTCCATTTTTCTAATGTCTATCATTTTAAACACTGGAAAATGTATCTTTGATATGTGCTTTAATAAGCTGGGGAGTGGTCTTTTATTCTTGTAAGCTTATAGGCTATAGTGTGTTTAGCCTAAAATCATAGGTCTACAACAATTAAGCGTGTGTATTGATCGATTGCTTTCTATTATCATAATAACATCACAGTATAGATAACATAGTTTAATATGATAGTTTTCATAGTTATATTCGATCGTAGTAATTATCTAGATTTCTACAGTGCCAAAATTAGGCTACCATGCATGTCGTAGGAGCCAGTGCCGTTTGTTCGCAATCGCATAGCCTAAGTTAAACAAAATCAATAAACATGCAGACGTAGGCTAGCTATTATAGCAAGGACAATTTCCTTGCTATTATAGGGTCCAAATCGGCTTTAGGTCAAAATCGGCTGAAATAGAGAGGGGTTTTATATAGGCCCTATCCCTAGCCTGCGTTATTATCAGCAGATTCTTGTATGAATGCCAGTAAAACAATACTAATTAGACGCATATTATGCTGTTTGAAACAATCGATCGTAGCCTTAGCAACGTACAGCAATCTGTCTACGCGATAATCGCATCCGAACTTCAGCAGCATATATACGTAAGACCTAGCCTATAGGCTAAGTCCTACGTAATCTTTTGTTTTAAGAGGGGGTTGTATAATGGGGAGGGGTTAGTATAATGGATAATACTCTGGCTTGAATTAAGTGCTTACAGTACGCGGTTCAAATCCCGTAGGACCCCTGTGCTTAGCTCTCCTTTCAATCCTTATCGGTGGCAGCTAAAGTAGGCCTCCATAGAGCATACACCTTGCATGCTCCATGTAGGAGGCTACCATGAAGCCAATGAAATTCACCGGCCTCTTTCAGCCTCCTCACATCGCCCACTCCGCTCTTCAAATAGATTTGATCTTTTAGTTCCTCCTACTAGAACGGCTATGGCTTAGTCCCGAACTCCCGATCCTTTACATCAATTGGCCCCTCTCTTTGGAATACTCTGTCAGTCTGTCTATATCTAGGCCTACTCGGTCTCAACTTCTAACTGGTAATCCCTTCTCATTTTCTTTCCTCTAAACTTAATTCTTCTCTCGTGGCCTTGCGCACTGGGAGCGCCTCTGAACGGTTCACCCTAGTAGAAATGTTTTAATACAGTGGTGGCCAACCTGCGGCACGCGTGCGACTTGTGGCATGCCGGCCTATGATGAGTGGCACGGAGGGCCATGGAATTTTTGAAAAATATTTATGCTAGATCTGCTAGTTTACAATGTTATCTCTTAGGGCAGACTTAGGCGAATCTCAGGTGCCTCTGTAACTCAGTGGCTGCAGTGACCACCAACCAGGGCAAGGTTAATTAACTGCTGACAGACAGCGTTGCCACTCTGAAAAATAAAAAAACCCAAGTTGGTCGGTGGAAAAAACCCAAGAAAACCCAAGTTGCCCAAATCTTCCGAAATTTTCAAAATTTTGTCCGAAAATTTTTTACGACCTTTTTTTTTTAGTCGTCCGGCAAAATTTTTTTCGAAATTTTCCCAAAAAATTTCCATTTTACCGCCCAAAAAATCTGACGACTTTTTTTTTTTTTTTTAGTCATTTCGCTCAAATTTTCAGGAAATTTCGAAGAATTTTCGGTTCACAAGCAAAAAACCCAAGATTTGCCCGAAAAACCCAAGTTTTTCATGGAAAAAACCCCATTTCCCAAGTTCAAAAAAAAACCCAAGATTTTTTGCGCCGAAAAAAACCCAAGAAAAAACCCAAGTTCCTCGCAAAAAACCCCATTTCCCAAGTTCGGATCAAAAAACCCAAGATCTTGTGAAAAAACCCAAGGAGTGGCAACGCTGCTGACAGACGCAGCACAGGCGCTCGAAGTGGGGGAGGCAGGTGGTCAAAGTCCATACTCTCCACAGCATCCATTCAGAGATAAGAAATTGAGTTTCACCCCACTGTAGGTTTTCAGGATCAAACAAAGGAAGAGATTCCTGTTGGTTATGTCTTTAGCAATGCTATTTTGCTGTGTACTGCAACAGTTGTGGTGCATGTAAATAATTAACATTGAACTTCACTTCAGTGAGTTACAGGGAAACTCTAATGAAAACCAACGGCCTACATAAGCTATCAAACTAATTTTAGAGAAAGAACCTTTTAGGCAGAACAGTCATTGTTTGCCAGAACAAGTGATGAATTGATAATGATGGTCAAACTTATACGAGTTAAGTCTGACATCAGCATGAAAGAAAACTCATTCTGATGGCGAGTAAAGTCTTTTTCAAGTTTTGTATGGTTCAAAATCTAAGCAATAATAATGTCTAACATTGCAGCCATGGACACACGCTGTGATGTGATGAGACCGAATACAAAATTTTCATATATATATATAAATTATATATATAGGCATGGAGGACCATGGAATTTATATATATATAGTTACTTTATGCAAGTGCAAGTTTTAATTTGTAACAGGTTACAATTCCTCTCGTCAGGTATATGTATAGTGGCACGCGGACGGTACGGGCGATAGTTTGTGGCACACTGAGTACAAAAGGTTGGCCACCACTGTTTTAATACAATACAATGAAGCCAGAATGCCGTGTAATAATAATGGCTATCTCTCAAGACAAATTGATAAGAAGAAAACATTGCTTAATATGAAAAAGATTTTCAGTCTAATGAGTATAACTCATAGCAAAGTGATTACAAGACGAAAAGTTCAATTGAATTCATAAGCTTTATTAATCACCAAAAATATGACTGCATTTTCATGTAACAGTTCATGGGTGTCAAACGGTAAACATAAAAGGAACAATATTAACTGTTAACAGAGTTGCCACGCTTTCATTTCTATTTTTAAATGCTTACAATGACACTAACCATTAAAAGATGAATCAGAACATCAAAAACCGAAAAGGTGCAGAAAAGAACAAGTGCATAAAAATAGCAACATACCATAAAAGATCAGTTGAATTATGCATATATATCAATTATTCACCATAATATCGAGGGCTTAAAGGCAAAGGTGCATAAGTACCATTTTTATCGAAAATGAGTATTTGGTATCAAAATTTTCAGAATTTTAAGCTCTTTCATCTGGTAAAAGCGCTTAATAATCAACGCAAAGCATTATGTCGTAAATCACGTTTAAATATTTCGCATCTTCTGGACTGTCTAATTTTCGACAGGCAAAAGTGCACATCTAAGATGTGTACTAGCTATAGGCTACTACGCGCAGCACCGCCATTGTTGCCCGATGACATCCTTAACAGGCAGAAGTGCGTATCTCTGTCTATGTGAACTTTTGCCTGTATGTCAATAGCCATTGATTCGATCACTAGTACGTTAACAGCACAACTTCATAACTGCATTTTACATGTATGTGCAGGTTGACTATTCGATGTAAATGCCTTACCAGGTACTAGTTTTAAGTCGTAAAAGCAGGGATGTAAGTGGAAAATAAGAAGTGCCGGTATGGATTTAAAGACCATTCCAGGTTTTTCTAAGGGAATTTTTACAAGTGTACTATCTCAGCCTCTAACGATTAGGGGGTCTGGGGGAGCGTCGTAAGCTCCCCCAGCGGGGTCTGGGGCGGAGCCCCAGCCGACAACGCATTTTAGAGCAATTGAAGTCAAATGAGACCTGTTTTGGCAATACATTTAAGTGATTATTCATTCACCTAAAATTGATTAAAATTTGAATTTTATTTTAAAAAACTGAAAACTTAGGCGTATTACTAGGAAATAGCATAGGCTACACCAAAACGTGCAAAATTGTTACTAGACTTTATACTATGCCCTAGTGTTTTTAGCTTTAGGCCTATAGAAATATACAGATAGAGCAATCATAAACTGCAGACAGTGGAGAGGAGATCTGCTATATCATATGATATCGTATAGTCACTATAGTGTGAATCTGATAAACTAGTATCATAGAAGTTTCCATAGATCGTAATATGGATGTGATGATTCCTTCGTTGTTCGATCAGGACAATGTGTGTCATCAGCAGATCTGCGTCCTTTCTTAATCCAAGACACTACATAGTCGCTCGGCTTAAATTTGGACAGTGGTGGACCAACGCATTTCAGAAAAACCAGTTGTGCCAAGTGTGCCACATTTAACCTACTTCGGATAGGAGTTGAAATGTCGTTCATGACACTGAATGTCCTCTCGCACTCTGCTGTTGATACCACATATGTGTCAACAGCGTGAAACAGCTGTTGGAGTGCATGCCGCATCTTCGGAATCGCCGTCCCTCGGCTGTCGTCCCGGAATTCACGGAAGGCCAAAATGCAGGTTCTTTCGTCAATCTTCATTTTCTCACATAAGAACTTTATTTCTGCTTCGCCAAAGAGAGCATCGCATTCCTTGTCCTTCCAGCTGTCTTTATTTAGCACATCGATGCTGGCCAATAGGTTGTTGTATTTCTGAATGTTGGCCTCACGAGCTTTTTCGCTTGTGCCAACGTTTGAAGATTCTGTGGTCTGCATGCGACGGCGAAGATTGGCGGCGAGACTCTTAAAATATTGTCCCTGTCGAAGTTCGATATCTACTTTTGTATTTGTGCCCAGACGAATCCCTTTGAAGCTGTTTTCCGCAATGCCTGCCTTGGCTTCTTTAAGATATGGACCAGCGTTGTCAGCCATTGATTCCAGGACGCGTATTTGACGGTCCACAAGTTTTTGTGCCCGAGTTAAGGTCATATCACGCTTCTGCAACTCACGTGACAGGTCACCTAATTCAGTAAGTGCGTCAAGCATCACCCCAACATTATTGACGAAGCCAACAGCGGTGAGACGTTTATTTAGGCCACTGTACTTCTGACGGGTTGTGTGGTCTCTCTCTGGATCTGTGGATGCAGATAGAAAGTGTGCATATAGAGCAGGATAGTTTGTCCACACTGCTTTGAGTGTTCTCTCGCTGCTTGAAACCCAGCGTATGTCAAAAACGCGCCCTATTGACAGTATCTGGCTTTCCAGCAACGCTGCACATGCTTTAAGTTCACGCTTGTTCTTTGGTGAAGCGTGGTATGTTGTGTATAATTTGTCGATGAAAGACTGAAAATTGTTTAGCCCTGTAACTTCCTTGTTTGTATCACCAACTGCCAGCTCAAGTCTGTGATTAGCGCAATGCCACACAAAGATATCGGGAAAGTCTTTGAGTAACAACGTAGCTACTCCAGATTTGTTACCCAACATTGTCGATGCGCCATCTGCTGCAAAGCTTATAAAATGTTTTTTCAGATAGGCATCATTAAATCCATGAGAATCAAGACATTTCAAGAGCGACGCAGTTATTGTTTTTGCATCAGCACTTGAGAGCTCAACCAAGTCAAGGAAGAATGTTAGTGGCCCAGACTCATTGACAGCAGCACGCATACAGACAGTAAGAACTGTGAGACCACTCGCTGATGTTGACTCGTCAATTAAAACAGAAATTTTATGTTCGTTGACAATGATGTTGGCAACGAGTTTCTGTCGCATCTCATTCGCGACATGTGTGATGATATTTGTGCAAGACAGGCGTGTGTGAAGTATGCGACCCATGTCGATGCCGTTCAGTTGCTGCAAGTCAATGTCGTCTGGTAGATCAGAGAACGGACGCTCCTTCTTTGCAATTTTATATGCAGTTCGGAAAACTCTGCATGTTGTCTCGTGTTCGTTTTTGCTATGTTTTGCGTTTGCCTCCTGCAGTAAGTTTTTCTTTGCCGTTTCCGCAATCATCTCAGCAGATTGGTGAGCCTTACTGGTTTTGTGATCGTACATCTTCTTAGGAAGTGACTGTTGCTGTTCACCGAGTGTACACCCAAATGGTTCAACACGGATGTTCACCCATTCGGTAGACAGTTTTATTCCTTGGAATTGATGAAGTTTTACAGATTTAGCTGAAAAACAAACTGAACAACCAAGCTTCCCGTTTTGGCAAAGCAACCAGCTGTATTCCTCGCATTTTGACACATATTGTTTGAGAGTCCAGCATTGTGGAAACGATGGGCTGTGCTCATCAATATCTTTAATTAACATCTATGTTACTATCGCCTTTTTTGTCTGCGTGCTTACTCGATACCTCAGATACTGAGTTACAATTTTTGGCATCAGAAACGAACGGTAGTTTGTTGACATCAGTACTGTCTTCGTGATCAGATGCAGTTGAAGGAGTGATTACATCATGCGAGCAACATTGACCTACAGCTTGACCTACACTAGTAATGAGGCTGACGTAGTGTGTCTCTCCCACGAGGCCGATGTTAATGATCATTTCATGCTGCGTATCATTTCTACTTACACTATCGTCCTCATCAGTCTGCAAAGTTAGTTCGGTGACATGACCATTATCATGCAGGACGCGAATAGTTCGTGAAACACTCGCACCAACAGCACGCAACATGATCTCATCAACCCACTGACCAATTTTCGACTGACGCATCAGGTATGAGTCGACGTCCTTGTCACGATGGCTTATCAAGAACTGTTCATTCATGAGCTGTGGATGTGAACGAAGGAACGATACTGCTCGCTGCCTGAGACATGCTGTGTCAATGGATATACCCTGAGCAGACAGCTGGTGCACTACAGCATGAAGTCCACAGTCACCATCAGCCGGAACATCAAATATGCTGAAATTTTTCTCTGCAGCCACCTGAACGAGAGATTTCTTTGCCACTTCAAAGCTGACATATTCTTTGGGACTTTTATGTACTGTGATCACTTGTGCACCTTTAAAAATAATTTGTTCACCGGCGTTTAATGACACGTTTAATGAATCAAAATCCAGAGTTTGTAAACTCCGGTAGTCCTACAGAAATAGAACTTCATGCGTATTCCAAGATCGCTATAATAAGCAGTGTCTCAAGCAGTTGTAGAATATAAGATATATATATATATATATATATATATATATATGCGTGTGTGTTGTCGATTCCAAATAGAATCCTGTATATATAAATATATAACTGGCCCAGTTAGCTACATCGAGGAACTGCTGTTGGTAAACTTCGGTACACCTTCAGGCTGTAGGTGGGACAGTCTCTGAGTAGTAGTGTTCTTGAAGGGGGTACATCCCACTTCTGTTTTATAATCAATATTTTGCATCAGTCATTCTCAAATGTTACCATTCTATAATTATTTTCCCACTTTTGTTTCGATACCCATATTTCGGTAAAAATTGTATTTTAGGGTATTTAATTAGGTAGTCGTGCTATTATATAGGATGTGTTTCAGTTTATTTTTACGCTAAAATATATACACTAAACAGTTTGTAGTCTGTACTAAGTCTGTACTAAGTACTAACCTGGAATTATCTTGACTGTTTTTGGGCTCGCAAAGGACAGTACACTCTGGCGAAGTTTTTTATTTGGAGGCCCGGCAGCCATAATAGTTAATAATAATTATAAACAAAATGACATTATTTAATTTAACAGTATTAGCGTAGTCCGCCACCTACTGCTACCGAAAATTAAGTGTATCGGCGAATATTTTACCGTTAAAACCTTGGCTGCAAGAGGTCAGTAAGTAAGTAAATTGTATGCTGCAGATATACAATAGCAAGTAAGGAGGTGGATTCAGACAAATGACTAACGCAAAAAACCATCCATTAGGCCACTTCGACACTAAAGCACTACTTGACTTGCATACCGTCAATACCGGCATGTCTTTGCGCCATACCGGTATGGCATTTTATCCTGGAGAGGTGCCGGTATGCTTTCAGCCAAACTGAAGAGGTGCCGGTATGGCATACCGTCTCATACCGTCACACTTACAACCCTGCGTAAAAGATAATAATTATATTATTCTAGATATGAGGCTATCTCGTTGGCCTATTTTAATGTCTTTGGAAAGCTATACCATTGTCTATTTTCAAATAATGGCTGATCTACTCTGGGGAAAGGATTCTATCCAGTAGGCTACGTTTTAGAGATTAGACTATTAAAGAACCAATAATGCAAAGGGTAATTTATTCTACTATGGCCTGAATGCCTAAAAGATGATAAAATACGAAATGGACCTATTTGGAGTTAGAAGAGACCTACTAACTTACATAGCCAAAATGAACCATTAGGCCTAATGATAGATAGTTTGTTGGTGTTGATGAAATAGGTCGAAATTTGTAAGTTATTCCCAAATTATTATTTTGTCAGACTGCAGCAAATAAAAATAAGAGAAACAGCGTAAGAAAAATCCTTCATAAGATTCGAAATGAAAGAAAACCTCGTCCAGTCTCAGACATCACTTACAATCCTTCATCCATGCAGACCTTGATACACTGAGAACCTTTCATCGGCTCAGATCTTGTTTAAGATTAACAAGTTGCCTAATGCTTCCTTAATATTCTATAACATAGCACCTTCATAAGGACATAAGATGCAAAACGTTAAAATTAACCTTAGCTGTGGTAATAGGCTATGCAAACAGCTGATAAAACTAATTAAGTATCTTTTACTAAAAAATAGTTATTTTCAAGTTTATTGGCATTATTATTACTTTGACCCATGGTATCAACTATTATAATAGTATTGTTATCATTATCATTATTAGCCTATTATTGTCATTTTATCAATTATCAATTAATTATTGTTCATATTTTACAGTTTTTTCCATTAGATAACTTACTTGCCAGTTTTCCATAAATGCATTTAATACAACATGGACTTTAAGGTAAATGTTCACAATTATTATAAGGCTACTTGTTTTGTTCTGTCAAATGTGCATAATTTTCACAGCAAAAGTTCACAACTCCTTCCTTGTGCAGGCAAATGTGCATTATCGTGACAGGCAAAAGTTCACATCTCCTTGCTTTTACAGGTAAAGGCGCATGATCTTGACAGGCAAAAGTTCACATCTTCTTTCCCTTACAGGCAAAGGTGCACATCTTGGAAATTTTCAACAGTTTCTGTTATAAATACATTTTTGGCGAATTAATTTATAATGGCAAAGCTACAATTTTGGTTTGAGGTTGTAGAGCAATGTCTACAGTTATTTAAAATGGGTTTACGATTCTGTTGCTACCAATTTTCGAATTATGCAAGACGCGTAAACTTTCAAATTCGAATATCTCCTAATGCTGAAAACCGGAGATGTGCACCTTTGCCTTTAAGCCCTCGATATTATGTTATACATACAGTGACTCAATCAAAATAATACTGTTTTAAGTGTTCTTTAAAAAGTTAATACTGTAAGAGATGCTTACTTTATTCACAAACAAATACTGTTTTAAGTGTTCTTTAAAAAGCTAATATTGTAAGAGATGCTAACTTTATACACACAGTGAGTGGCTCAATCAAATACTGTTTAAGTGTTCTTTAAAAAGCTAGGCCTAATATTGTAAGAGGCGCTTTCCATGTTCCATAAGCAAGGAAGTAGGAATACACAGCAGCTGCTAGATAAAGAAATGCATAAGCTTCAGATTACATAATATATGTACGGCAATCTACGTTTAGCCGAAAAAATATATAAAAATGATACCAAATTACAGCCTGTCCCACAATATAATTGTAAACTGTATTCTGTTTACAATTATTGCTAACAGCTTTCAAGTGGAATACATTTTAAAGTGTTTAAACATCACAGGAACTAATGATGAAAACCCTTATATGGAGCATGGTGCTACATGGATCTAAAAGTTAATGTGCACTGTGAGAAAGGCAACATTATAATAATCATCAAGACAAGGAGTTCTTTGAAAGGGCATTTGGAGGAGGCAGGTGCATAAAACAGGAAAGAGAAACTACCATCATGTAACTAACACTCAAGGACATTAGACACTAGGCATTTTTTTCTGATAAATATATCAAGTCGACATTAGAATATATTATGACACAAACTCACAAAGCTAAGTTATAGTTGCAAACTGGCTTGAAATAAGCATGGCCTCGAGTGCAGCATGACAGTACCATAGTTTCTTTTCCTAAGTGATGCTATAGGCAATGTGGTAGCTTGCTTATCTTGTGGCCTGATAATCTGCTCAGTCATTTACTGAGTTTTCAGTGTTTGAGACTGGTCAGTGAGAGCAAATTTTGTGATGCAGCAGTCCAGTGTTTTGGACTCAGGAATGGGTGTACTGTGAGGCTACCTACTTGGAAAAAAGAAAATAACACACCTTCCCAACAAAATTTTTCCAAAAGCCCATATTTTTCAGGACATTAAACAAGTTCATTTTATCCGAGTGAACAGAGAGCAGTTTCAGAACAGGTGAAAGTGACTAGATAGCAGCATTAATTTTATTAAATAAATGTTTAGCGACGCAAGTGACCAAAATGAAACAAATATAAGCAGAAACCTTGATTAGTAAACATTTAATTGAACAACATGCAGTTAAATTCCACATTACACATAGTCTGAAAGCAATAGCATTGCCAAGCAGGCAAACACAAGTCAAGTTCTAAATGCAAAGACAAAAGGTTCTTAGATAATATAAATTATTCTTAAGAATAAGCGTTAAAATACATTATAGGTTGTCACACAGCAGATCGATAAAATAATTTGATGATGTTCAGCCACATATCACCTGTGCAGCAGGGATCAGCACCAACCATAGTTGTAAAAAGTGCTTTTTATATTTATTCTTCTCTGAAAAATCCCATTTTTTGGTCTCATTTTTTGGTTTTTATATTTTGTACCGGTATGTGACCATATCTATATATTTGCTGTCTGTAACTATTAAATTTATTCTTAATTTTATTTTCGCCAGATATCCCTTAAGCTGTCTCCGTACTTTCAAGGATTTTCCCAATTCAAGTCACTATTTGACCATTTTACCTGGTGTTTGTTAATAAAGCTGTCTTATCTGCTTGCCGATTGAGATTCTGTTGAGTAAAGAAGCTTTTAACTTGAAACTGTAATTATAAAATGTAACAAAGTCCAATAATTTTTCGTTTTCCATCTTTTAGACGTTTTTTCATGTTTTTCTAATAAAATGACATTTTATTCCGTTTTTATTTGGTTTCTGTTGTTTTAAACATCTATGGCACTGTCGGTGCCCACTCCAGCTGACAAGTTATTAGGCGTGTATGAGCTACATTAAAAAATTTAAAATATTTTAAGTTCTGACTTTTTTTAAGTTACCACATTATTACTTTATTCAATAGCAAAGCTGTAAAAATCACAGTGGAGTATATTACTTTATAGAAACATAATATATAAGTGTGAGTTAAGAAATTTAAAAAAATTTCCATGTAAAAATATATATATATTTTATATAATAAAAATCATGTGTGTTTCAGTGTGTACACCTTGTTTTCTTGCGTGATCTGGACTTACAACACGTACGATGCTTAGAGGGAACATTGAAAGCTCCTCTTACAATATTAACTATTCAGGGGCGCTCTCAGCATGACAGCCCCAGGGAAATAAGAAAGTCTTTAAGTCTTAAAGATATCAATTTTAGTATCGAGTATTGATAAAATTTAACACATTGAACGCCAGGTACGAGATAACTTGTAGTTAAACCAGTCATTTAACATGGCGTGTAGGACACTGTAGGCGGTCAATGTGTTAAGACACCATCATCATCTGAGAAATGTTGGCAAATGCAGAAATACTGAAAAAAACTTTGGCCACACTAGAATAGCATAAATTTATGGTAGTCTTACAATGAACGTTTGTGAAAACCCCAGACAAAAGAAAGGTGGCGGACAGCAGTTCCTCTCTGCACATACTCCTCTGTACCAGTTACGTATGCCAAGCAGGCACCGGCACACGGACTCGGCAGAAAATGTTCACCACCTCCATGACCACCGAAAGGACCATAAACTTTGCCATGGTTTGTGATGAACTTCAGCTGGTCAATCATCCACCCTGAGCGCACAGTTGCGGATATTATTCGTTCACCAAGACCAAGATGGAATTCACCGTTTTCGTATCCATATCCAGCGGTTCCATGAAGAACAGACTTTCCGATGTTGTAAAATACTTCAAAACCTAAATAAGAAAAACAATACTGAAAATGTCAATCTGGTAAATTTGATGAACATTCAGCAGTTGTAAACAGTGCAAAAGCCTAGCCACACACAGTTATAGTGTCAAACATCAAAACCAAGCATGCAAGAGATTATATGTGCCAGAGCACGCATACCTATTTAGCTAAAAAAATTGGATGACAGGAAGCAGAAATGCTTCCAAAATCATTAAGTACTATCTTATTCATTAACAGTTTCTAGTCAAGACAATTGGTACCCTGGTCAGATACAACGCTGGCAAGCATGGTGAATGTAGCTTCTCATAATGTCACTATACCAGTCTGGAAGTCTCTATGTGCACATTGTGCAGCTTTGTGGGAGGTTATACACACACACCCACAGCAATGTGCGACTGGTCACAAATGAGACACATTTGTAAGTGGAAAATTTTTAAGTGGTGCTGATGAATGCAGTGTTGATGCTGTTGCATCTTACATTTTGTAAGTGGAAGTTACCAAGCCAATATATTGTTAGACTAGTGCTTGGCTGGAATGCCGCTCATTGGATTCAGCCCAACCCACCATCCCTTCGAATTTGGTAATCTGATGTTAAGGCACAAGGCAGATTAGGGCATTTTCGGTCACTGGACCTTCCATCTGGAATGACCTTCCCTCTAACCTGTGTTCCCAATCTTGGAACATCTCTGGCACATTCTATAGATTGCTCAAGAGTCAAGACTTTTCTTTTTGACCGGGCCTGGGTTGGAAGCGCCTCTGAGTAGATTCCTTGAAGGGGCACTATATAAATTGCATAGATAGATAGATAGATAGATAGATAGATAGATAGATAGATAGATAGATAGATTTTATGAATGCACTAATGCTACTCTCACAATCCACAAGCTGAGCTGAAACATCATTGCAGGACAGTTTTTGCCAATTCTTACATGTTTCTTATGCCATTTATTATGATTTAAATTCTAAATGTTGTTTCCTAGAAGTACAAACAAGTTTAAGCCAAATCCTCTTCCAAAATTCTCTTCTGACTGTTACGAAAGACTTCTTGGCTGCAATTTCAATGTATAGGAAGAGCAAGTTGCAACAAACCTCCAACTACATGATGGCCAGACCACATTTGAGTGTAGATCTTCATACCAGTCACAAAAATGTGCTGACCATCAGAAACAAGATTTCCATCATCAAAAGCTTTTGGTGGGTCGTATGACAAGGAAGAAGGGTCAGCTGCCAGTTCTTGTGTCTTTTCATACTGAACTACAAAGCACAATAGTCACAAGTGGTAAGCATGTGTGTATACATTATGACATTTAAGGATATGACAGGTATCTAAAGCGAGTCTAGGACAATACCCCCCCGGACAAAACCCCCCGGACAAAACCCCTCGGACAAAACCCCCCTGGACAAAACCCCCCCGGTATAAAACCCCCCCGGACAAAACCCCCCCACTCACATGCAAACATACATACATACATACATACATACATACATACATACATACATACATACATACATACATACATACCTATACATACGCATGCACATACTCACATATGTACATACATTCATATTCACACATGCATACATACATACATCCACACATAATTATTTATATATATATACACACGCAAACATAGATACATATATACAATTATACATGCATGCATATATACACATAATACATGCATGCATATATACATGCGCACATACATGCATACATACGTAGTTACGTACATATATACATTACATACATACATACATATACACATACAAACATACACACATACATACATACATGCATGCATACATGTATGTATGTACGTACGTATGTATGTATGTATGTATGTATGTATGTATGTATGTATGTATGTATGTATGTATGTATGTTTGCATGTGAGTGGGGGGGTTTTGTCCGGGGGGGTTTTATACCGGGGGGGTTTTGTCCGGGGGGGTTTTGTCCGGGGGGTATTGTCCGGGGGGGTATTGTCCTGCTCCCATCTAAAGCACATCTGGCTGGACCACACAGTGTTACAGGCACAACAGAAATCAGATTATCCATATCCTCATCAGTGCAACACAATTCTACAATTCCTCCTACTTGAAATATCCGTTAGGTACCCCTAATTTCTAGACTGTGGTTGCGCCTATGCTCCACACTGGGCTGTTAAAGGTATTTATAGAACTGCACCATTTCTTCCTTCCCTTACATCCTCCATGGTAATGTTTCCATTTTCTAATTTTCCGATGACTTTTTTCCTTCTCTCGTTCGTGACACTTTTCCATTTAATTTATGATGTCACTTCTACTCCAGCTGATTTTTCTGATGACCTTTTTAGTCTATGATAATATGACGCTTATTCCTTCTATGAAAATCATATCTCAATATTCAGGGCTGAAAGTGGTTTGGAAAAGTTGCCTGGTCTGACTTTGGCGGACGAGCACGCCTTTGACCTGTAGATTTTTCTGACGAGATTGTTTTAGTCATTTGCCCAAAATTGTCCAAAACCCTACCATTTTTTAACCTAGTTTTGGCACCTGGCGACCTTTTGCGACCCTGCTGAGACCCGGCAATAGCAGGTCTCGAAAATCGATGCCGGGTCGCAGACCCGAATCGACCCGTCTCACTTTCAGCCCTGTCAATAATATAAAGGATGACAATGACCTTTATGGGTGGCAATGCCTCTTTACTATTTCAAACTGCTCAAATCTATGTAGAACTGCACATTTTGACAAGAACTGCATGTTAAGAAAGGACTGCAGCTCTCTGTCGACTAACTAAAATACCAGGTTTACAGCAGTGAATGAAAATTTGTGAAAGACTTCGCTAAATATCACTTACCAACACAAACACGAGAGCGTTTCCAACGTTCCTCTTCATTGCTGGACACTTCAGAAGATGTGAATCGATTCAGCAATGCCAAGCATTCTGGTGAACTCGTAATCCACTTCGACGATTTCAATGACTCAAGTACCGACAATGGCAAAATCATCAGACGAACGCCACACGACAACAGCACTGGCAGATGTTCATGATTTTCCTCAGGTTTGGCTTCAACAAACCGCAAAATTACTTTTAGAATCCTCTCTTCCTGTTCAACTTTAGAGCCACAGAAGCCATTTTCCAGTACAGTCAGCTCATCCTTCTCCAGCAATCCGAGCAGCTGCCTGAACGGCAACTGAAGAAAAATCTTCTGCTGAACTATCTCCTCAAAGTTCAAAATCATGAACAATTCAATGTTTCGCTGCAATTCAAGTTTGTCAAGAAAGACAGCAAACCCAAGAACATCGACACAGTTGTCAAGAGAAAGATTACTCTGGAGGTAGGTAGAGCAGGCACCAATCGCTGTATCAATGCACAGAAAATTAGCAGCATAAAAAAGATCCTGAACGTTATCAGGTGCAATATTCAGACTACCACAATAGGCAAACTCTATGAGTGACTGAATGGCAGTGCCACTTAAATGAACATCTGTGAGACTGATTTCATCCCTTCCAGCATCTCTCATATCACTATTAAAATGGGATTTAAAATATCCACTGAAAGATGAAAGGACACTTCTGTGTGCTCTCACACTGACATCGTTAACCTTGATTGTGATATCCAAAAATTGGTCTTCTTTCCATTGATTGTAAAGTTCGACTGAGATGCGAGCAGGGTTTTCGAATTTGTAGACTTCACTCACAACCGGCAGTGTAACAGGTTGGGGTTCATTTTTCTTTGGTCGGTCTATACCTTCATGACGTGTGAATGGGAAATCTCTCTTTGCCATCTAAAACACAGGAAAAAATCTTTTACAAAATGAAAATAGGCTAAAAATCCTGAAAACACAAAGCTAGCACAGGACATCGTGTCAGTGTCAGAATATACAAGGTATTTGCAATATTATGTAATCTAATATATAATTCTGGAAGTGATGATTTAAAAATCCCCCTCGAACAACTGCGCAAACCGCGGAAATTAAGCAAAACAGCTGGACGTTCAAAATTGCATGATAAATGTCAGCCACAGATTTTAAAAAAAAATTATTTCCTCAATGTAGGCCAAGATGCTACAAGTAACAGCGGACACTCTTACCATTGCTATACTCCTCTACATACTACATAGGCTAATTACATTCTTAAAATTATTTTATTTTATTCTTACTTTCAGTTTCTTTTATAGTTTTCCTCGAGGCTTAATTCTGTCTAATCTCTTAAATTCACTTCTTTCTATTGAACGGTCATGTATAATCACTCAACGAGCAAATAGCCTATAGCAGAGCCTTCTATTACAGAAGGTCTAGGTCTACTAAATACCGATGGTTCATTCATAACATGTAATGGTTTTATGTAAAATTTAGCCGCGCGATTCTGGTAGTAAGGCCTATCCATCGCTATCGCTATCTTATAATAGCCTACATACCGATGGGCCTACCCATAGAGATATAAATACATCGTTAGAGAGTATCCTTCTCTCTATGGTGATGCCAGTAACCGAATTTATTATTAACCACAGTATAAATAACAATTTGTACTGATTAGGTGGGGAAATTGGGGAGATAAAAAGATGAGCGAACAGGCTATGGATGCTCCTGACGTTCCACGCGCAGCAGCTGTGCAAAACCGTGCATTCTCTGTACTAGGCCTAGAGAGTTTGCAACGGCCTCCCTCAGGAGCCGCGCTCTATAGGTCTAATCATTATCAATAACCTTCGGCTCAATGTCCGTAGGAGTCCCACGCCACTCTCTGTCCGATTCTGTCTCGCCGCTCTCGCGCCATGTTGCCCAGCTTCAACCGGTCCAGTCAGCAGGTCTGCTCCATACCATCAAAATTTTGAAGCAGCCAGATCACCTTGTCTGATTGAAGAGAATCGTGGGAAAGAGGCAAGATGGACAACGTGGGTCAATGCCCGTATGTGTCCCACGCTCTCCCCCCGACTCTCTCCACCGGTCTGTCCTAACCAAGTAACCGGCCTAGCTGTGCATGTCTGCTTCACATCATGACATCTAGAAGCATCTGGGTCACTATGTCGCTTGTGTCGTGGTTTTTGCGGATTTCAATCGTCTTGGTCTTCTACTGCCAGAGTATCGCTACCCATCTGGCAGACCTTCCTCCTTTTATCCGGGCTTAAGACCAGCGCAGGGACGTTGTTGGTTCCCTGTGGCGGAGGATGGATGCATTTTAACGTTGTGCCCAGGACTAAATAGCCTACTACCACAGTATAAATAACATTATTATTTATATTATTATTATTATAATATTATTATGATATTATTATTATTGTATATTACTATTTATTTGCTGTTTATACTGGGCTACTACTCTGAGTGACAATCGTTTGTTTGAAGACAATCGTAAACCGTAAACGTGATGTTTCTGTCTGAGCGACAAAAATTATTATTGTAGGTCTATCCACATCTAACCTACTTATAGGCTATCCGTTTCTTTTTTTGTTTTAAGACAGTTGATCGTGATCACGTATCCTTACATTGTTATCCGCAGATTCTTCTGTCGTATAAGATTTTTTTTTCTATAATTGATATGAGATGCCATATGGCTTTGTTAATGAAGGTGACCTTTTGGACATAACTGGGGAGGGGTTACTATAATGGGGGATGGGTTTAGTATAATGAATAGCATAATTATCATAACACTCTGGCTTGAAGTGCTTACAGTATGCGGTTCAAATCCTGTAGGGCCTGTGTTTAGTTCTCCTTTCAATCCGTAGGTAGCAGAGCATATGCCTTTCTGGCTCTATGTTACTATGTACCAATGTATCGTGATGTCAGAGTGGCCCCGTAATCTAATGGTCATCAATTCATGTCTGCTATTCTGGCACTATGATGGGCAAGCTTTCTGTGCATGCAGCAGAATATGGTACTAGCGAAAAAGGAAGTAAATAGCAAGTCCAACAACAGACAATCTCTTAAATGAACGTCAGTGCAATTTAACGTTAAATTTTTTCTCTAGACAAAACTGATACGATGAAATATTGCTTAATATGAAAAAGATTTTCAGTCCAATGAGTATAACTCATATAGCAATATAACTCATAGCAAAGTGATTACAAGACGAAAAGTTCAATTGAATTCATAAGCTTTATTAATCACCAAAAAATATGACTGCATTTTCATGTAACAGTTCATGGGTGTCAAAGGGTAAACCTAAAAGGAACAATATCAAACCGTTAACAGGGTCGCCCCATTCTCATTTTTTTTTTTAATTTTTACAATCACACTAACCATTAAAGCATGAATCAGAATGTGTAAAACTGCAAAGGTGCAGTAAAGAACAAGCGCATACAAATAACAACATACCATAAAAATCAGTTGAATTATGCATATATTTAATTGAAAAACATGCAGTTAAATTCCACATTACACATATAATAGTCTGAAAGCAATAGCATTGCCAAGCAGGTAAACACAAGTCAAGTTCTAAATGCAAACACAAAAATGTTCATAGTTAATATAAATTATTCTTAAGAATAAGCGTTAAAATACATTATAGGTTATCACACAGCAGATCGGTAAAATGATTGGACGTCGTTAAGACACATAACTTTATCACATGTGCAGTAGAGATTTGCACCGACCATAGTTGTAAAAAGTGTTTTTTGTCTTTATTCTTCTCAGAAATATCTCGTTTTTTATATTTTTATTTTTCGCCTGTTTTTTCGTGTTTTTTTTTGGGGGGGGGTGTGACCATATTTATTTATTTCCTGTCTGTAATTATTATCCTTAATTTTATTTTCGTCGTTAAGCTATCTCCTATCTTTCAAGGATTTCCATAATTCAAAGTCACTATTTGACCGTTTTACTTAGTTTTCACTAATAAAGTTGTCTTATCCGCTTGCTGATTGAGAATTAATAGATATTCAGAGATGCTCTCAGCGTGACAGCCAAAGGAAATACAAAAGTTTTCAAGTCTTAAATATGTCAATAGTATTGAGTATTCATAAAACATCAAACACTGAGAAATCTTGGCAAATGCAGAAATGCTGAACAAAAACTTTGGCCACACACGGATAGCATAAATTTATGGTAGTCTCACAACGAACGTTTGTGAAAGCCCCATGCAAAAGAAAGGAAACGCACAGCAGTTTCTGATTCTGTAACATCGACTGTACCGGTTACGTATGCCAAGCAGGAACCAGCACACGGACTTGGCAGCTCATGTTCATTGCCTCCATCACCACCGAAAGGACCGTAAACGTTGCCAAGGTTTGTCGTGAACATCAGTTGGTCGATCAAACACCCTGCACGTACAGTTACGGATATTATTCGTTCACCACGACCAAGATGGAATTCACCGTCTTCGTATCCATATCCGGCCGTTCCATGAAGAACAGACTTTCCGTTGTTGTAGAATACTTCAAAACCTAAATGAGAAAAAATTCTAATATCAAAACTATGCTGGCAACAGTTTTATAGGCGCCTGAGTACACATACTAAAAGTATTACCTATTGAGAGAGCTAAAAAAGGACAGGAAGTAGAATTGCTTTAATACAGAATCCTTGAGTACTTTCTTATTTTATTTATTAACCGCTTCTAGTGATGACATTTGATACCCTGCTTAGATACAATGCTGGCAAGCATGGTGAATGTAGCTTCTCATACGTCACTACACCTGTCTGGAAGTCTCTATGTGCAGCTTTATGGGGAAAAAACACACACACAGCAGCATGCTGATGGTCACAGATGAGGCACATTTGTGAAGTGGCAAATTTTTAAATGGTACTTATGAATGCAGTGTTGCATCTTACACTTTGTAAGTGGTCATTGCATAATTATGTAATGCTGAAAATGACTGTTTTTTACTCCCCACCAACCCTGTAATGCTTTGTAATGTTTTCCTTGACCCAACCACCATCCCCAGCATTGCATAATTATTGTTTAGAAATATTAGCTAAAATTTAGGTCTGCTTGACCTATGTTAACAAATAATTATAATTCATAGTTTCATAGCAAATTTAATATAGCCTATTATGTGAATTATAATTTGACAGAACTAGGATTAAAATATACAGTGTTTTATTTATATAAATAACAGTCATGATTGAAATGCATTAAGATTAAAATTTTACACACTGCTGAAAAGTATCAGGGCTAAACTTGCCCATTAATAATTAATCAAAATTAAGATGAGCTAATTATTTGCTTAGTCTGGGCACTTCAATAATTTTAATAGAAATATGGCTTATTTTTGTTCAACACAATTTAAAATGCTTGAAATTCATGTCTACTAAGCAGGTCTAAAATATGCGTCAAAGTGGTTATTCGATGTCAGGAATTCAAGAAAAATCAAACCCTCCCACTTTTTTGTCGATAGCTATCAAAGATCCAAACAATTCGAACAGCGGTTCCCATTTACACAAAAGGAGAGCAGAAACAGTAGAACAGATAATAATAAGTTGGCCTGGAATTTTACTGGTCTCTGCTGCCGGATCTTTGGATACATAGGCCTATTTCAGTTAAGTTTTAAATCAATGTCACTAAGTCTAAACTTCTATCACATCATGTCTAAAGTGTCATTTTATGAATGTTAATTTGAAATTCATCCATAACAACTTTTGGCAAGGGTGTTACATAATGTTCAGCTCCCTGCACCCACCCACATAAGTGACATAACGTCTTGTAACATTTTCAATGACCCCACCCAACCACCCTCAAGTGTTAGGTAATTATGCAACCCCTAACAGGAAGTTACCTTTGAGTCAAAATATTGCAACTATAGTGCTAGGTTGGAATATACCAATCAACGGGTTTAACCATACTCATCATCCTTCAGAGTTTGGTAACCTGATGTACCGGTAATCTTATAATGCCCTACTGCTACAGTCACAATGCATAAGCTGAGCTGAAATAAACATTGCACTACAATGTTCGCCAATTCTTACATGTTTCTTATGACATTTCTTACGATTATTCGAAGTGTTGTTTGCGTAAAGCACAAATAAGTTTAAGACAACTCCTCTTCTGAAACTCTCTTCTGACTATTACGGAATTAAATTCCAATGTATAGGAAGAGCAACAAACCTCCAACTACATGATGGCTATACCACATTCGAGTGTAGACCTTCATACCAGTCACAAAAATGTGCTGCCCATCATCATCGATGAGATCTGCATCATCAAAAGCTTCGGTTGGCTCCTCTGACCATTGAGCGATCGTTGCCAGTTCCGCAGTCTTTTCAAACTGAACTACAAAGCACAATATAGTCACAAGTGGTAAGCACGTGTGTGTATGCATTATTCATTCATTCATTCATTCAAGTATTTATATAGTGCCTCTCCAAGAAAACTACTCAGAGGCGCTCCCGACTCCAATTTTGACATTTAAGAACAGGTATCAAAAGCACATCTGGACCACACACTATTACAGGCACAGCAGAAATTTAATCATTCATATCATCATTGCTAGTGCAACACAAACTAGAAATTCTGCACATGGGGTTTAACCATTGATACCCAACGAAGCTCAGGTTTGTTTGTTTTTATGTATGCAATAGTTCATCAGATGACTTTTACTGATCAACGTCAAAAGAAGTTTCATTGATGGATTTGTTTATTGACATAAAATAAGTCATCAGCATCAACATATAAAGGCAAAAATCTGGGAGGATAATTAAAATGAATACACACTAAGAGTAAACATACATACCAATGAAAACGTTCTTTCATCTAAGTTTGAAATGACAGACTGATAGCTGCAGAGTTTCTTATATCCACAGGGAAGGAATTCCATATTGATGGGCCAGAACTTTTAAAGGAAAATTGTTTCAGCCTGGCTCTTGCATGAGTAGTAACGTGGTTCTGTGGTTCAGCCTTGTCAGGCCACACCTGCCAGCTCTTCGTCGACCAACCATAATAGCAGGTTTACAGTTGTGAAGGCAATTTGGGAAGGACTTTGCTAATTTATACCACTTACCAATACAAGCACGAGGGCGTTTCCAAGTGTTCTGCTCTTCGCTGGACACTTCAGAAGATGTGATTCGATTCAGCAATGCCAAGCATTCTGGTGAACTCATAATCAAGTTTGATGATTTCAATGACTCAAGCACCGACAATGGCAAAAGCATCAGACGAACGCCACGCCACAACAGCACTGGCAGATGTTCATGATTTTCTTCAGGTTTGGCTTCAACAAACCGCAAAATTACTTCGAGAATCTTCTCTTCTTGCTCCACTCTTCTAGACTCACAAAAGTCATATTCCAACACAGTCAGCTCATCCTTCTCCAGCAATCCGAGCAGCTGCTTGACCGGCAATTTCAGAAAAAATCCTTGCTGCACTATCTCCTCAAAGTTCAAAGTCATGAACAACTCAATGTTTTGTTGCAATTCAAGTTTGTCAAGCGAGACAGCAAGCTGAAGGATGTCAACACAGTTGTCAATAGAAATATTACTCTGGAGGTAGGTACAGCAGGCGCCGATCACCGTATCAATGCACAGAAAATTAGCAGCAACTAGAAGATCCTGAACATTATCAGGTGTAATATTCAGACTACCACAATAAGCAAACTCTATGAGTGACTGAATGGCAGTGCCACTTAAATGAACATCTGTGAGACTGATTTCATCACTTCCAGCATCCCTCATATCACTATTAAAAAGGGTTTTAAAATATCCGCTGAAAGCTGAGAGGACACTTCTGTGTGCTCTCACACTGACATCGTTAACCTTGATTGTGATATCCAAAAATTGGTCTTCTTTCCATTGATTGTAAAGTTCGACTAAGATGCGAGCAGGATGAGATGAGTCATCAAATTTGTACAATTCATCCACAACAGGAGGTGTAACAGGTTGTGGTTCAATTTCCTTTGGTCGGTCTATATCTTCACGACGTGTGAGTAGGAAATGTCTCTTTGCCATCTAAAACACAGAAAACAAGATATCTTTGCCGTAATTATGTCATCATGAATAAATCTGACAGTACAACACCAAAACAGAATCACAACCCTTGAAATCCTGAGCTTCCAGCGATTCAGGACATATAACGGGTACACAGCGCTCTTTTTGCAATTTTTGACAATTTTGAAAACTTTTTAAGAGATTGACTCTTTTATATTGTTACCAAACACATTTTTACACTTTTGGTCACTCTAGTAAAAGTTCTGTGTTCAGCATACATAATAACAGTTTTGGTTTAAGAGAACTTCAATGGTTAAGATACTTTTGGAACTACCAGGCAACTGTTTAAAAACTTTGAAAAATCTGTGTACATTTCACTTATGTATTTAACACTAGTTAAAGATGGGTGAGCACTCATTTGACCAAAATTTAATAGTTACACATCAACACTAGTAATACAGTGTGTACTTTAAAAACAATACCTTTTTCCTTTTAAAAGTATAGACTATTTTCCATCTTAATATCGTGCAATAAAGAATTCTAGAAACAAGGACCAAGAATTCAGGAGAAAAAACAAAATCAACAAGTACCAGTAGTGTAGACAACGGTCTGTCAACCGGTTTTTTAATAAACGGAAATTTTCATTAAATATATATTAACATAATTATTTACTCGACCATCAAACAAATGAATGTAGATTGTAATAAGTTACTGATACAAAATAATGGTAATCCTGCAGTTTAGGTGCTTTTATTATTTTGCACTGTTATACGGGATAGTTAGGTGCTTTTATTATTACTAGTCTTTGGCCGCTGTTTTGGCGCGAGAATATGTCAGGGTTAGGTCGAAGTGTTGTGGTGTTGGGTGAGGGGATATGGGGCTGGTGTGTTGATGGAGAAGTGGGGTGGGGGCGGGATTGGGGTGGGGGTTGGGGTGGAGGGTAGGTGTGAGGGTTGGTAAGGGTGGAGGGGTTAGGGTGGGGGCGGTTGAACGGGGTGGGGTGGACGGGGTGGGGATTTGGGGGTGGAGGTGGGGGTGTGGTGAGGGTAGGGTGGAGGTGAGGTGGAGGAAGTGGGGGTGTACGGATTGTGGTGGGGCTTTGGGGGTGAAGGGGGTAGGGTGATAGTGGTGTGGAGGGTGGATGGGGTAGGGTGTGGGCGGGTGAACGGGGTGGGGGTGGACGGGGTGGGGGTTTGGGGGTGGAGGTGGGGGGTGTGGTGAGGGTCGGGTGGAGGGGGAGGTGGGGTGTGGTGGGGTTGGGTTGTTGCTGGGTGGAGGGGTGGGGGTGTACGGTGGGTGGGGCTTGAGGTGTGGGGTGGTGGGGTGGAGGGGTAGGGTGGAGGCGGGTGAATGAGGTGGGATGGACGGTATGAGGTGGATGTGGGTGTGGAGGGTGTGGTGAGGGTGTCAATGTCTTCCTTCAAACTATTGCTGATAACTATCCCGTATAACAGTGCAAAATAATAAAAGCACCTAAACTGCAGGATTACCAAAATAATTTACATTCTTCAATGAAGCAGATGAAAGAGTATCACTGAGAGCCAGGCACTCTTACCAATGCCTTACTCCTACATATTATCACATTCTGAAAATTCTCTGTATTTTTTTTCTTACTTTCTGTTCCATTTCTAGGTTTCTCCAGCCTTAAAACTGTCTAATCTTTGAAGTCCAACCGTATTCATCTATTGAACGGTGCTGTGTTAAATAATCATCCAACAAGCGAATACCAGACAATGAAAAGCAGATAATAATGCAGATGACTTTATATATAACATGACACAACATAACATGGTTTTACAGCATAGGCCTACATAACGAGTCATGGCGTCTACCCAAAACAAATACAGGAACGTATTTTTGGGTTTACCCGAATTGCCGAAATCCGGAATTTGCCAAAAGAGAACAAACTTCAAAATTAGCTAACACGCTAAAAGCAGTTTCCTAGCTATCATGAGTTCAGTGTGCCGAAAATAATGCTTACCAGCATCACCGAATAGCAGACAAGTGAATAGAATAGAAGATCAGCTGAACCACCACAGCAAGCTCTTTCTAAGCTTTCGGTTTTTATTACATTAATAATAGGCTATTAATAGACCTTGACTGTAGGCCACTGTAGGCATCCTCAATGCATGGCGCATTTTCTCCGATCCTAGGTGATTACGGCAAAATTATACGCGGAGTCACGCAAGCACCTCGCTTCGTAGCTTGCTGTCAAGCTAAAAAATAGACGCTTCCGTCCTTAATCCTTCCAAGAGGTTGTTATTATATAGGGGAGGGTCTGGTAGCTGCAGGGTAGCACATTAGATAACACACTGGCATGAAGATCGAGAGGCACCGAGATCGAGCCCCGTAGGGCGGACCATAGAATGTGATAAACTCAACTTCTCCGGTCTCATGGTCAAGATGGCGATGTCTATGTGGGGGCTTCAGATAAAACTTTTTGGCGTTAAAACGAATGTTAGGACGATATGTAACAACTGCACATTGTTTTCGCAACGATTAAATTTTTCTACTTCGCGCTTGACAGGAGCAAAGCGAGAGGAGCTGCAGCTGGATGGTAAGTCACTTCAAGTCTGGCAACGCGTGCACCTTATCAAACGGGTTTTGCTTATTGTAAGTAAGTAAGTAGGTAGTAAGTAGTAAGTACTGTTAATGACAGCGAAATACAGAATCAATTCATACTTTCGAGGAGTTGAAGGTCGCAAATTGGCTGAATGCAGGAGCGTGAATAGTCTGGAAGATGATGATGATAGATTTTATATGACATTGAAGCAATGCCAGCATCTTTGGTGTGGCAATGCTTATCAGGCTGGGCAGTGGGCACCGTCTCATCTGCGTGAGCTTTGCCTCACCCTTTTCCTCTTGCACAGGCCATTGCGCACTGTGCTACGCTGTCCACGGTGACTTGATGGCTTGTTTTCGCCTGCTCTGCATCAATGCAGAGCTGTCCTTCTCTGTTTTTGTTTCAACAACCTCGTATGGACTTCCCTTGACTTATGAAGCATCCCAAACTGTCCTCAGTTTCACGAAATGTTGTAGATTGCTTTTTCGCTTGGCATGAGCTGGATGTGCTTCTGAGTATGGATCTTTAAGGGCTTTGGTTGGCTTAAAAATCACTGCAGTGCATGGTAATTCAACATAGTAATGACATCGTTGGGCGATAATAAAAATTGCTACCACCGAATGGGATGAAATTATACAGGAAGTTTTAGTTAAAGGACGATGTTTCTAGTAGTAATGCACAAACTCAAAGTATCAAAAAATCCAGAACACGCCCAGTCGCCCACACAATATGCGTTAGACGAAGTTTCTTAAAGCAGTCACATACGAGTGTCACATTGTGTCTCGGCTTGTGACGGAATGAATGCATTTAGTGTATAGGCATCAGGCTACATATATGAAGACGGAGGGTTGCTATTCAGCACGTTGTGTAACTTGGTGATTGATTATAATATAGGCAATGTTAGGCATACACTATCTTATCAGGCTGGGCAGTCATTAACAAGTAACATCAACTAAATTCTTAGGTGTTGTGTTAGACCAGCATTTGTCTTGGAAAGATCATATTAAAGCTATCTCTTCTAAAATTGCCAAGAATATCGGTTTTATAAAACGAGCTTCCTCTTTGCTGCCTCCCCATGTTAGGCTAACCCTTTATTATACACTCATCTACCCATATCTTACCTACTGCAATATAATATGGGCTTCAACTTATAAATCTAATTTACAAAGACTAACAATTCTACAGAAACGTGTTATTCGTTATGTGGCTAATGTTCCATACAATTCTCATACTCATCGGCTATTTCTGGAATTTAAGTTACTAAAAATTGAACAAATTAGGACGGTCCAGATAGGTGAATTTATGTTTCGATATGAGCACAACTTGTTACCAGTAGCGTATAGACAAATGTTCTTCCGTGCCTCTGATTTTCATTCCTATTCCACAAGAAGTTCAAATTTGTATAGACAACCATTTGCTCATACTAACACTCGTTTATTTTCGATCAGATATACTGGTGCTAATATTTGGAACAGTATCCCCTCAGCTATCAGTCAATTACATGGTCTTCATATCTTCAAGAATCGCCTACGTTGTTATATTATCAATCGAACTGCTTAAATTATTGTGTTGAATTGGGTGTGTTAGTTAAGTGTTAGTTAAGTGTTAGTTAAGTGTTGGTTAAGTTGTGTCATCTATCCTCTATTAATAAGTTTCTGTCCTGATTATATTTCTATTTCTGCAATCGTATAAACTGGCTGTCATGTCCTATTATGCCTGGCAATTCAATTATTACTGGGTGGCCCAATTAGCGGGATTTCCATCCCTTCTGGGTCTCCCCTTGATACCACTAAATAGGTACAATTCCCTGTTCACTGCCTTGTTTGTTTTTGTGCGTATTCAGGAAATAAACTGATTTGACTGAAACTGATTTGATTTATTTGTAATTAGTGTAGATTTCGGTGGGCGTAGATTTTGCAAAACTATAATTCTTGCAATCGTCTGAATACATTAATCTCATGGTTTATTGGTTATAGGGACCTTATAACTGCAATTTTAGCTTGATTGTCTCATTTCTAGGATGCCAAAGCTATACACTAAATAACAAAAACACAATTGGATACTTTGGTACACTGATTCATTTAAAAATAAAGTACTTTATAATTTTTTACCTTTGCCAAACGTAATGTTGATATGGTTCACATGAATTGCAGATGAAGAGTTTCGGGTGCTGGTTATTCCGGGTCACACGAAGACTCCAGAGAAAAGGAGAGAGGAACGACGAGAAGCCAAAGCAGTAAGTAATGAAACTTTGTGAGATATTATGGCATTGCATTTGACATTTGACATTGAGGCTAAAAGTTTGAATACTTCAAAAAGTCGCCACATTGGTGTTTACTAGAACTTATGAATGCTATTAAATTGCTTATGGCTACAGTGGATCCAAGACTCTAATGTCGTCTGCAGAAGACAACCAGAAGTTAAGATTTAAGGTGGGTTTGCTCCAAACGTTTGTCCAGAAGTTGGCAGCCAAAGTGGGGCAGCTTTTCTGATTATATCCTGCAGGTTGTAGTTCTTCTAAGTTACTTTTAGTCATCTCATAATTTTTTTTGCCTTTTTTAAGCTTAGTGTTAACCTTGCTTGGGAAACCCTCTGAAGTTGTAGAGCTAGGTGTGCATAGTCAAGAAACCATCATAATAATAATAATATTAATATGTGACCTTGCCTTGATCGTAGTTGTGATGTTCTATGTAATCCATTGTGTTGACAGGTTCCACCTCCAAGATATAAGACGATGAAACCCGATCAGGACTGGACAAGCGTGTGGCCAACTGCACATACATTCAAGTGGTCTGTTGTGCCTTTTCCAGTTCGTCAAGGATTCATTGAAGTAAGGGAAGTTTGTGATCTGTTTTTATATTCTCTGCGGCCCACAAGGTGACTTCAAGTTGCCCAACTGAGCACTATAAATTTTGCACTTTGTTTAAAATGAAGTGAAGAGCAAAAAGGCAATGGTTGACTTTAATGTTTATTTTTAGCTGATGTTGTGATGGTTGTCTGGGTTTAGGCAGCTACTAAGGTCAATCCCGACAACTTATCTCTTCTGTCTATCCTTGCGGTTAGATTTCCGTAGTCTATTAGGAACTTTGGGTTGGAAAACTGATGCTGTCATCTATTAAAGAATATTCTTATCTTATCTTGTTTTGTTGTGAGCAGGAATTTTCACAGCCTAACATTTAATATGTTGATGTAATCACCAACTACACAAGGAAGGTTTTCCAGGATGAAAGTGATCCAAGTACAAATTTAGTACCGTATTTCGAGGGATTTTGAGGCAGTGGTGTAATGTTTTACTATGTACATTCCTAGTTTGAGAATCGATTCTAGATGTTAGTGCAGATGTTTTGTTGTTGAACATTATTGTAGAGGTCTGAAAATGATGGAGTTGTACCTTCGAAGTTTGCAAACGCTGAGCTAATGAAGATACCAAACTTCCTTCACCTGTCGCCAGTTCACATAAAGAAGCACTGTGCTGCTCTTAAACGTGAGTAAAAAATAAAAAAGCAATTAGTTAATTGTGTTTCCATTGTTATCCAGCTTGTAAATATAAATTTTTACAATATTTAGCAGAACCACAGGTTTGATATTTTATTTATTATTCCCTTTAGCGTCTGTCCCGATTATAATTGTCAATTTTGTATACGATTATAAGCCGGTCTGTCGCTAAACTAGATTGTGAACTAAGGAAATATGTGATATTCATAATGTTTTGTTGCAAAGCTGTGTTCCAACACTTCTTGATTGACGACTTTGCAAAATTATTTAGTTATTAGTGACATGAACTAATAGTGAGGTCGTGAATGTTGTCATTGAAGTACACAGAAGCATGTTTATCAGTGGTGTAATGGTCACGTGAGTGGTGTTGCTGCCCCAGAACAGGACTGTCCAAAGTGCTGGAAAGCGGAACGAAATGTGGCAAAAAAGTGAGATTTTTAATGGCACGTTTTCATCATTTCCATCCAGAATTTCAATGGTTTTCACATAAAAAGGCAATGAAAGCTCAAATGTGAAATGCTTAGCTATGCTACTGATGAGAATTTCTTTGCTTTAGGCAGTAGTTGACTATTCTATGCATATGTGGTCTCAATATTGGTTGTATATGATTTGATTAAGTTATGAGTTCTAAAAAGTAGTTTTTTTTATATCAATAGAATTCTGTAATCCTTGGCCCGAAGGCTTGGAAACGGATGAAGATTGCAGTCGTCATTTTCCTGTTGACGTCACAACCAGTGATTTCGTCACGGACAGTGTCTCAATTCGTGACGCTCGAGCAAGAACTGTAACTGTTAAGGTCAGTGATAAGTGGTCAATTTAAATAGTTATTAATTATTAGTGTCTGCTGAAGTATTGCTTTGTGGTAGTTATGACTTGTTATTATATTGACTTTCCTAGGATTTACTACGAGTTTGTACCATTTGTCTGCATTGTGAAACTGGATGTCGTATAAAATCAAAGATAAATGTTTCCGTGATGGTTCATTTGAAAGACTGTTGTCCAAATGTTTGTCAATGGCAGTATTAATCAGTGTCACTGGACCCCATATGCATTAGGATTCACATTACCGGTAGATAGACATGGGACAATGCTACGTTGATGTTCTAGAAAATGCAATGTTGTCTTAATGCAGGCTGTAAATTATTTTGTGGTTAAGATCATGGTTTATAATTTTAATCAACTCTACAGTGCAGTCTCTCTTCTAATATAAAACTTTTTGGTAATCCAGTATTTTCAAAGGTTTTGTTGTAAATGAAGTTGACTTGACATCTAAACTTGATCTTTTGAAGA
Organism: Lumbricus rubellus; assembly: GCA_945859605.1. Taxonomy (NCBI): domain Eukaryota; kingdom Metazoa; phylum Annelida; class Clitellata; order Crassiclitellata; family Lumbricidae; genus Lumbricus; species Lumbricus rubellus. The sequence goes on from OX243812.1 coordinate 38,966,449, forward strand.
TAGCCGGGGTGATTCAAACTGGAGTGTATTTTGTGTTTTGTGAAACAGTTAAAGCTGTCTGTGCTTGAATTGGATTACCACGCTAGAGACAAATTTCTTCGATTGGCTGGTAAGAACTACGATGCTGAGACAGATACGTTGACGCTTGAAGTCGACAGGTGAGCATCGTCGCCCGAGACGCAGAAGTTTTCTTTTGCCAGATTTCTTTGGTTTTCTTTCGATTTCATTTTTATTTCTGCTGTTTTTATCTTGCAGTTCTTATTAACCAATAACTACTGAGCACTCTTCTGTGTTTCGTCAATTAATTTATTGGGTTTTTCATGGTGAATTAATTCCTGTGTGCATTCATTTTCACTGGATCATTCTGTACGCTGAATTGTTTTTGTTTTTTTACCAAATGAACGAATCCTATAAACTGGTTTCATTAGGTGAATGGTATATATTTTTTTATCCATTTGTGAGTTCATTATTAATTTGGTGCCTGTCGCAAGCTTCTTTTTACAATTGCAGACAGTATTGACTACCAGTGCAGTAGTTGATGAGTGCCATAACGAGGATGATCGGTCTGACTAGTCCTTGGTCAGAATTTGTGTTCCACAGGGTTCCATGCTAAGGCTCCTACTCTGAATCCTCTGCACCATTGATTTGAACCTAGTTTATTTAAATTGAGGTTGTAAATTATCAGTCTGCTGATGAAACTTGGCCATGTCCTTGGTGCTGCTAAAGAGGTTGTCTCCGTAGTGGATGCATGCTGTTTCCAGTACTATGCATTACATAACACCTTTGAACCAGGGATTGATCTTTTCAGAGTGTACGAAGAATGTGTGTTGAACATACTTTTGCCATCTGCATCAGATTTGCACAACAATATACCATTTGCTTACAACTCAAAGTTGTCACAACTCGTCAATGCCAATTATTGCCAGCCTAGCTCTTTTCTGCATTAAACAGCTGATTTTAGTAGAAGTCCACGAAATAAACGTTTTTATCATATTTGGTTTTGCACTAACTTAATATTTTAATGTTGTGCATTATGCTCATTTTGGCTCTGTGTGATGCCTCATACAGGTTATTATTAGACTGGTTTTTACTTGTCTTGATTATGCTAATATTTGTCGTCATTTTCTTTGGCTGCAAGGTGTCCACTGAAGAGACAGAATTACGATTATGCCATGTATTTGTTAACGGCTCTCTACAATGAATCATGGGTAAGTTGTAACTGTTTGTATTTTCCCCCATAAATATGCAGTTTTAGGCATTGTCTCTACTCTGTAACCCTATAAGAAAAGCACTGAGAAATTACTAAGGGATGTTGTTCTGTAAATTTATTGGTATTATTGTAAAATTGGGCATCGTATTGCTCTGTTTCGATATTCTATTTTGAAGGTTTGTTATTACGGATTGGTTCGGCATACGTTGGATTCAACCTGTTTTTATTGATGTCTTACGATATTTTTTTAGATCTTAAAAAATTATAAGGTAAGAGTTTTGTAAGCTATCAGCTGCCTTCAATTTAAGATGTGCCTGACCAATTGCAAATAATAGGCATAATGGCATATGCATATGGTAATGTCTCCGTTATTTATATTTGACCAGCTTCTTCTCAGGTGTTCGTACATTATATTTTTATGCACATTGGTAAGGCGTAGAAAAAAAATTGTTGTGTTTCCGGTAACCCGACCGACCCATTTTTACGGCCGCGACCCAAATATTTTTGTAAAAAATTTTTATTAAAATTTTTCACTAAAAAAATTTAATTTTTTTTTCAAAAAATCTTTTTTTAACATTTGTATTGACATAACATAAGAGACGTCAACAAAATGAAATTAATAGGACTGTTTCTAGAGCAGTTTTAGGTGCAGACAGTCGGGAAATAGGCAGTTTATACTTGCTTAGAACACATACTTTGTTTCAGCGTGCAAAAAAGACTAGTGGGGTATACTTTTTCGGATAGTCACTGCATAAAAATATTTTACAAAATAAAAATATTTTCCGACCTACCTACCCAATTTTTTTAGCTCTGTTACCGGAAACACAACATTTTTTTAGGCCTAAGTCCATGTCCTTATTAACCCTAGCTACCCTTTAGTGGAAAATTATTTTGGCTTAACATCTATGGGTAATTAATTGACGATTTGTTTGTAGAAAACAGAAGCTTGGGAGGCCGAGAAGACGTTGGCAGATATGGAGAAATATTTCTGGGACATAAATCCTTCAAGAACCGTCGCAGTCAATACGCTTAAAAGAATCAAGCAGGTGACGATTTATCTGAAAGTCTGTGTTTTATTCATTTACAATTCTGTGTTACTTCATCGCGATAGGAATTTGATTTTCATTTGTCAATGGTTGTCATGGGTGGAGTTTGGTTTCCGTTCTTGGGGGGGGCTTCAAACTTTGGCTTTGACGTCCAATGTTTCCACTTTTATGATGGTTGTAGACTCAGTTATTAAAATTTTCATTGTTAGTGGCACAAGCAGCTTAGGTATATTGTATTACTGGAACCTTTACTTTTGCTAAATCAACCTTTTCATGCCACAACACTAATCTTATGACATTAATACCAAGTTTAAGTGTTTGCTGAATTTTGCTGAATCATACATAATTTGACGTGTGATTGTATTGTCCTGTTCTTCAATAGAATGAAGGTAAAGAGAAAGTGAAGAACGTTCCGCATTGCATCGTCTCTTTACCTGTCGATCCAACTGACGAGCAGATCGTCGCTTTACCTGAAGTGCAGAACTACAAGCGTGCAGTGGAAGAGATAAACAACGAGGAAGAGAATATCAGTTCACTGGACAGCTACAAGAAGGCTGTTAAGCAGCTGCTGCTTAACAGTAAACAGCCGCAAGACAGCGATCCTAAGCGTAGGAGTCATCTGTAATTAAAAGATTTTTAAAAAACGATTTTAGATAGATGGTATTAAAAATTATTGTGGTGAATAAATGTCTGAAGAGACTGTTGTCTGGTTTGGTTTTGCACTTTTGATGTGGACAGTAAAGTGGTTGGCGATAAAGACAGTGATTTTCATTAATGCATTTCTTTTTGTGTGTGAAAATGATTTCTGGCTGTGTTAACCTTTTCGCCTCGTATCCCGGCGCGGCGCCGGGATATTAAAACATGCCGCCGTACGTATACCGGCGCGGCGCCGGGATATAAAGAATGATTGTTAGATTCTCTAGTACTGCGAGAAAACCCCTTAGCAGTGTGTAGAGATGTCGTTGGTTTCATACAGAACTACATATCTATGATAACAAAAATACAAATCTATGGTCAAAAATACATCTCTGTGGTGGCATATATAGCCATGGTGTTCTTGCACCATGATATAGCCTACATATAAATACATATAAATAAATAAATACATATAAATAATAATACATAAAACATATAATATATGTAATATATAGGCTAATATATAAAATATATATAATAATATAATCAGATAAAAAATATAAAAATATTAATAATATATTAATAATAATAATTAATATAAATGCATATAAATAAATACATTATGAATAATAATACATAATATATACATAATACATAATATATATAATATATAATATACATATATACAATATATGTATATATAAAATAATATAATAATTCTGATAAAACTTTAAAAATAAAAAAATATTAATGATATAATAATAATAATAATTAATATAAATACATATCTATGGTGGCAGTACTGCGGTTCCCAGGGTGGGCAGTAACGAAAAGGTTAATTAATTATTAGTCTCCATTGGGGAAAAAATGGTTTACTTTTGAAATAGTTGTAGATTTGATACTAATTATGAGAAATTTTTATAAATTGATCTGTTTCATTCCATTTTTTTCTTGGGTAGCTTTCCATTGTTGCTTGTACTGCTGCTCGATGTCCAGACATCCATTCAGCTGCTCGAATTTACAACGAAGTGCTTAGGTATGACTGGTTTTGCTTGTCGCGCCATGGAATGTAAGATGTCTCGGATATTATTATAGTGATCATGTATGGCCTCTACCCTGCTCATTTATTCAGTGAACTGGGTTTGACTTGATGTCCTGCAACCGACTGTGTTGTAGGTATAGTGTAAAAGTGTATATTGTACAGGGTGGTGCAGAAAAAACCGGACTATTAGTAATTATTGCCTTAAACTATCATTAGACTGCAGAAATGACACAGAAAAATGGCATTGGTTTGGCATTTAATATAGCCTAACATTGAATGAACTGTAAAATTTCAGAGTTTTCTGAATGCGTCAGAAATTTAAGTCAAAGTGATGTCCTCCGTTTGCTGCGATAACCAATGATAATCGCTTGCGAAACTGTCCAATAGCCCGGTTGATAGTGTGCTCGCTGATTTCGTCCCAGCATGCGGTCGGAACTTCTTTCAAATGTTCAATATCTCAAATTCTCTTCCTGTAGACAAACTGCTGAAGAATTCCCCAGATCGAATAGTCTACGAGATTCAAGTCCGGACTGTTCGGTGGCCAATTTTCTGGTTCAATTAAGTCTGGAACGTGAGCAGTGAGAAAAGCAACTGTTTTTTGTGAACGATGAGCAGGTGCTCCATCCTGCTGGAAAGTGAAATTGTCACCAGAGTGAGCTATAATGTCTGGCAGTAATCCTTGATGTAGGACGACGTCACAGTAATATAATTACTTTGATTATTCAAGCAATGCAATTGCAAAAACTAATAGTCCGGTTTTTTCTGCGCCACCCTGTATATATGAGTATTGTGCCACTGAAATATGTTCGTGGAAAGTACCAGGGTCATTCCACGTCAACTCAACCAGGGGTGTACACCACACCCCTTTGGATTTTTCTGAAAATTTTTGTACATAAACTACATGTAATATAAGGAATAACAGTGAAAATGTGAGCAAAATATCTCAAAATTTGACCGAGATATTAATTTTTGAAGTTAATGATCAAAAAACGTACTGCGAGAAAACGGCATGAACCACCAACTTTGGATGGTTATATCTCGGCCGGGAAACGAGCTAGAGGGCTGAAATATTTTTTGTGCAATCAGTTTATTGTGCTCTTTCTAAATATGCAAGAACCTGGATGGGGTTATTTTTGGTTTTTAATATAAAAATTAGTAAATTTAGCACAGACGCCAATTCTCACTCAAGTTTTGGACATCATGTCAGCAGGTAGGAATGAGATATAATAATACTTGTACTGGTTTTATATTGAGGCACATTGGTGCTCATCAGACATATAGTCAGTACCTGATTACTTTCATCATTAGTGTAATTTCCAAGGACGTTTTCCTTGTCGTGATCGTGAAAATGAAGTCTAAAGCTCATCAAAAAAGTGACAATGTGTATCTTTTGAAATTGATGAAAATTTGCACATATATTGTGGACATGCAGATCCTTCATTGGTGAAAAATTCAGGATGGTGTTCAGCTCTGTTTCTGGGAAATTATTTTTTGAAGTCGACCAATATTACTGTGTCGCGAGCAAATTTCATGACCCACAATGTTTGGACAGTTGTATCTAGACCAGGAAATGAACCAGAGGACTGATATTGTTGTCATGTAATCAGTTTCTTGTGCTCTTTCCAGACATGTATGAATGTTGGTTGTATTTCTTGCGATTTTTTATTTGTAAATTTTTAAACATTATGCAAATGCCAATTTACATTTTTTCGGACATGAAAATGGCATGATCCACAATGTTTGGACTGTCATATCTAGACCAGGAAATGAACCAGAGGACTGATAATGTTGTCATGTAATCAGTTTCTTGTGCTCTTTCCAGTCATGTATGAATGTTGGTAGTATTTCCTGTGATTTTTTATTTACAAATTTGTAAATATTGCGCAAATGCCAATTTACATTTATTCGGACATGAAAACTGCATGATCCACAATGTTTGGACTGTCGTATCTAGACCAGGAAATGAGCCAGAGGACTGATATTGTTGTCATGTTATCACTTTCTTATGCTCTTTCCAAGTATGTAAGAATATTGGTTGTATTTCTTGTGATTTTTAATTTATAATTTTGTCAATATTGCACAACGGCCCATTTACATTTATAAAAAAATTTACTTAAATAAATAAAAAATCACAGGAAATACAACCAACATTCATACATGCCTGGAAAGAGCACAAGAAACTGATTACATGACAACAATATCAGTCCTCTGGTTCATTTCCTGGTCTAGATATGACAGTCCAAACACTGTGGATGATGCAGTTTTCATGTCCGAATAAATGTAAATTGGCATTTGTGCAATATTTACAAGCTTATAAATTAAAAATTACAAGAAATACAACCAATATTCTTACATACTTGGAAAGAGCATAAGAAAGTGATAACATGACAACAATATCAGTCCTCTGGCTCATTTCCTGGTCTAGATACGACAGTCCAAACATTGTGGATCATGCAGTTTTCATGTCTGAATAAATGTAAATTGGCATTTGCGCAATATTTACAAATTTGTAAATAAAAAATCACAGGAAATACTACCAACATTCATACATGCCTGGAAAGAGCACAAGAAACTGATTACATGACATCATTATCAGTCCTCTGGTTCATTTCCTGGTCTAGATATGACAGTCCAAACATTGTGGATCATGCCATTTTCATGTCCGAAAAAATGTAAATTGGCATTTGCGCAATGTTTAAAAATTTACAAATAAAAAATCGCAAGAAATACAACCAACATTCATACATGTCTGGAAAGAGCACAAGAAACTGATTACATGACAACAATATCAGTCCTCTGGTTCATTTCCTGGTCTAGATACAACTGTCCAAACATTGTGGGTCATGAAATTTGCTCGCGACACAGTAATATTGGTCGACTTCAAAAAATAATTTCCCAGAAACAGAGCTGAACACCATCCTGAATTTTTCACCAATGAAGGATCTGCATGTCCACAATATATGTGCAAATTTTCATCAATTTCAAAAGATACACATTGTCACTTTTTCGATGAGCTTTAGACTCCATTTTCACAATCACGACAAGGAAAATGTCCTTGGAAAACACACTAATGATGAAAGTAATCAGGTACTGACTATATGTCTGATGAGCACCAATGTGCCTCAATATAAAACCAGTACAAGTATTATTATATCTCATTCCTACCTGCTGACATGATGTCCAAAACTTGAGTGAGAATTGGCGTCTGTGCTAAATTTACTAATTTTTTTATTAAAAACCAAAAATAACCCCATCCAGGTTCTTGCATATTTAGAAAGAGCACAAAAAACTGATTGCACAAAAAATATTTCAGCCCTCTAGCTCGTTTCATGGCCGAGATATAACAGTCCAAAGTTGGTGGTTCATGCCGTTTTCTCGCAGTACGTTTTTTGATCATTAACTTCAAAAATTAATATCTCGGTCAAATTTTGAGATATTTTGCTCACATTTTCACTGTTATTCCTTATATTACATGTAGTTTATGTACAAAAATTTTCAGAAAAATCCAAAGGGGTGTGGTGGCAAATTGTCATTTTACTGGTTGAGTTGACGTGGAATGACCCACCACTGATTTTTCGATTCTCCAAATTTCCTCTATTGTTTCAGTTGATGTTTCCACCAATTGGTAAGAGTTTGATATAATCCATATAATCCAACAAGGCAACTTGCCCCGTTTGACAAATTATATTTCTTCGCTTGGGTTTTGCTGCACCTCATCCATAAATTTTCCCAGACCGGTCTGGCCTGCACTAAACCGATGTCAGACAGGACAAGGGAATGTGCTGTGAATACAAACGCGTCTAATGAGTAATGAAGTGACCAGTGGTCAGTGGTCAATCCACCAATCGTTTGTGCAGCTGTGGTGCAGTGTTGACTACGGTGCTTATGGTCAATGTAGGCCTAATCTCAGTACTCTGTTCCCAGAGTCCTGCCGGTGGCGGACTTAGGCATTCAATCTTTCGGATGATAATGCTTGCAGCTGGCTGGGTTTTGGCTACAGCCAAGATAAAACGGAAACGACAAGTCGGCGATAGGTCCTGTTGCTTTCCCTGCCTGCCATGGTGACATGATTTTTTGGCAATTATAACCATATTGGCCTTAATGTTTGCAGTAATGATTTGAGTGGTTCTGTTGATAGTTGATACTTACCTCACTCTTTGTTTATAAGCCTAAATGATTTTTAAGAGAACTTACTGTTCATGACATTTTTAATCCGAGGCTACGGTAACCTTGTTCACCAGCGATCACTAAGCTTAGTCGGTAGATTCCTGTTCAAGGGTTTGTCCGAGTTTGTTCTGATCCTGGCGAATTGGCGATATGACAAATATGAGTAACTCAATTTATTATTCCTCCCTTGTGAGTGTCTGCCAACTACGCCTACTTAGTAGTAGACCTAATCATGCCATTTTCATGGGACTATTTTGTTCATGCTCTTCACAGTGTGGTTGCTGTGTGCATTGAACGAAGTCTGGTTTAGTGAAACCCTTTTGAAATAAATAATTCGTTAACGATCGATCTAGTTTTACCAACGGCAACGCCACCTGGTGACTGGCGAGCGAAAGGCTGGGTCGAGTCAGTCGACCTTTATAATTCGGAGGGTGCATGGCCAGTGTTTAATCTAGTCCCCACCCGCTGGGGGGGGGGAATTCAGGTTTCTGGCTTCGGACGCTCGTGAGGCGCGTAGTGCCGAGACCCGTAGGGGAGGGGTATGGGGAGGGGATGTGCCCCCTCCCCATCAGAAACTTTTTGAATTTCCACATTGCAATGGTAGCATTTTAAAGTGTCATCTTAACAAAATACCTGTATTTTTCAGAGCCTCATCAGAAACGTTTTGAATTTCCACATTGCAATGGTATCATTTTAAGGTACCATATTAACAAAATACCTGTACTTTTTCAGAGCCTCATCAGAAACTTTTTGAATTTTCACATTGCAATGGCTGCATTTTAAGGTGTCATCTTAACAAAAAATACCTGTACTTTTTCAGAGCCTCATCAGAAACTTTTTGAATTTCCACATTGCAATGGTAGCATTTTAAGGTACCATATTAACAAAATACCTGTACTTTTTCAGAGCCTCATCAGAAACTTTTTGAATTTCCACATTGCAATGGCTGCATTTTAAGGTGTCATCTTAACAAAATGCCTGTACTTTTCACTGCTTAGAAGAGTGGACTTCAATAGATATAAGCAATACTCAACAAATATTTTGGGGGGTTATTTCCACACTGTAATGGTACTCTTTTAAGGTGCCACTTTAGCAAAATTAGACTATTCAGACTGATAAAAAAAGTGTTTTAGGATCCAATATATATAAGCCTATATATGATTATAATTACAATAAAAATATCTTTATGTATCGAGTTCAGCAGCTCAGTTCTCCTGTTGCTGAGTTATTCTAATGAATAAATGCAGACATGAATATAATAGTAGCCTATATAAGCTGACTTTTCAGCACTATATCAGTTGAACCATGTTTCCCAAGATGGTCCTTAATTGCTGACCAGGACATACTTTCTGAAATCATATTTAATGGTAGGCCTACATGTGTAGTAATGGTGTTGTTTTTAGGTTTTACTATAATTATGTGTTCAAATAATAGGACCAAACATTATGAAATTTTACAGTTTAAAATTTGAAGGATACCACTGGTGAGAAGCCATTCAGTTGTACAAAAGTAGTATTTGTACAAATACTACTTTTATTATTATTATTATCATTTTAGCAGGATTGTGTCACATATTATAATAGTAAATAATAACATTATAACCATTAACCATATAATAATAAATAGTATTACAGTATATTATAACAGTTCACGTAATACGATGATGTAAACAGCATATTTAACAGCAACTAAAACTATTATCATTTTGTCAAATTTTCTGGAGGGAATGTCATATCTGTTTTTAGTTGTGCAAAAATAGTGTTTATAAAAATATATACAGTAAGTTATACTCATTGCAACATGATAGTATCATATATAATAATAGTAAATAATGTCATTATAATCATATAATAGTAAATAACATCACGGTATATTATAACACTTCATATAGGCTAGCCTAAAACAATGATGAAAAATAGTAACTAAAAACCAATATCATTTGTCAAATTTTTCTGGGGGGGGGGGAAATGCCAATCTTGGGGGGGGGGAAACTTCCCCCCCCAGAGACGTCTAGATTAAACACTGGTGCATGGCCATTGACTGGAAGCACTCCCGCGTCAATGCAGATCGTCTGCTCTTTGTGCAATCCAATCAAACTTCCTTTCACTACCCAGAAGTCGACTCTTCTGCTATCCTTCGGCCTACATTTGGACCTACATTTAGGCCTACATTGGCCTGGGATTCAGTGAATGTGCAAACTGAGATATAATTAAGGCTGATCTAGCCTACTGTCAGCTGGGGGATGGCTTCATGTAGGCCTAGGGCCACGTCCAGGGCCGCATTAAGGCTATAGTGCGGACTCAGTTGCTCTGGTTACCTTCCAATAGCCCCCTTGTGAGAACCAACCGGTCCACCACGCATAGTATTATATTTATAACAGCGGGTCCAGACACGGATTAAGGCATGTTCAACTCGCTATAATTATCCTAAGACTTAAAAAAGTCCGTGTATCGTCCTTACAGCAAGTCAGCACCATGTTTATGAACAAAGCTAATGACGTAGCAATAGTAGGCTACATGTTTGTAGAACAAAGAGAGGTCGTTATAATAGGCTACATCGGTATTTGCCATTAGCCTATTTATTTTAACAACGTACCGTACCGCAACACTATAGGTCTACACAACTAATGCCGTAACAAAAGTATTCATTCCTACTAGATGCAGTAGGCCTATGAGAATTGTAGAAAAGTGGGCCAGACGTTGATTTAGGCCTATGTGGAGTCGGGGGGTGTGACGGGTTAGCCTAGACTGCTATTGGACATGTATATCAATAGGCCACGCCCACAGCCACCCGTCCGAATGTGGACTGGACACGAACACTATCAGAGTGGGCACTCGTTACCTGGACACTGAGAGTATAGGCCACGTGCAGTCATGATGAACTTACTATCTTATGCATATCTTGTACCGTAGTTTGTATAGCTTGTGTAGTAATAAACGTAGTGTAACAATACAGTACGAGTCAGATACACTAACGTTACAGGGGGTGTGTATGAAGACTACCACAGGGTTCAGGCCCTGGCAATTCGCACCATGAGTGGGTGGCCGTAGGCATGCCACATGTTGATTAATGGATTGAGCAGTCTGATTAGTGACCGGACAATTTGGAGCCGACCAATTTGTTGCGGACAATTCAGAGTCGGACAAATTATTTTAATAAATTGTGATCTGTTGTTTGCTTCTGCCTTGTGGCATAATAGACACAGGCATTAGATAGGACCCATATGGGCTGTAAAAGGTTCAATAACGAAATGCACGCACTACATGGGCTCCAGACAGGGATGATGGCAGACTATAGGCCTGATCCCTAGACAGCACGAAGACACATCGAAGCACTTTAGCCTGTTGTTCTGTCGGTTCCCTCTGTAGAAGATTAAGCGAACCGTTAAGTGTCTTTTCGAAAGGAAATCTATCTACGGCCTCTGCGGTATTTACACTGCACGATGCTCTTTGGTTTAGCGCTTCAGACGAAGCACGCCGTTTAACATTTATAACGCCTAGTCTGTCATGCATCATCAGGGCTGAGTTTAGTTCAAACACAATCATTTGGAGTAGCAAGAGAGCTGAGAAGACGAGTGAGAGTGAGGCTACGCAGACAGATAATGGCTAATTTAAGGATTCCAGAGGAGCTAATCGTCCATTGACAAATCGTCTCCTTCGATCGACCCATGCGCACGGGCATAGGCGGAGTCTTGGTCCTGACTTTAGGGGAACGAACGAGCGGCCGAATGTAGAGATTTCTTTGCTTTCCACACATTGCAATTGCAATTGCAGCATTTTCGGATGTCACTTTAACGAAATATCTCATAATTTAATTGCTGAAGACATGGTTTTTGAGACTTCAATAAATGTGCCCTCCATATTGTTTAAATTTCTTTAATTTCCATACTTTAGGACCTAGGCCTAATCCATGGTAGGATTTAAGCTGTAGGCCTAATCTTAATAAAATTGCTCATTTTCAATACTGGTATTATAGGCTAGTCATAGGCCATATATAGGCTACATTGTAGTTCAAGACTTCGGAGAGTTGCTTCCCAAATAATTATTGTTATTAATTTTTGGAATTTGCACACTGTAGGCCTAACCGTAGTTTTTAAAGCTGTTATTTTTAACAGAATTAGTCATGACTTCGGTTCTCATATAGACGTGATTCACGACTTCAATAAATGTCCCTCTCATTGTTTAAGAAGGATTATTATTTTATTTATGCATTGTAGGCTAATGGTAGCATTTTGAGCTGTCATCAAATTACTCATTATGGATAAACAGTGGGTAACTCTGTAGAAACTTATGAAATATTTATAAAATATTGGGATCGAATAGGCCTATAAGCATATATCTCCGTCCCCAAGTTGGCCCCAACCACAGCAAAACTTTGGGGTGCCCTGCTCAGTGCTCCCTCCAAGTCTCCGCTCTTGCTCACGAGTGTTTCGTGCAGCTTTTTCCAGCAAGAAAATCGCTGGACAACGACGCAGCTGCTTTTATTTGCATTGCAGACATAATCTTATTCTGATTCAAAATTGACATCTTGCACGTTGGTCAATAATGTCAGACATATCGGAGCTTCCGTTCCAAGTCGGTTGAACCGCTTATCGGCTTATAATAAATTTTATGTTAAACCGGTTCTGTTTTGTTCTCAGCCATCCTCGATCCGAGGGTCGGCCGCATCATGTAGATATCATAGGCCTACAATGTTTCTCCAACGCTTCCTGTCCTCCGTCAGTCTTATCATTTCTCCCAATGTCAATCCAGTCCATTCCTTTATGTTGCCCAGCCAGTTTGTTCTTGGTCTTCCTCTTTTCCGGTCTTCTGCAACGAAGGCAAACCCAATCTTAAGTACACTGTCAATTTCTGGCAAAAATGTCGATTTGCACCCATTGTTCTACTACACGCATAGCCATTCTTCCTCGTATAGGCCTACATAAGATCTACAGGGTATCTAGTATGCCTACTCATGCTCATGTGTAGGCCTAAGACTCAAAAATAGCTGTACTGCGTGATGCATGAATTTCGAAGTGGGTTATTTAATTATGATGCCGTTTATATATATATATATATGTAGCCTATGTTTAGAAGAGATCGAGACAGTAATTTAATTTTCAACGGCAAGTGTTCTGTATAGCAACTTGAAATTTCGAACTCTTCCGCAGTTCGTATTTTTAAGGCTCTTCTGTTCTGTTCATGCAGGTTCCCTCTGTTCAGAGTCGGTGGGTCCATGCTCATATCCCTTGAGTCCAACGTCACGCTTTTGGACGGGTGCATAATGTTCCTGCGTGAGTTGAAATCTAATGATTGATTGATTGACAGAAGACGACGATCGATCATTTTATGCATCGCATTTATATACAAGCATATGCATATAATAGACTACACACACACGCACACACACACACACACACACACACACACACACACACACACACACACACACACACACACACACACACACACGCACACACACACACTCACACACACTCACACACACACTCACACACACACACACACACACACACACACACACACACACACACACACACACACACAACAGCTTCATCGCATTGATCTATTGTGAGAACATTAATTAAGTTAGACGTCAGCTTATAAGAGTTCCTTTGAATGACATACTAATAAGAAATCTTTGATTTACATAGGCTATTACTAAGAATTCTTTTGATTGGCAGACTAATAAGAAATTCTTTGATTGACATACTGCATGCTTCGGTAAAACAGGTGCAGACAATAAGCTACATTTATGTGCGCCTGCAGACTGGGAAACTCATCGGTAGAGAGACTCTGATGTAACAATTATCTCCGCTGAAGGTCGGATACAATATGGCATCAAATCAACGGTAGGCCTATACGACAAGGTTCCAATTTACTGCAGTGTTTGTCGTAAGAGGAAACACATGCATAGACATATAGCGCTATCATAATTATGATGATCTCTGTTATAGGCTATTGGTGTCCACGGCTGCCATTGGATACCGAACATGCACTGCAACCATGGCAATCACTTTCATAGATCTAGAGCTGAGCTTTTATGGCAAAAAAGCTATAATCAGAACTTACAGCTGTTTGGTATCTTCTTCTTCTTCTCCCTTCATTGTGCTGTGTCATCTTCCGCCTTTTCTGTCACTTTTTCTTCTCGCCGCTCTCCATCAGCTGCATTTATTTTCTTCGCTTTTCCACGTCTTCCCTTTCTGTTTTTCGCTTCCAACTCCATTCTCATCGTCTCCACTTCCAATTTATTCCTTCGTCCCACTCCATCTCCAAATTCTCCATCCTACCTAGTCTTTGTGCGCCTTGACAATAATTCTTAGGCATGAAGCCAAACGTCCGCTGACAGATATCCTTTCAAATGTCAGTTACATTTAGGATCTCTTCTGGATTTCGGTTGGACAACGCGGACACACGCGGCGTCGCTAATTGAATTCCGGTGTGTCTTAAACATGTCGCGGTCTAACTCTAAATGCACAGACCACAATATAATGATCTGCCATTGAGTCTGATGTCTGAACCCTATCTCGAATATCTTTGGTCTATCCAAGATGACATCTTTTGCGGCAGACGTCTATGGTCTGTGAGGCTGTAATAGAGCTCTTGGCCATCTATCGTCAGCGACTCGTACACAGCCGCGCTGACAGGCAAGTGACAAAACCAAGAACTGCAGCGCAACATAGAATTTTATTAAATTGCTGTTCTAAATTCTAATAACTAGAGGCTTTCAGCAAACGCAAACGCAGTTCCTTGATTTGTTAAAAAACACAGCCAGTCATGATCGAGGCAGCTTTCCTTTTCTACACCCGAAGCAACGAGCCTTGACTCATTGACTGGCTCTCTTAGCTAAAGAGCGACGCATGCGCATAGCATATTAAGGCTAAAAGCCACAAATTAATATGTCTGCCTTCAATTGTTAGCAGTGACCATTGATTGCAACGACAAAACTAGGCCTATACATAGGATACATCCAATATATATATAATATAGTATAGTAATCATAATTACAGTTATGATTATAATTATAATAATGATTATAGTTTTAATTATAATCATAATTATAATTATAATAAGACACGAGATAAATCAACTTTCTTTCCAGCGCATTGCAATTATTATTATCCAACGTTTGAACGCCATTGCCTTTCAGACCGAGCGCCTTTGCTCCGCCGGATATCGACGAGTTCTCTAGCCGTGCGAGGATGGATATTTGGACTTTTTAATAAACAGTGGATAATTAATTTCTTTTATTCCTGGGAGATCTGATTAGCAACCAGCGGGGCAAATATCAATGTCATGTCATGTCAGTCACCGACGTCGCTGCGCGACGGTTGGTCACATGCATGGACTAAAGCTCTCCACTGCCTCCTATCGCGTGCAGCGGCGAGAAGATTGGATCCGGAAAGACGGGACCAAGCAAGAATGTTGTCAATCCAGCAAATACGCGGTCTACCCTTGTGTCGATAACCTTCCACGTGACCCAGCATAATGGCTTTTCCCACGCAATCCTGGGGAATCCTGATGATATGACCGAAATAGGAGAGTTTGCGAGCCTTGATGGAACCCAAGAGCTCTGGTGAAGTTCCGGCAAGCCGATAAACCTGCTCTGTGGTAAGCTACAAAACACAGCCAGTCATGATCGAGGCAGCTTTCCTTTTCTACACCCGAAGCAACGAGCCTTGACTCATTGACTGGCTCTCTTAGCTAAAGAGCGACGCATGCGCATAGCATATTAAGGCTAAAAGCCACAAATTAATATGTCAATATATCAATAGTAGGCCTCATAATAACAATTCTTTATCAATTCAAACTGATAAGTACATATTATATACCTAATAAGATTGCATGAAATAGGCCCTAGTAGTAACAAATAATAGGCCTAACAAGTTTAACAGGCCTGGAGTCGAATTCAACTGTAGCCTATCATGTCAAGCCTACTAAATGCTCATAATTATGATGCTGCGATTGTTTCGGGCGCCGTGACATTCCATTAAATCCATGCATCAGCCTCTGGACCAAGGTATATCGGTGATGCCATCACGCAGGTCGCCAAGCTATTCCATCAGATCTGCAGATAAGAAGCCCGCCAAACACGTCATACATAATGACATGTCACTGCTGCCTTAATTGCCACTCTCTTCTCTCTCTCTCTCTCTCTCTCTCTCTCTCTCTCTCTGTCTCTCTCTCTCTCTCTCTGTCTCTGTCTCTCTCTCTCTCTCTCTCTCTCTCTCTCTCTCTCTCTCTCTCTCTCTCTCTCTCTCTCTCTCTCTCTCTCTCTCTCTCTCCTCTATCTATCTATCTATCTATCTATCTATCTATCTATCTATCTATCTATCTATCTATCTATCTATCTATCTATCTATCTATCTATCTATCTATCTATCTATCTATCTATCTATCTATCTATCTATCTATCTATCTATCTATCTATCTATCTATCTATCTATCTATCTATCTATCTATCTATCTATCTATCTATCTATCTATCTATCTATCTATCTCTCTCTCTCTCTCTCTCTCTCTCTTTTCTTTCTCTCTCTCTCTCTCTCTCTCGATGCAAGAATGTTCACGATGGTCAAAATGGATTCTGCGATCGCACCACATGTACAATTGTACATGTAGCCTATAAAACATGACATTCAATGTGTGTTGTCACATGAAACAGCAATCGCACCACATGTATATGTACATGTACATATACATGTAGCCTATAATACATGACATTGTGTGTTTGTCACATGAAACAGTATATGAGAACCGGATAGTACCAGACGCTATAGGCCTACTGTGTACGCTGGTGGCGGCATCCCAAGTCCTCTTGACCACGGTAGATCTATCAACGTTGATCCATCAGGAGTTATTATTACTGTCGCTATTATTATTATTATTATTATTATTATTATTATTATTATTATTATTATTATTATTATTATTATTATTATTATCGTTATTATTATTATTATTACTTTATGTCGCTCAGTCGCTCTGGAACGACAACTCACTCTCAGACATTCTTTGAGTTTAAAACCCATTAGTGCCCAAAGTGGTAAAACGCAACAAATTAAGTTGTGGTTTCAGTAATCTCAACAACTTGGTGCAGTAACATGGCTGATAACATATTTATTGATTCGTGCTACATTATCAGTACTTTCCATACTGTCCGTTATAACGGACGTCGGGCACTAGCCCAGTGCTTAGGTTGCCATTGAGAATTAAGCCTTCTTCTTATTTCATACAATGCTTGGTGAATGTTTTTGATGACTTGCAATATCTATTTACTTCATTAGCTAATTATCTTCATTTACCTAATGTCAAGTGCAGGGCACCAGCTTATTTGCGAGCGTTTCATGTATTGTGATAGTGCTTGTGGCTCTAATGATAAAGGTTTCCATCACATTTCTCGAGCCTTGCAATGGCAGTTTGTGTTTCCTAGTACATTCCAATGATTGCTACCATTGCATTGTACATCAGGATGACAGAAATGCAGCAGCACGTTGACCTTGGGTAGATGGTACGCCAAGCACTTGAATACTGGATGGTACGCCATGACACTTGTGTACACTTACATGTATATCTGTTGCCTTGAGTCAAACTTCTGCTGCCTTAGTAAACTTTGTAAGAGATACCAAGCTATGTCACACAGGTAGACTGATTGGACATCACAATTTCCGTTGCCTGATTCATATCATGCTAGCATCGCGCCGATCTTACGTATCAACACATCGCCCATGCCTTGATTGTAGAGTAGGGACATGGAAGTTTGAAAAACAGACATGGCTTTCTTCTGGCTACGTGACTATCCCTGCACACGACCCTCGTCCACCGTCCTAAAAGTTCATGCACTGAAGACTAACTATAGGCCTACTAAGGATTATGTTCTATACAGGGTGGGCGCATCTTGAACCAAGTGCAAAACAGAGGAAATCAGAAATGAGCCAAAGCCTACGTCGGGAGGGGATGGTCGGCCGGGGAGAGGACGGACAGGGATTGAGTCCGGTCTCCTCGGGGGGGGGGGGGGGGGTAAAAGTGTCTTACAACACAGCGATCACGCCATCAAATAATCAGTACAGTGAGGCGTGATACTAGTTCTTTGCACCTGGCTGCTATGGGTTTCAAGGTAAATTGACCTGTGTACATGTTCCTCAAGTACAGGCTCCTTCATTACATACCCCACCGTACCCAAACTCATGTCAGAAGTGCAAAAGTCTACAATATTCATGTCAAAATAGTGAGTCGCCAGTCTGAATAAACTGTAGGCTGATGCATACTTCATATTACAAGTAATGCAACGACGGTGGTATTATTGCTGGAACAATGGCGCATAGAGACTTACTGTAGGAAACGTCATCTCTGGGCTAGTGCCCGACGTCCGTTATAACGGACGCTTACATTGCAATCGAAATTTCCTTTGGAAAACTTGCGGCAATTGGGATAATATTTTGTCAGGATATTGACCAATATGGCTACTACAAACAACATTTACACTTTCTCTAAATTCCTCCTCGTTCAATACTAAACATAAATGTCAGCTAATTTAATCAGTGCACGACGATTGTCGTACAGCGACGCAGGTAGGCCAGCTGCAAATTGGCGCGCGGCGTCTGGACAGGTGATTGTCTGGACAGCGCGTGATGTCTAGACGAGCGTACGTTGAGTGTACAAGGAGGGAGTGGAAGTGAAGAAGGAGTGTTGCGTGCTGAGAGCTGTTGAGATAGGCTGTAATAGTTGTTGTTGAGTTGCGATAGAGTAGACTGATGAAGGTAGTAGTCGTGTAGTTGTTATGATAACGCAAGTGTAGTCATTGTTGTGTTGTTGCTGATCGTTTTACTTTACATCGGATTTTGGAGTATAATAAGAAGACTTAAACACGTCGTCGTTGTTGGTTACAAAACAGTGAAAGTCTGTAGATTCTTTACCTAGCCATTTAGCTAATGAAACAGTTATCTAGGGATAGGCCTATGCTACCACGAACTTATACGAAGAAGCTTCCGAAGAGACTGATAGGAGGAGGTGATCACAAGGAGGTTATCACATTTGGTGTCGTTGCGGTGAGATAACGATCCAAGTTGCAGGAGAACGATCCTAGTTACGAACGGCGGGTCTACGTGCCAAGTTACGAACGGAGGGATTCTATCCAATCAATAGACGTTGCGGAGGAACGGACGCTGTGCATTTATCGAGGAGCCGAGCACACGTGAGAAACGACAACACAACGACTACGAGGTAGAAAAACTTGCTTGTCTATTGAAGTTTGCTTAAAGAATTGAAGTCAGTCAATTGTAAACATTTGAAGAGTAGCCTACTATTTATCGACTAGCATCAGTAAAGTAAAGAAGTAAGATGGAGAAACTTACGGAGAAAAAGCAAGCAAATATTAAGAAGATGTCTACTGATAGACTGATAAAACTGCTAATTGAAGCAGATCTAGACGCAGAAGAAGTCGAACAGATGTCGAGGGAAGAATTGATGAGAAATTTAGCCGAGGTTTGGGCTAAGAAAGAAGAAGAAGAAGAAGGTGCTGTCGGAGGCGCTGCGGAGAAGCCAGTGGAGAAGCCTGAGGCACCGATGTCTATAGAGGCGTTGCTACAATTCATGATGATGAGTAGGCAAGAGGAAAAAGAGAAAGAAGAGCAGCGCAGACAAGAAAAGAAAGAACGTAAACAAGAGGAGAAAGAAAAAGCAGAAAAAGCAGATAGGCTGCGACAACAAGAGATAGAAAAAGCAGATAGGCTGCGACAACAACATATAGAAAAAGCAGAAAGGATGAGACAGCAAGAGATAGATATGCAGAAACAGCAGTTCCAGATGCAATTAGAACAAATGAGAATAGATCGTGACGAAGCAGAACGACGAAGAATGGAGTTAATGATAGAATACGAAAAAGCAAGAAAAAGCGATGAAGAAATACGAAAACAGCAGATCGAAGACAAAAAGGCTCGTGAGGAAGAAAAGGAGAAGATGCGTTTACAAGAACTGGAGAGAGCAGAAGAAATTCGTCAGGAAGAATTGCAAGCTGAAAAAGACAATTGAGAAGAAGCAGAAAGAGAAAGAGAAGAGCAGATGCAGTTAGAACAAAAGAAACTTGCTATCAAGGAGGCTCAACTTAAAGAAATGGCTATTGAAAAGGAAGAACGCAGAAAGCAGTTAGAACTATTACAACAGAAGATAGAACAGGAAGAACTGCGGAGAATCGAAGATCAAGATCGACTGAAGAAGAGAGACGAAGATGATCGTAAGAGCCGAGAAGTGTCAGAACAGATTAGACTCAGAGAAAGTGAGACAATGGTGTCCAAGATTAAGAAGATAGGTGATGCAATGAAACATGTGTTACCGAAGATGCCGTATGAAATGATGGAAGTGCCATTATATTTTGAAACAGTTGAAAATGCATTCAATAGCTTCGCTGTGGAAAAGCAGTACTGGGTGAAATTGTTGTTGCCATTGATGACCCCGAGAGCGCGAACGGTATTGAATCGATTGTCATTTGAGAATTTAGATAAATACGATGCAGTGAAAGAGCATTTGTTGAAGGAATTCAAATTAACAGCTCGTGAGTACAGGTCAAGGTTTGCAGATGCCAAGAAGACAGCCGAAGAAACGTATACGATGTTCACGGCTAGGCTGAAGAACCTATTGAATTATTATGTCCGGAGTAGACGAGTGGACAAAGACTACGAGAAGCTGTTTGATTTGTTAGTGGTGGATAAGCTGAAAGAATGTTTACCACCAGGTCCACTACAGTTTGTCTTAGCAAAAGAGGGCACAGAATGCTTGGAAGCTAGTAATGTTGCAGACCTCGCAGACATACATGTAAACAATCGGATTGGTGTGATGTTCCAAGACAAACCGAAATTTGAAGCATGGGGAAATAGCTCAAAGCCATTCAAGTGGAACAAGGATAGCAAAGACACCGGAAACCAAGCCAAGAGTAATGATGCAAAGAAAGATAATTATTCTGGAAAGCAGTATTGGCAAGATAAGAAAGAGTCAACGTGGGACAGACAAGCCTACAATCGAACTCCGCCGCTGGGACGCCCAACAGAAAGTAATGCATCATACACGCCGTACAACAAGTGGGATTACAATGAGCAAAGAAGTTTTATAAAGAAACGTTGCCACAACTGTCATTCTGACAAACACCTAATAAAACATTGCCAAGCACCAGGAGCGACAAATCTGAGGAAGAACTTTAGCAGAAGTGCAGAAAATCTTCGAGTAAACCAGATACAAGTGATGAATGCACCAGACCAGTTTGAAGAATCGGACGATCGTGAAACAGAAGTGAAGTCGGTAATGAAGTGTACGCCGCAGTTCACCATACAGAAAGAAGCGATAAAGACTACTTCCATTGCAGAAATTTGTCGAGAAACAAAAAGTAAAGAGGAGTGTCAACGCATAAAGAAGATATCGTTGCAGCATGTAAATGTGGAGATACGTGGGACTGATGGGCAGCCTGTGCAAGTCGAGGCGTTGATTGACTCGGGGACCGAGATACCAGTAATCAACGAGGAACTTCTGAAAGGAACGACAGTAGAAGAAATCGGCAGAGTTCATTTGCAATGTGTAGCTGGAGAGCCGATTCCAGCTAAGTTGGTGAAAATCGAAGTGCGGATGAGCGGTCGTAACGAAGGAGCAGCTACAGAGGACAGGACAATAAATATCGCGCCATATTTAAGTTTAGTGTGTGCCAGCATTCCAGCGGATCTGTGCAAAGAAAACAGGGAAAAGTTCTTGCTACATCCGGAGATAATTGCAGAATTGAAAGAGATTCCACCAGTGAGTGTATTGCAAGGGGAACTACAAGCGAATGTGACTACAAGAGCACAAAGTCGGAGAGCAGAAGTCGAAGGCGGAGAAGATGAAACGATAAACGAAAGTTCGCAAGAAGATGATACGGACAGCGAAGATGAACACAGCATTCAAGACGACGAAAGAACAACATCTGAGAACAATGAAACTGAAGAAGAGATGGCTGCATGTGAACGAAATGATAGTGAAGATTCCGAAAGCGACGCTGAACTGGAGACAAGTATGAGGGACTTGTTCACAGAGAATTCGAACGATGAAAGACAGCTGGAAGATGCGAAGAAATTCGAGGAGCAGCAGAGAAATGACGAGTCACTGAAATCGTGGTGGAGGATCGCTGAAGACAAAGGATCAGAGTTTAGCGTGGTGAATGGATTGATGTATAAGAAACATCAAATGCTGGATCAGCTAGTGTACCAGTTGGTGTTACCGAAAGAGAGAAGAATTCAAGTAATGGAATTAGCTCACGAGTCAGTATTTGGCGGACACTTGGGAGAAGAGAAGACACGAGAGAGAATCAAGTTGTCCTTTGTCTGGCCAAAGATGCGTCGAGACGTGGTGAAATTTTGTAAGTCCTGTGAGAAGTGTCAGCTGAAGGCACGAAGTTTGGTGATGGATCGAGTGCCGATTACACCAATTAAAAAGGAAGATGTTCCATTCCGACGGATGACTATGGACGTGGTAGGCCCAATAGAACCGAAGTCAGCAGCAGGGCATAAGTATTGCTTGTGCATAGTGGATTCATGTACAAGATGGCCGACAATCTTTTTGCTGAAGTCATTGACTGCTAAGGCTGTGTGCGAAGCTTTGATGAAGCTATTCATTGACGTGGGGGTGCCATCTGTGATCACCAGCGACAGAGGCACGAATTTTACAGCCAGTCTTACAAGAGAATTTTTGAAATTGATGGGATGCTGTCCACGATTCGATTCACCGGGGCATCCAGAGGCAGCCGGATTAGTCGAGAGATGGAACCAGACGTTCAAGAAGATGGTACATCATGTCATTGTGGAAAATCCAAGACAGTGGCATAAAATCATTCCGTTTACCGTATGGGCATTGAGAGAAGTTCCTAACGCAACGACAGGAGTGGCACCATATCTGCTGGTGTATGGAAAAATGCCAAGAGGACCATTAACTATCTTAAAGGAAAGCTGGACCAAAGAAATAAATCTACCGCCAAACATTGGAGTACAACCAGCAAAGTACCTGAAGAATTTAAGAGCAGACATGGAGAAAGCCCTGATATTCGCTGAGAATTGTGCAGAGGAAAAGCAAAAACAATATGCCAGTCAATACAACAAGAAGGCCAAAGATAAAGAATTCGAACCAGGAGAAAACGTCATCGTCCTGTATCCAACGTCAACCAATAAATTGATCTCACGATGGCATGGTCCATGTACAGTGTTACAAAGAAGATCCAAGTATTCGTATCTGGTGGATATGAATGAAAACGGCCGACGAATCGTCCATGCCAACAAAATGAGGAAGTTCATCGCAAGAACATTATCGTGTGGTCTCATCGTGGAAGAGGACGACGAATTCGGATCAGTGGTAGAGCTACCATTGAAAGAAGACCATGCAGAGACGACACAGAAATCGCTGCAATTGGACTATGAACAGATCGGACATCTTACGAGCGAGCAACAGAAACAGCTACTGGATGTACTGAACTGTTATGCAGACAGATTTTCGGACAAACCTGGATTATGTACATTGGTAGAACACGAAGTGGTGCTGAGACCGGACTTCCGAGAGAAAGAGTTCATGGCTTATCGAATACCGCTGATATACCGCGCAGAAGTGGACAAACAAATACAAGAGATGCTGAAAGCAAACATCATTCAACCGTCGTCGAGCAGAATGGCAAGTCCGCTGGTCATCGTCAAGAAGAAGGACGGATCCTTGAGACTCGCGTGCGACTACAGGTACGTGAATTCATATACTGAAAATTGTCGATATTCCATGCCGATCGTCAACGATGTGCTGAGCAAAGTCGGGAAATCCAAGTTCATTTCCGTTTTGGACTGTCGCAGTGCTTACTGGACTTGTCCTGTGAAGAAATCCGACCAATGGAAAACCGCATTCGTTACCCATAATGGACTGTACGAATTTACACGTGTCCCTTTTGGCATGATTAACTCTGGACGGACTTTTGTAAAAGCAATAAACATGATTTTGCAACCGATTAATACATTTACTGAACCATATGTTGATGACATTGCAGTACATTCTGATGATTGGAACATTCATTTGAAACATTTAGAATTGTTTTTGAAACAAATAAGACTGCATAATGTAACCTTGAACTTGAAGAAATGTGTGTTTGGTAAGAGTGAGGTGAAATTCATCGGTCACCTCATAGGATCAGGGAAGAAGATGATGAATCCAGATAGGATTGACAGTTTGATTAATTTAAAAAACCCTGAAACGAAGAAGCAAGTGAAGCAAGTGTTAGGATTTTTTGGTTTTTACAGACAATTTATTTGTAATTTTGCTGAAATTGCTAAACCATTAACGGATTTAACTAGCAAGCAGACACCTGAGAACATTGTTTGGACTGAGGACCACCAGAAGTCTTTTGATTCTCTTAAAGAAATTGTTTTATCAAATGTGATTTTATACATGTTCGAGGTTGGCAAACCATTTAATTTGTACTGTGATAGCAGTGATTTTGCTGTGGGGGCTGTGCTGTCACAAGTGGACGATGAGGGGATAGAACGTCCCGTTTCATTTATCAGTCAGAAGCTGACAGATACCCAGAGGAGATGGGCGACGATCGAGAAGGAAGCCTATGCAATCATATGGGCTTTAAACAAATTGAAAGAAATTATTATTGGTTCCAAGATTAATGTGTTCACTGACCATAATCCTTTAGTTTATTTGACTGAGTCAATGTCGAAGTCTGCTAAGTTAGTCCGATGGTCTTTATCATTGCAAAATTTTGACATTCTGTTGAACTATAAGAAGGGAAAGCTGAATGTAGTAGCGGACTGCTTATCGAGATTGTAGTATATGATATTTTGTGATTGCATTTAGTATAGGAATTGTTTGTATTTAGTTTAAGCATTATACGTTCGCTAATTTTTAAGATTAATTAGCTCTCTTCAAAAGAAAGGAAGGAGGTAATGTCAGCTAATTTAATCAGTGCACGACGATTGTCGTACAGCGACGCAGGTAGGCCAGCTGCAAATTGGCGCGCGGCGTCTGGACAGGTGATTGTCTGGACAGCGCGTGATGTCTAGACGAGCGTACGTTGAGTGTACAAGGAGGGAGTGGAAGTGAAGAAGGAGTGTTGCGTGCTGAGAGCTGTTGAGATAGGCTGTAATAGTTGTTGTTGAGTTGCGATAGAGTAGACTGATGAAGGTAGTAGTCGTGTAGTTGTTATGATAACGCAAGTGTAGTCATTGTTGTGTTGTTGCTGATCGTTTTACTTTACATCGGATTTTGGAGTATAATAAGAAGACTTAAGCACGTCGTCGTTGTTGGTTACAAAACAGTGAAAGTCTGTAGATTCTTTACCTAGCCATTTAGCTAATGAAACAGTTATCTAGGGATAGGCCTATGCTACCACGAACTTATACGAAGAAGCTTCCGAAGAGACTGATAGGAGGAGGTGATCACAAGGAGGTTATCACAATAAATTTAATAGCTAAGGGTAGCGAGGATTTTAGACATGCTGCAATAGACACATTAGCACAAGCAAAAAAATATTTCTAATCTACATAATCCGGCAATCAAAATAGTGGAATCTATAGCCAATTGACCCACCAATTAAAACGAATAGTGATGACTATATTAAACAGTTAGCTCTATTTTTGGCAACGTGTTTTCTGAGCGTCCGTTATAACGGACGTCGGGCACTAATGGGTTAAAATATCTCATTTAGGTGCAAAGCTAAATCTCATCTGTTTTCAATTTGCATGTCCATCGTGCCATTAACCTTTCCAAAATCTATCGAACTAGATCCATTTTCTCAAAAGAACTGTTTTATTTGAATTGATTAAAGCTTTGTGCAATATTACGAGGCGCTATAGAAATTAATTATTTGATTTAATTTAGATTTAATTGTCAGCTTTTAAGATCTGCATAATTATGCACGACGTAGATATATACAGATCTCGCATTGTATGGAAAAGACGCGTAATAAATTAATATGATGGACAGAAACGAGGGACGTTTTTTAGCGTCCTCATGTGAAAGCCGGATACAAAAATAAGGACGACGCCATGCTTCTCCTCCGTCTGATGGTTGGAAACTGGAAAGGATGCGAGACAGGAAATGAATTGGTCGGAGACGCAGAGGAACTCCTACTGTGAATGATTATCGTCGAGGAAATGAAATGAAGGACAACAACAGGGAGTGAGGACGAGATGGACAAACTGCTGCTGCTGCTGCTTGAGTGGGTGATGATGTATGGATGCCGCTGCTGCATGCATAAGAAAGCAGCTCAGGTTGAGCGCTGTAAAACACATTAGCACAACCACAGGATTATGATGTTCTCTGGGGAAGGGGAGCGAGGACTTGACACGTCTAGACAAGCAGTATAGCTGAAAATGGGCGTCATCCATGAGTGCGACTTTCGTTCGAGCTCAATGACCTTGTGTTAATTCGCGGGTTGGTTAAATACTACAGCCACCATTGCTCAGGTTTTATCCGGTACATGTATATGGTTCTAATAATTGAATTTTCACAGGATTGAGAGCTGATCAATGTTTAGCGTTTTCTAAGGTCTCGACCAGACAACGATCTACACTGCTTTTCAAGGTCTGCTGGTTAATATGTTCAGCTGCACAGAGCATTAATTTTGGCATCATAGAGGCCTGTACATCTAAGACATCATCATGTCCTAAAATTAAGTCTGAAGACTGCATCAAAAACGTCGTTGGTGTGGCAGGATGAGCAAATGACACGCTGGCACGAATTAGCCTACAGCGGTGTGGCGGGGAGACGATTGCGGAGCTGCATGGGAAACACGATGCGGGTTAAAACGCAATTTTATGAACGATGAACAATACCAATGACTTTAATTTTAGACCACAATCCTAATACAAGCATGGCTGAAGAGTTGTAGTTAAATTGAGGGCTGGGCACAATGGATAGGCCTATATCCGGCGCAGGTACTTCAGCGTCTATAATAATAGGCTATACACATGTAGGCTGATCATGAGCGTCGGGTCGTGGCATGATGGGTTGTAGCGACCTGTAAACTGGAGATTCAAACCCGGCTGTCAGAAGACTAGAGAAAGTAGGAGACAGAGTAGGCTTACTGTCAAGGGGATTTCCATCCAGGACAGGAAAGATTGGAAAGAGGATCAAGTTAGTGAACAGATCAGAGTAGGAATATTATTCTTGAGGAGGTGAGACTTGAGTTTGGAGAAGAAAGTCAGGATTTCAGTTTGCTATAGGAATTTTTAGAACTGCACAAGTCACAACCCCTTCTCTTTCCATCCATCCATCCTCCATTGTAAAATTATTTTAAAATCATATTATGATGACAATGGACATCTTAAACTAGTTTTAACTGCAATTTAGAGCTGGTTGTTTGTGTGTAGAAATGCACACTAAACACGCAAGAAGAAAGCCTGTGGGTGTGGAATAGTAGGCCTACAGCATGGTGAGTGATGGATAGTACAGCGTGGTGGGTGAAGGATAGAACAGCTTGAGGCAGATTATCACCGGTCAGCGACGATATTAATGGTGGCTCCGGGAATTTAGGTATTGACGTTTCAAAGAGCGTCAAACGTCGAAATTTATCATAATTTTTTAATAAAAAATTATTGGACTATTATACACTCTTTTTGTTCTTGACAGCAACAGAACTTTACCTTCAATTAATCCTACTATTCGCCACATGATTATGGCTCACATTTTCTAGACTAGAGTTTCGCCTTCTAGATATAGTTAGGACAACCCTTTTGATTCAACGCAGTGCTCGTGAATAAGCTGGTGCCCCGCGCTTGGCTTTCGAGTAGCGCTTTGGAAATTCGGAGATTACGATTACGATTAAATAGCCTGCATGTATGCGACATGTACGTGACATGTACGTGACATGTACGTGACATGTACGTGACATGTACGTGACATGTACGTGACATGTACGTGACATGTACGTGACATGTAAGTGACATGTACGTGACATGTACGTGACATGGCTTTCGTTCTAGTTTGATAAAGGGATTTCTTTGAAGATTTCCTCAATGTTTTCCTCTATGTTTTTGAGCCAATGTAAATCTTTATGTTTGATTTTCACGTGTTCACTATATAATTATATGTAGGCATATGTGCACCTGTTATATCGTACCTTCAAGGTTCTTGCTCAGAAGCGCTCCCGACTACAGCGTAGACACTGAATCGGAGTTTCACGCCGAAGCGCTGAGCGATTGCGAGGGAAGAACTTGCCCAAGGACCCTACAAGGCGGCTTGAGGTGGATTCGAACCTGCAACCCTGCAAGGCGACGAACATACCCACTACAACACCGTGACCCACAACTGTTTGTTTGCATGAAAACGTCTCTCAACAAATATGTCAGCATAGACAGCAATGACGCTTGCAGCAAAATTCTCAGTTATTGTCTGTCGCGGAAATTAAAAGTCGTATTACTATTTCTTATATATAATAGGCCTATATTCAGCCGAATGTAGGCCAAACAAGCCAATTATTTTTCTTCTTTGCCATAGCATATAATTATGTGCGATATTCTGGATTGTTACAGAATAAAGGACGACACGAAGCATGTCCCTGCAGGCCATCCCATTGTCTCATAGTCCCATTGTCTCATAGTCCATTGTCTCATATAGTCACCATCACTTGCCAAGGTATCGCCTGCACGTTCGCCTTGCTTTATTTTGTTTACGCCTGCCATCAGCCTTTGTGTCGGAATATCTGTTACCTTTTATCGTTTTATTGTCACTTTCCTTATCACGTCTTTGTCCTTTTCCGTGTCCTCTTCTTTGTCCTGTCCTCTGTCTTTTGATTTATATAGACCTACTTTTGCCGTTCTATTTTTGATCTTTCCATTGTTTACCGAATCATCCAATCGCTGGACCTTTGTCTCCTTCACTTCCTGCATTCTCTCCGCTCTCTTCCTATTGCTCTCTGCTCCAGTCCTTCCATCCTCTTCGTTACTCTGTTTTCAATTTTCCTATCCATTCGCTGTTCCTATGGATTTCCTCCCCTTCCCTGCATACTATATACCTTCTTTTCACTGCATGGGGATCTATGCTATCTCCAATTTCAATATGTGTATGCCTTTTCAGTGCATCGCGTATACTAACGATGCCAATTATCGAGTAGACGTCGGCATTAGACACACGCGCGTCCACTTCAATTCACAGACCGAACGGCGGCATCTCTCTCTCGAGTTTAGCCTACTCTCTTCTCCTCATTCCACTTATTCTCTGTCCCTGTCCCTGTCTCTGTCTCTGTCACTGTCTGCCTGTCTCTTTCTCTGTCTGTCTCTGTCTCTCTCTCGAGTTTACTCTCTCCTTCTCATTCCACTTATTTGCGATGCTGCTGCTGCTGCTGCTGCTGCTGCTGCTGCTGAAGTCCCCTACTGAACTGATCGACCAGCAGCCGGTTATTGCTGTCAGAAGCACTACTTACAATTGTCAAGTAACTGACTCTCTTCAGCTCTCCGTCTTAGTATCTCCTTCTGTCACTCCATGTCCGTCTGTCTGTCTTTGCCTCTCTGTGTGACGGGGTTTCAGTATCTGAAGCGATATAAACTTACGTATACTTGAATTTCATCCACTTCATTGCGCGATTGATCGATGAAGTCGATAAACTAGCAAAAATATATCTATGCAAAAAGTATGCATGCATAGAGAAGTCGTAGATAAAAGATATATATATATATACATGTATATATATGTAGGGTGGCATGATTTAACCTTGTGTAGGGCCTATATAGTAGATAAACGGATA
This sequence comes from Lumbricus rubellus, assembly GCA_945859605.1. Classification (NCBI taxonomy): domain Eukaryota; kingdom Metazoa; phylum Annelida; class Clitellata; order Crassiclitellata; family Lumbricidae; genus Lumbricus; species Lumbricus rubellus. The sequence continues at coordinate 38,996,279 of OX243812.1, forward strand.
GGCATCATTCTGAACGCATCGCCTTCGAATCTTTTTACAACAGTCACCGGTTGACCCATAAAGAGACTATTGCACGCGATCCTTGCATTTTGTGAATCTCGAGGCTGACGTGGTTGTTCTGTTAATTGCACGCTTTGCCATGGCTGAGTGGAAACGCGAAGGGGCCTATATAAGGACTGTAAAGCATTGATCTTTCCAGTGATTGCCATTTCGCATATGTCATTTGCATAGGCGTATACGCATGTAAGCGAACATTAACTGATACCTAAAGCGTACACTACTACAACAGCGCTGCATAAGTCAATGAATCAGACTAAACTGTATTAGTGGCACTGCTCTTCTTGCCACTTTTAATGCAGCAAACACGTTTTTAGTTGCATGTATCTTTATTCACAATATTATACTTACATCACCGGCCTGATGTACACGATTCCGCAGACAGCTATAGTTGGAGAGAGACAAACTGGAAAGAGAGCAGGAAATGCGGGGAGAAACATGGCGACAGTAACAGAGAGAGAGACAGGCAGACAGGCAGACAGACAGACAGACTGACTGACTGACAGACGAGCAGAAACATACAGATATATAGAGAGAGACATAGCGAAACAGAGAGAGAGGCAGAGAGAAAGGGAGAAGGAGAGGGATATATATGTGTATGTATATAATGTGTATAGGAAGGCAGAGACAGAGAAAGAGAGAGATCGTTCTGTCGAGTCAATCTAGTGACGCCATTCTTATTCGCTGGTGCACATGACTTTGACACGTGTATAATGATTGCTGCCGAGATTCGTTTGGCTGACATGTTGCCACCATATGCACTTACTTACTTACTAAGTCAGCAATCCGCGGCACTCATCATTCACTCATTCCTGTCACCATCTATTCTGTTTGATCATGCAAGCTGCCAATGCAATAACTACACATGTGGAGTATACAATATACATGTACACGCACTCTACATTTAGGAGTGGTCAAAAAACTTGTTTACGTGGTAATATAATGTTCTTAATAGAAGATGCACTTGAGGGCGACATATTAAATGTTTTTACGTGCATAAAATGTACACATGTGTATGAAGACAGGTCCTGCATTTTCTGAATTACATCTTTTCCTTTTTCCATTTTAGGGATTGCCGTAGAGGCCTTTACTTCTATATTATGTAGACTCAAGGGCGAAGTTTATCAGGGGCTGAGAGGGGGAGGGGGCTCTTTTCACGAATGAAACTTACTTCAATGGAATGACTAAGCAAAGATCACCAGCATTTTGTCCTGGAGAAATAGTGCTTTTCATGAGTTCTTTTTTTCAGCCTCCCCCCTCCAGAACGAACACCAAACTCTGCCTGTGTGTAGACCTATCATCGCGTTTTGCTTACATACATGTATATCAGCATCTTTCCCAAATTTGAAAGAGTTAATTTACCCATCCGTCTGTATGTCTCTTTATACGTATAATTCTGCTAGTTTCTCAGCATGCATAGGCCTACACGAGAGTATTTTTGTTCGCCATTTCGTCATAGTCGTCATCCAGATCGACGAGAGTTGATAAGTATAGTCTGAGCGTTAATTGAATAAAGGCTGTGACGTTAATAAACTGTAAGCGAATAACAAGAAATCAAATTACCAAGAACAGTTTGTCAGACAGTTAGGGTTAATGTGAGACCAATGAGACGCCAAGTTCGGATGATACATATAATAATTCGAAGAAGATTAATTTTGAGGTTTGAACAATTCTTTTTCCATGTATTCCGACAACTCTCCACCATCCACCCAACCTCCCCTAGCTCTATATACCCGATCATCCTCCGTTCTCGCATTTCTAGACCCCACGGTAATTATTGTTGATTTCAAGTTCTTCATTATCCGGTATCCAATATACCGCACCATGATTATGTCTCTGGAATTGTATTCCGACTGATTTCCACACTTTTTTAACAGCGAAGTATCATTTTGTATTATAGTCATGAGAAGCGACTTAGATGTGGACTGGTAAATGGTCATGCAGTTTGAAAAACCATGTTGCAAAGTATATAATTATGCTTATAGAATATAGAGAATTTTCATTTTGGTGACATGATCTATTGCGCATGAATTTGTATGTATAGGCTATTGTATATGCATAATGCATATGTAGGCAACGTAGGCTACGTGCGTACGTTACGGTACGTATGTGTATTGTGCAGTGATTCCCAACCTTTTTGGACTTGCGGCACACTAAGAAAAAACGAAAATTTTCGCGGCACACTTAACAATAACTTCAATTTTTAATCCATTTGTCACTATTTTCTAATAATATTCTAATTTTAATATTTTCTAATTGTCTAATAATACTCTAGTGAGGCTAGTCAGTCTACTCTAGTCACTCTAGTCTATAGTCAGTTTTTCATTTAACTTATTCTTCTAAGGGTTAGGGCCTAAATCTGATGACATGTAATCGTGTTATATGACAATGGAACTTTTTTCACTTTGTCGGCAGCCTCAGTTCCAAGCATAGCTTGCAATGACTGCTAATGCTGGTGTGATCACAGATTCGGCTTCTGTGTGTGCCTTCTTGCGTTTTTGCCAATAATTGAGCGACTTTTTAAGCTTGCAAACAGTCCATTTTCTCGCAATATTCATGTAGTTTGTAAATTATTTCATTGATCATTTTGCTGTGCCGCAGGATTCTCAAAATTCTTTTGGTTTATCGTTAAGGCCTACAGCGGGATGTTTAGCTTCCAAGAGTCGTTTTAATTTACTAGGAACAAGTGCCTCATTCGGCAAAGCTGTGTTGCAGATTAGGCAGGATGATAATTGAAAATCTCCAATTTCTCTTTCCGAGATCCAGATTTAATTAAGTATCATCATCAATTAATTTTTAATAACACATTAGAAATTTTCCCGCGGCACACCTGCAAAGTTCTCGCGGTACACTAGTGTGCCGCGGCACACAGGTTGGGAATCACTGGTATTGTGTATAGGGCTATAATATTATGTAGGCTATGTATATACATCACGTGAATGTGTGTATGCATTATGTATGCATGAACGTGTGTATGCATGTATGTATGTATGCAAGTATGTATGTATGTATGTATGTATGTATGTATGTATGTATGTATGTATGTATGTATGTATGTATGTATGTATGTATGTATGTATGTATGTATGTATGTATGTATGTATGTATGTATGTATGTATGTATGTATGTATGTATGTATGTATGTATGTATGTATGTATGTATGTATGTATGTATGTATGTATGTATGTATGTATGTATGTATGTATGTATGCATGCATGCATGCATGTATGTATGTATGTATGTATGTATGTATGTATGTATGTATGTATGTATGTATGTATGTATGTATGTATGTATGTATGTATGTATGTAACTAGGTATGTATGCATGTATGTATGTATGTATGTATGTATGTATGTATGTATGTATGTATGTATGTATGTATGTATGTATGTATGTATGTATGTATGTATGTATGTATGTATGTATGTATGTATGTATGTATGTATGTATGTATGTACATGTACATGTATGTATGTATGTCTGTAACTTAACTTAACATGTCTGTAGCACATGACTATCAATTCAGATTTACACTGTTCGCGAACTTTTCAAATACTTCAAATAAAGTTTCAAATAATGTCTTGTATGATGTATCAATTCAACACATAAGCCTAAGTAAAAACCACTAAGAGAAATCAACTCTCTCTCTCTCTTGTTTCCCCTTGTCTCTTTCTCCGTCTCTTAGACCTGTCTGTCTCTGTCTGTCTGTCTGTCTGTCTCTCTCTCTCTCTCTATACATGTCTTTCTCCAGGTCTCTCTTTTACATGTCTCTCTCTTTCCCTCTCTCTTTCCCTGTCGCTCTCTCTTTCCCAGTCTCTCTCTCTTTCCCTCTCTCTCTCTCTCTCTCTCCCTGTCTTTTTTCCTGTCTCTTTCCCTGTCTCTCTGTCTCTCTCTCTGTCTCTCTCTGTCTCTTTCTGCAGTCTCTCTTTTCCTCCCTTTTTCTTTTATATACCTGCATACAGTAAAACTTAAAAAACGCTCATATCAGCACCTTCATTCCCTGCTCCACAATGAGAGTCCACATCCAGGTAAAATGTAGTCAGACCTGCACGACTATGTAATCAAATATGCAACTTACGACTTGATACCTCTTAGGCCAAGCGCATGTAGCCTATACAGTCTTTGTTTATACAATATTATACATGTAAGCCTACACTGTATGTATACGTAGAATCTAATATTATTGTCAATCAGACGTCCGAGCATGAGCGTTAAGTAAGCTATTCGACATGGCGCCGGTGAATAAGCTGGTCTTACATTACATTACATGGGCGTTTACTCCAAATCAATGTAAATTGATCTCAGAGAATCGTAATCGTAGTCTCAGGACTTCTACAGCGCCATCAAATGCGAAGTCATGAGAACCAGCTTATTGACAGGCGCTTAATCAAACGTTCACAATAATCATGTTCGGGTTTATTCATTAATTTCATGTAAGCCTTTTTATTGATGGTCACTAGGGTGGTTGCATCTCTAATAGAAAATTTTCAACTTGAGATGACATATTTTTCCAACCCGCCATTCCGTGCCACTTGGTCTAAAACTTATGTAGCCAAAAAATTATGAGGGTGGAAGAATATTTAGGACTTGCACAACGTCGTTGAAGTTTAGGATTTTACAACTAATTGTCGTAATTTCGAGTATAAGCATTATTTACTTCAGATTTTTGGAATGTATGGCTTTTTAACAGAAATACGTGATGCTTTTACTTAGGCACAGCTGAGAAGTAATTTATACAATGTTCTTGTCATCAGTTATTGATAATTATTTATTTTTATGAGCATTTTAGTGGTAATTGATAAGTGCGGAAATTCCTGTGGACGACGATCCGTCCACTGCTATGATCTTTTGCTAGCTACAATCTAAGTCATCAATGCACTACATTACACACTATGCCGACACATAGTCTTACATGCATGTATAGTTTTGTATACTTTAGGCCTATTTTATATTATGCTGAATAGTATATCATAGGGCCTACATAAAACAATTATGTATTATACAGTTGCAAAGGGCCATGTAAACTGTTTGTGTTCCGAACGACGCTATCCTTGCTCTCAATTCCTGTTCAACCTGTTGTGCAAACATGTTTTCATCTTCACCACTTGAACATGTTGTGCTTGCTCATTGGTTAACTTGTTTGAAACAACGCCGTGCAAAATTATCATTGACATAATTAATAATTATACGGCATTAAAGGTACAGTATCAGAGTACTGTTCCATCATCATAGATGTGGAAAAAATTACCTCAGGGACAGTATCACTCAGACTATCGAGCAACTTCTACTCATTTTGAACAAAGTCAAACCGTTAACAAAAGTTCCAACTCAAATGACTGAGCACGTTTGGAAGCTGCAGACCGGCAAGGCTAAAAGAAGCTAACATAGGCTGCAAACTCCTCCATAACTGCAGTAGCCTAAATGGACGACGAGAGCAATTTACTGTTTGAAGATGTTGCTATTTCAAGACGAGTACCCTCTTAGACTAGGCTACAGCAACGGTTTGAGTCATCATGTCGATTATCTTATCACAAACATGTGTGGAAACATCTGCAAATAATTATTAGTCTGTTTGGGACATGCATCTATATGATCGCCATTGGTTTTAAACCTCATCAGCAACCACTGCCCCTGTTGACGATCTGGTACTCCTCTGTTCTTTCTTTTTGCATCCACAGAAGGTCATTGCCGATGCCACAGTGACAACATTTGGTTGCCATCTCTGGTATTCATCCAAGCTGTTGTTAGGTTTGAATTTCTTTCACAGTGACGTGTCATTAGAAGAGAGGAAGTTTATCATAGCAGTTCTAATGAACAAAGAAGTTTATGAGGAACTCCCATAATGCATACCATAATTCTTCTCCCAACCATTCACAAAAAGGCTAGAGTAGACCGTCATCATTTTGTGAGAACTTCAACTCGTGGCCTGTTCTGCATCTTGAAACTACTCGATGCACTTCTGGAACATGATCTAAGGGGTCGGATAAATCACGAAGACTGCATAAAGAGCTCGAGCGCCAAGCTGCAGACCCATAAAGGTTACCAGTGATCTAGCTAAGCCAGGTGTCACCCCTACTCAGAATTACAATGCCTCAAATACAATGAATGAATAGCAAACACAATTTCTATCCGAAGTTGTACAAGAGCATCGCAACTCGTTCTCGGCACGAACAAAGGAGAGTGTCGTGAAACCTTCAAGGTCGCAATGACATTGATTAAATACCTCAGCAGCAATAATAATGATTGAAATTTTAATCAACAAACAGTGTAATCATTAGTAATCAGGAGTGCAATATTAATATCGTTGTATTGTATTGAATTCTGGTTTGAAGATACACGGTTGACTACAGCTATTATGCTCAATGTTCGACTGTTCGCATTTATGATACATGGTAAAACTTTGATGGTGTTGTGCAAGTCCTAAATATTAATATTTTCTCATACAACTTTTTGTGTGATGTTTCTGGATAGAATGGCACCAAATGGAAACTTGGAGAACAGTATATTCCAACTTTCATTTTTAACAACCACCCTAATGGTCACCGTAATTTATTTTATTGCAAAACTCAAAATAGTTGATATATATATATATATAATAAATATATATATCTCAGACAAAAGCATATACATAGGATAGGTCTACGTTAGTACATTAGGCCTAAGTGTATACGAGGATCTGTTGTTGATTTCCAAAGTGATTGTTTTCCATGTTTAACGACAGACATCTTGTATCTGCCAGGACTGCAGACGTCGCCCCTCCTTTCTTCAGGGATCGGGACTGGCATTTGACTGACACTATTGACACGACATGATATTGGCGGGTTTTCTGGAGTAGTCTATAGTGCGTGTGGATCAGTCACGTAATGCTTCAATTCGTGCTCCACACAGTTGATCTTGATCTCGTATTTGGACAGTGGACAGTAGACACGTTGGTTGTCGTTGGTTGACTTATGCACATGCACGCAGCACGAACGACAATCAGTCGATCGTAACCTTACAGCAGCTCTAGAGCCAATTGAACGGAGGAATAATCGTACCGATGGAAATACGAATTAATATAAGAGTAGGCCTATACGTGTGGAAACAAATGTCTTCCATCAATGAATGGAATAATGCCAGAATCGCTGTAAGGCTGAAACGTATTTAACCCGATGCGAATAGACTCTCAATCAGCAGCAGTTCTCTCTAACATTGCTGAGACGTTCGTAGCCTGGAAACCGCCGTCTAAGATACGGCGGAGCAATTTAATTAAATACAAGACAGATCTGACAAAAACAAGGACTTTTTGTTTTCTTCTGGCTAAGGACGTAAAGAAGACAGCTATAAAGAAGACGGCAGAACTGTTGTTTAAGAGACAAAGAAGCAGTCAGAATAAAGGATGGACATGAAGGGAACGATGGAAGGAAAGATGAGTGTTGGGGGAGGGGGGCTTTGGATTGTGATTTCGCTACGAATTAAGAGATCGACGATGTTGCATTATACGGTAATGTCGTTACGAAAGTTTGCCGAACACATTTAGAAGATTACTAGAGATTGAGGATTGAATAGAAAAAGAAGAAAAGGAAAGGAAGAACGAACAGACCGTGATCCGAGGATCGGGATTAATAGGCGTGGAATGTTTTTTGGTCGGACAGAAGACCACGTGACATGGTGGAATCGTGGAATTCGTGTTTCTTTTGCGCACAAATTGATTTACTATTTTCCACTAACCAGCTTCACAGCAATCATTTGAAATCAGGTTACACGAGCGACGCCCGCTCTTCTCTCCATTCCCCCTCTGCGCTCTTCTCTCCATTCCCCCTCTGCGCTCTTCTCTCCATTCTTCCTCTGCGCTCTTCTCTCCATTCCCCCTCTGCGCTCTTCTCTCCATTCCCCCTCTGCGCTCTTCTCTCCATTCCCCCTCTGCGCTCTTCTCTCCATTCCCCCTCTGCGCTCTTCTCTCCATTCCCCTCTGCGCTCTTCTCTCCATTCCCCCTCTGCGCTCTTCTCTCCATTCCCCCTCTGCGCTCTTCTCTCCATTCCCCCTCTGCGCTCTTCTCTCCATTCTTCCTCTGCTCTCTTCCATCCACCGGCTTATCCCTCTGCGCTCTTCCACCAACCTCTGTGCTCCATCCTCCATTTCCTCTGCGCTCTTCCCTCCATCCACCTCTGAGCTCTTCTCTCCATTCCCTCTTTGCGCTCTTCCCTCCTTCCAGGGCCGGCCCTAGCTATAGGCAAAGTAGGCAGTTGCCTAGGGCGCCGCAGCCTTTGGGGGGCGCCGCGGCACCGGCGAATATTTTTTTACACAGCCATTTGGGCTAAGGCCGGCCCTGCCTCCTTCCCTCTATCCCAGAATGGCAGAATGGATTTAAGGCAAGCGGATAATAGAAAAAGAGCGAAGGAATCATAGTTTGAAGTGACGAATATGACAGGTAGAGAGGAATACACAGCATAATCAGACGGAGTGGTATACACAGATAATCTGGCATAGAATGATGCTCGCAAGACGTTAGAGAGCGAGTGACGAATTAAGGCTAAGACGGACAGACATATAGGCAGACAGACAGACAGACAGACAGACAAACAGACAGACAGGCAGGCAGGCAGGCAGGCAGACAGACAGACATACAGACAAACAGACAAACAGACAGACAAACAGACAGACAGACAGACAAACAAACAAACACACATACAGATACACAAATGCTGGCAGAGGGACAGAAATACAGATGTGCAGATGTAAACAAACATTTCGAGAGCTGCAGTCGTTTCTGTCGTGCTGTTTCATTTGCCTAATAATATTGAATCATAAAGACTGATGTCATTTCCGCTGTCTCGGCCTTCGTGACATCGTGACATGATCCTCTTGTAAGCAAGTGGCGCGAGAGCAATAAAAGCCGTTGTGTCTCTGCCACGCCATATTCTTCCGTCTTGACAGCCACGGTGAAAAAGAAATCATCAAAACAACGTGGGGAAAGAAGAGGAAAGCAACATATGATCATCGACCATATTCCTTATCATTGCGACTTCTCCTTCTATAACCAATCAACCCATGCTGTCCACTGGTGTCCAGGTCAAAGATTTCCCTCATTTTAAGTCACAGTGTTAACAAAAGCAGAAGGCCTGACATTGCCATCAGCAGTATAACGACAATGACAAAAACAACAACAAAAACAACAAAAGATGCAGCAACGCGACTGAGACAACGATAGCGACAATAATAAATTTTGAAAAGCGAAAATGTTTGGGAACTCACACCTCATCATCATGACAGTTTTGTAAAATTCTTTTAACCGTGACAACGAAGTAGCGCTGCAGGACACAACAACAGAACATTGCTCTCTTGAGGATCCCCCCATGCATGACCGATTGACAATTTCACAATGAAAAGATTTCCATGAAAAGTTGTTGGATCGAGGGTTCGAACAGCAATATTATCGATTGCATGCATAGAAGGCAGACACTTGTACTTTGTTCATGGATAGCTTCCATGCAGCTTTCGGGGCTGTGCAGTGTGCAGCCAACGGCGTGTGCAAAATAATTAGGATATAGCCTATACAAAGAAAACGGGGACTTAGATGGTTTGATGAAAGCCATTGGGTCTATTGTACTATACACTGTGCACCATGCAGCAAACGTCTGAGGCTTTGAGCACGCTGTAATCGAGCAGTCCAGATTTCTCTGTTATATGGTTTCTCTAACCAAAAAACCAAAACAAAACAAAAACAAAACAAAACAAAAAACTCAAACAAAAGGACCATTGAACCAATGAAGCTTTGGGACAGCGAGGTAACCAAACTTTGAAGAAGCATTGAGAAGCCTGAAAAAGAGAAAACATATTATGTAAATTGCCATAGTCACATAGTGAATGAATGCACCAATTGTTAGAGGTCAAAGGTCGCAGCTATTCACAATGAGTTTTTATTTGGTATACGTCAGAAAAATGGAGATAATTTCTATCGTCTGCTCAGCGACAAATGACGTCATATTGATACGTGCACTCCACCATTATTTGTCCATGCTCCCATGATTCTCTTCGCGTGATGGAGTTGGCGTGCACAGAAGAATATACCCGCCGCATTCGTCTTTGACAGTTGCTCATTAATTTTACTTAGACTGGCATGTGCAAGTGATAGGAGGCTAGGAGCGGACCGGGTGGAAGTTGATATTATTGATAAATCTCTATAATTATCGGTCAGACATTTTTTGGAAAATAATGGTTGCCACATTGAAGCAAGCAGGAAGCAAATCTGCGATGGCCCTTGATAGCTACACGTTCCCCTTGGGACATGCTTGGAGCCGGAAGGTTTTTCTATGTTCGAATCCACCTCGCCGCGTAAGGACCTTGGGCAAGTCCTTCACTCACAATTGCTCAGCGCTTCGGCGTGAAACTCCGATGCAGTGTCCGCTCTGCATTCGGGAGCGCCTCTGAGTACATAGAGAGCTTGATATAACAAGTGCACATACAAACAAACAAACAAACAAATGCTCGTACTATAGGCCTACCTACCCAATTTCACGCTTGCATCGCTATAGGTGAAGATCAATTCGTCCGTATACTGAACTAGACCGCCCCAGCGGCCCCACGGCTTCGACATACGATACACGATTTCTCCTCAGTCTACCACACGTGACTGTGTATAGCCTATGATGATGATGATGATATCCCGTCTAGCTAGCCCGGAGGGCTAGCCAATGGGGATGAAGTGTTAGCGCCTTCATTTTCAAGGCCTCGGCATATGAGGGCGGTGGCCAATCCTCTCCCTCGCCGTCTCATCATCCACTGACCGTGAGGTCAGTGTACTCATCATAGCTGAGTCGGCTAGGGGGTGCTTGTGGAACAGAAATCTCGTTGCAAATTTCTGCGCCGGCGGGGATTTGAACCCCCGACCTTTCGGTCGACAGTCCAGCGCGCTAACCGCTGTACTATCGAGCACCCCCTTGTGTATAGCCTATGCTCTCGGAAATATTGATCTTAAGTTTAAGCAGCATTCTAAGAAGACACAGTGGAGTGAATAGACTTATGGCTATGGCTTCATGCTTGACATGTCCAGATATTGACGTGGGATGATACTAGTGTAGCAACCCCTTGACCATCCTCCTCATCCAAAGTCAATCGTCCGTGACCTGGCTGCATGTCTGGGCGGCGACCGTGGCACAGTCGATAAATAATATTGTCCGATGATCTGCAGCTGCGTCCGTCCTGTCCGCATTGTGTCAAACGGCGAGTTTAGTCTAAAACGGAATCGTTCTATTCGTACTGAATCGCTTAAATTTGGCGTTTATCTAGAATCGGAAACTATTAGGCTACGTACATTGCTAGTTCAGACCATTTCCACATAATGTAGTTTTGTTATTCATAAGAATTCGTAACCATTTCTGAGGCTCGGTATAGCGCAATGGATAAATCATAACACACTGGCATGGAGAGCGAGAGGAGCCGAGATCGAGCCCCGTAGGGCGGACGTGCTTTGTATAGGATGATGTTAGCGTCGCGTATTGCAGCCTGTTTGTTCTATTAGTAGTTAAGATTGATGGTAATTAAGACTGTTGCATAACTGGTACAGGTAACAGCGCAGTGCGTTTGCAGGCGTTTCATTAAAGAAAAATATTATTAAAATGCTATTATATACAAATCGCACGTAGTATACTGGTACGGTGCCAGAGAATCCCATGGCAACAAGGTCATATTTCAGAGAAGACATTTCTATTGAAAGGACGTATACATTAGAGAACTGCGTGTTCGAGCATAAAGTGCATGGTTATGGATCCAAGCGCCATCCTTTGCTTGACTATTTGTATGGACAGGACAAGTATAGGACCCTATACATCGTTTCTGTACGGCGCTATATAAGCTAGAACCATTCGTGTCTTTACATGCGGAGCTCAACATGTATTTCTGCCTTATTTACTCGCATGCAGGTTATAAGGCAGAAAGTGCAAATTGACCACCCCTCCCCCTCTCGATCCATTCTAGGATTCCAGAAGGGAGCTCTTCTATACCCGTTCGATGCTTGAAGACGTTTTTTTAAATTTTCTCCAAGCTTTCGAATATAATGAGCAGTCTATATTGTAGGGTAAACAATGCGCTTTACAAAATGTCCAGGTACTATAAAATACAGTAGAAACAGATCAATGAAGCAGTGCGCTGTGAGAGGGTTTTATAGAAAGGCGTCATATAGTCCTACAAGCGTCTTTGTTTGTGTGTATTATATATATATATATATATATATATATATATATATAATGTGTGTGTGTGTGTGTGTGTGTGTGTGTGTGTGTGTGTGTGTGTGTGTGTGTGTGTGTGTGTAAAGGCCCTACGGAGATAGTTTCTTTTGCAACGTTCATATTTTCTCGCCAAAGCAGGTGCTCGTTTGCTTAAGGCGCGATTGCTGAGAGACTTGCACGCCTTGGGATCGGCCGACGTGAAAGATGAGAAGCGTGGTGAGTCTAAAGGTCAAAAGAACACAGCAGAACGTTTAGAAGTTGGATGACAAAAAATCAAAGAAAGGAAGAAAGGAAGAAGGAAGGAAGGAAGTAAGGAGGGAAGAGGAACCAGCCTGCATCGTACACAAAAAGAGAGAGAGTGGTGTAGAGAAAGCTGGATGGCGATTTGCAAAGACACCGAAAAGATGGAATTTCTGGAGGAGGAGGAGGAGGGGTGAGGAAGGATTCAGTGAATGCCGTTGCTTTACGTGCAGATAGGACAAGTTATTGCTGTGAAGGAGGAATGGCAGGACACTATTAGAGGGTCTGCATGGATGAAGGCGGCACAAAGGCAGCATGAAGGCGGCATGAGGCGGCTCAAGGAATGCAGCAGCGAAGGCATTCGGATGTCTTCGCAATAAAACTGGTGGGAGGATTACGCGAATATTTGGCTGCAGCAGATGGCATTATGTCGAGGCGGTCGGCACCATGCTCTTGGAAGGAGCTGCGTCATATAACAGACAATAATCGACAAAAACATCGCTGTGTTCCGTTGCTTAAAGATGTAATGACTGCGCTGAACATAATTATCTTTTATTGCTTCTATCGTATTTCACGAAAAAACCTTGATATACTATAATGTCATTTAATTGTTTAATTGCCATATTTTTATTACAAACAGAGCTTTAATAGGTCTACTTAGTGCAGAAAGTGAAGCGCCTGAACCCCTCTTATCTTTTCAAGCATCCATCATCCATGGCCTCTGCTGGCGTAATAAGTGGCAGGACGGCATTCAGCTTTGACAGTTAAGTGCCAGGACAGTCCAATCACACTTTAAGCCCTGATTAACGACATTATTTGTTACAACGTCTTTTCAGCATCTCACATAAGTGCGGACATATTAATGTCATCTATAATGATGACAGACAAAATTACCAAGAACAGAAATACCATGCATGCAATTATACAAAACATAAGGCGCAGAAAATGAAGAGTCAATACTCAATAGTGTGTTCCACGTTAAGTCTCTAAGCCCAACGTATTCTATTCAGAGTTGAAAGCTGGGTGCTGCATATTTTTTATGTAGCTTTATTTACTGTCTGTTATTATTTTCTTTTAATGTTTATTTATTTATGATATTCCTTACGTTTTCAGCCTACTCTCAAGAATTCAATAATTGGTGTCATTACTTAATTGCTTAAGAGAAAGGGTCTACACGTAGTAGGTCCCTATAGGAAATTATTAAAGAAACATGATTTTTTTAGTTTAAAATGCAGTTTAAGATATAAAAAAAAGTCAAATTATTTTCCGTCTCCGTTTTCCCCCGTTTTGTTCGGTTTTTATTATTTCGTTTCCATCGTTTACTAGGCCTGCATCTATGACGTAGACGGCCGTACCCCATTCCCCTCTCATGGAATTAAGCAGGCCAATATGAAGCAAGTATACGGTCAAGCGTACAAAATGGACGCTGCGGATTCTGCTGCTGCCTTTTCCATTTCCAAAAGCGTAATTGATTTTAGGCGCGTTTCCCTCTCCTCCCATACACACTGTTTAATGGCGCAGCTGGTTTTTTATCACCACGTGAAGCAAAATAGCTCAATCTGGGAGATATTAAATCCCTTCATTAAACCATGATGCTGCTAACACTGAGTCCAGATCTCTTTACTGCAGCGTCTCAGCGTATTACAGTCATTCGCTAATTATAGTCAAATTGAAGGATCTCGAGACATCGCTGTCGTCTAAATCGCAGTCAATAATTTTCGTCTCTCATTATACTCGCTTGTGTTGGTACAACGTACAACAGAGTGTAGAGATTCTGCCAATATTAAGGCATTTCAATGATGTATTTGGTCGTTTTGACGTTTTTTGAAGCATTTAATTGTCAATGCTGAGATATTTAGTAGATGTTGAGATATTTTTTGAATTTTTTTGTCATTTCGAAAATGTTGAGATGATTTTATCAGTGTTCATTATAATAGTTTACATGTGGCAAAAAGTTAGAGTTTTAAAATTTGAGCGCGATCCGAAAATGTTGGTCGGACTCGAAAAATACCTGTGACAACATGCAAACCTTGAATCTTGGATTCTGAAACTTGGAGAATGACTGTCACTGCATGCTTGGATGGTCTTCCCCATGTGGATTGGACTCTGAATAGAATAAACATCCGGTCTTTTGAGAAGATTTTTGTGAGACATGAATGGTAATACTGTGCGGAAAGTTTTATTCGTTTGAAGTTGAACTTTCGGAGCATCGTCTAGACTAGCTATAGGAGCCACTGATGGTCTTTCATTACTATCGTATAATATTTAGAGGCGATCGAAATGTCCATATAACATGCGACTTGTATGACGGGGCCTCTAAATGCTGTTAAATCTTGATTGCTGTCTTGCTCTTCGCGTGATGTGGCTTGAAATTTGCAATTAACCGAAGCAATGAGACGACAGTTAGTTGAGTGTCGCTCGGTTGATTGACCATGGAAAGACTTGAACGTTTGCCTGTCGTTCTTCATCCATCTAATTCTATCTATCCCTCTCCCTCCCTATCTCTTCTCTCTTCTCTTCTCTCTTCTCTCTGCTCTGCTCTGCCTTCCTCTCTCTCTCTCTCTCTCTCTCTCTCTCTCTCTCTCTCTCTCTCTCTCTCTCTCTCTCTCTCTCTCTCTCTCTCTCTCTCTCTCTCTCTCTCTCTCTCTCTCTCTCTCTCTCTCTCTCTCTCTCTCTCTCTCTCTCTCTCTCTCTCTCTCTT